>CM060175.1:83322744-83707744 GCA_030549775.1 Tamarix chinensis
ATGCTATTTATAATGGTATAATAATGAATATCTAGTTGAGAAGGATAAGAAAAAGTATAATCCTAAACCTTCTAAATGTGATAATGAGAACATAGTTGAGGATAAAAAGAGTTTAATTTTACATGAAAAGGTTATGGTCAAATGTATTAAGGAAGAAGGTAGTTGTTATGCTATGATTATAAAGGAATCCCTACAAGGGGATAAAAATAATAATAATCCTTAATTAAATGATACTTATCAATGATTATCGTGATTCAAGCTATTAAACATTGGCCAATACCCAAAGATATTTGTGAGGTGGGGAGTTTTCATGGTTTGGCAAGTTTTTATAAAAGATCCATTAAGAATTTTTCAACTATTGCCGCACCAACAACACAACTCATGAAGAAAGATGAATTCAATAAGAGTGAGGATACAAATAAAGCCTTTCAGACTTTGAAAGACAAGATATATGACATACCAGTATTATCTTTACCTAACTTTGATAAATTTTTTGAAGTAACATGTGATGCAAGTGAGGTAGGGATAATATGTAATACCCCGAGTCAATACGACCACATAAGGGCTACTTTAGAGCGCTTTCGGATTGATCGGCTAGCCCTACAAATTAACATGAGTCCTTTTAGTGCACTTTGTTCTCATTCACATGTTTCCCAAGAAATTTTCATAAAATTTCCAATACTTCCCAGGAGGGTCACCCATCCTAAAAATTACTCCACAGCCAACACGCTTAATTATGGAGTTTTTAGGGTGGAATCAACAAAAGGATGATATACCATGTTTATATAAGTAGCCAAATCAATCATTATAACACTCTGCTCAATTTTGGGTATTACATTCACCCCCAATCAAAGAATGCAACGTCCTCGTTGTGCATCAACTACTAACAATCTCAATACAGTTTATTCCAAGAATCGTACCACTAGGTGGCTGACTGGCTCATCTAAGTTCAGCTCACGATCGCGATTTTGCTCTGATATCATTTATAACACCCAAGTTGATACAATCACGCGGGGCTACCAACTTTAGGATTGATCGACTGACCCCACAGATCAATATGTGTCCTTTCAACACGTTTTGTCCTCACTCACACACTTTCTGAGAATTTTTCAGAAAATTTCTGAAACTTCCTAGGAGGGTCGCCCATCCTAAAAATTCTCTACAACCAAAACGCTTAAATATGGAGTTCTTAGGGTAGAATCACCAAAAGGATGGTATACCATGTTGATATAAGTAGCCAGATCAATCCTTATAACACTCTACTCAATTTGGGATATTACATAGGAGGTGTACTCTCACAAGAAAAATGAAGCATTGAATTCTTTAGTGAGAAATTAAATGGGGCAAAATTAAATTATTCAACATATGATAAAGAATTCTATGCCATCTTAATAAGTCTAGAAACATGGAGTCGTTATTTGAGACCTAAGCTATTTGTTTTGCATTCGGACCATGAAAGTTTAAAATATATGCATGGGTAAAAATAAGATTAGTCCTAGGCATACCAAATGGGTTAATTTCTTATAATCCTTCATGTTTTCTATCAAACATTTCATTTGTAAGAAAATTTTCATGGAAGATACTTGACCTAGAAGATCTATGATACTAGTTATGTTGGATTTAAATTATTAGGTTTTGAAATGTTAAAAGAGTTATATCCTAAATCTGAAGATTTTGTTGACATTTATAATGCATCTAAAAAGAATAATAGTTGTGGTAATTATGTGTTATAAAATTAATTTCTTTTCAAACTTAATAAGTTATGTATACCTCATTCTAGTGTATGTGATTTATTTGTTAAGTATATGTTAGTCATTTTGGTGTTCATAAAGCTATGGAAAAATTACAAGAAAACTTCTGCTAGCCATGAATGATAAAATTAGTACAAGCTATCATTGATAGATGTGTGATTTATCAAAAGAGTGAAATTTTCTTTCATAAAGGTTCGTATACTCCTTAATCAATTCCTAATAAACTGTGGGAGAGTGTTAGTATGGATTTTATATTAGGTTTACCAAGGACACAAAGGGAAAAGGATTATATTCTATTGATAATAGATAGGTTCTCTAAAATTATACATTTTATACCTTGTAATCAAATCGATAATGCAATGCATATAGCAGATTTATATTTCCAAAAGATAGTAAGGTTTCATTAAGTTCCCAAAAGTATAGTGTCGGATAGAGATGTAAAATTTTTGAGATACTTTTAAAAGACACTTTGGCATATATTAGGTACTAAGTTATTGTTTAGTACTTTTCATCATCCACAAACGAATAGTCAAACCAAAGCGATTAATAGAGTTTTAGGAACTTTAATATGAGGATTAGTCAATAAAAGTACTCAGGATTGGGATATAAAATTGTTAAATGCTGAATTTGCTTATAATAGGAGTCCTTCTAGTAAAACTCATTTGAATCCTTTTGAATTTTTCTATGAGGTTAATCCTTATTTACCTATTGATATATTGTCATTAAGAAAAGGTGATATTAAGAATTATAATGCCAAGGAAAGAATTTAATTCTTTAAAAAAAATCATGTGTTAAATACCAAACTCAACCAAAAAATATCAAATTCAACAAGTGTTTTCACCACGAGATTTGATTTGGTTACACTTAAGAAAATAAATATTTCCAAACTTAAGAAAAAAAAACTTATTCCAAAAGTTGATATACCATTTAAAATTTTAAGAAAATTTGGAAATAATACATATGAACCAGAATTACCTGAATACTATGGAGGAGTTTCTAGGACTTTAAATATTGGTGATTTATCTACTTACTACAGGGACGATAATTTGAGGAAAAATTATTCTTTACAAGGAGAGAATGATGTAGGAGCATCTCAATCTCAATCTTACTCTTCTAAAGATGAAGAACAATAATTAGCATACTTAGAGATGGTACCAATTGCTCTTAAAGATCCAAATACTTATAATGCTTTATTAAGTAACTCTTACAAGTAGTACATACATTTACAATAAGATCAAACCATTAAAGATCTTTGATGTACGGGATGATGGAATTACAAGGATTACAAAGTTACATGGAAGACAAAGCTACAAGACACAAAGCTTGATTACATGTGTTAATTCAATGTATTACATATTTAGATTTTTGTGTAGCTTTATCATATTATTGTATACTTTGTAATGGTTTGTAATTTTTCATTGTAATTACTATATATATAATATAACCGTGCATGTGTTTAGCCTTTCTTAATTAGGCTAGTTATATGGGCTTAATTAATGAAAGCTAAACTAAGGCTTGCATGTGTGTGTGTGTAGGGTATCATACATTAGGGGAATAACATGAATTGAAATATTAAAATCAACAAAAGAAAGTTTTTTAATCTCTTCTTCTCTTATTCTTCAAATGTGAGTTTCTTGAGTAGTTGCAGATTATTCTATAGAGAAATAATAGTTTACTCTATTTAAGGGACTTGATCTTGGATTAGATTAATACCACATTATCAAGCTACTGAGTTCAACACATATACAAGTCAAAATTACAAGTGTTTTGTGAAGACTTTTTTCAACTTATGATCCTCAAATAAAAGTCTTGAGTTGTAGAAGATTATTCCTTTATGATCTTCCACATCAACAATGTAAAAGGCCGTTGTGCTTGTCCAATATGTGAGTAGAAGACCTCATTTATTTATCTAAAGCAAGGAAGAACAACTATTTTCCTCATATTCCATAGGTTTTTACTGCATAATCATCATTATTGTAGGCAAAGGAAATATTTCCATAAATTACAAGAAGAAAAGGAAACACCGATTGCATTAATGGGTTGACAAATGAATTTGACGATGAAACATATGAAAGTCAAGTTTAGGAAGAATAAAAAAAGTTGTGGTTCCATTAGTTGGATGGAAGAAGATGTATGTGTTATTTGATATTCTTTATTAGAAATATTTATGTGTGACACATTCCCTCAATGTGATATATATCAAAAAATATATATGTGATAGTCTTATTAGTACATTACTTAGTGTTCCAAGAAAGAATAAATATGGCATTAATGGATATGAATGATATGGGAATTGGACAGAAGTTGGCACCACAAACCAAAGGAACAAGAACATGTGTACCGCTAGCTTGCATACTTTCTCTAGAAAAGAGAATATTGAATGTTTTGAATTATTTGGTAGTATCAAGGTTCTATAGGGAATTCTTCAAATATTATAAGCCTTATGTCGATGAAGGAGTTGAAACTAATAGTTTTCAATTCCTATTATTGCCATATTTTGGTGTGGTATATGTTGTTGGTAGTTAAGCATGGGATTTTACTAAAGTGTGTTTGAGTTTCTATCACTAGGATTTGTTTATTCTTCAAAGCACTTAGCTCCAAATCCATACACTCAGATAGTTTGAAATCGTTATAAAGAAGAGTTGTGATTACTTTGTTCCATCTTGAGATGTAATTTCCGCCATCATTCGTTGGCATTATGGTACACTTAACCATTCACTTAACTTGTGAGCTCAAAATGTTAGGATGTGTTCATAGACATTGGATGCACCCCTTTGAGTGATTTATGAAATTGATAAAATGATATGTAAAGAATTTATATTGGCCGAAAGGATGCATTGCTCATAGTTTGTGGATGAGGCAATTGAATTTTAAACCAATTACTTGTCAAATGCTAAAGTTGTCGGTATTCTAAAGTCTCAACATGTAGGGAATTTTGAAGGGTAGGGTATTAGGAGAAAAAGGATGGGAAATGCAAATAATGATATATGTTTTAAATCACATCTATATATATTGCATAACATCAATTATATTTAACCATATTTTGAAGAACACTTGTAATCTTTGTGGACTTAAAATCCATCAAAGAATGAGAAGTTAATGTTGGATAAACATAATCATTCCTTCATATTTTAGCTCAAAGATCATGTCATTCCCCTCATCGCACATTTGTCAACTTTAATTTTAGACACATTGATGTTGTTGTCTCAATAGCCTAATCCAAAATTATTCTCATACAATAGCTATATCATCGATTAGTATACTTTTATATTAAAGAGCAATATCATAATAGTAAAATGTCAAATAGAAGAGTGACTTTATTGGTTGAGATAATACATATTACTAGTGTGGAGGACAATAATCTGACTTATGTATGTATGAATTATTGTGGCATTGTTGAAAATATATAGGAGATGGATTACAATGGGTTTAAAATACTAGTTTTGGGTGTGGGTGGATTCATAATAAACCTGGCATTAAAAATGATAATGGGTCCACATTACTAGATCTCAACAAGTTAGGGCACAAATTTGACTCTTTCATATTGGTATCACAAACAACAGAAGTTTACTTTATATATTGATAAAAGATCATTTGTGGTACTGTCTATGAAGAAAAGAAATGTCAATGAATGTGATAATAAAAATGATACCAAGTATCACAATTATGGAAGAAACTTAATAATTCATAGATGATAATGTTGTGGAAAACATCGATTGAAGTATAATAAGACTGGATTTGAACAGTAATCAAAACTAACAAGACAATCAGAAAACTAATCGAGAAATCAATCAGCATAACAATAAGGAAAAATCACAAATTGTTATTCATATAATTATGTAATTAAAAAATGATTCAATAAATTACTGAACAGTATTATACAATCAATAATTTTCTTAATTAGAAAGAACACAATAAGGAGGAAAAGATAATACGTTTAACATGTCGACTAGGGTTTTATCATAACTTTTTTGTATCAAATAAAATCCTATAGGTCAAAGTGACGTATTTCATAGAAGAACTAAATAGCACAGACCATGTTTATGAACCACGAGTCCCCTTTGTTAATTTCTTTACTCTTGAATTTTTCCCAAATAACAACCCAAGATATTCTTTGGAAGAACATGATTTGTGTTCATAAACACCCCCTTATATTAGTCACAGAAACCATATGACAACCCACACTTCTCTAATAACCCACATGAACCAAAATCCAATTATTTTGTGCACCAAATACCCATTCAAAGCTCACAATTCTCCACCTTGATGCAATATTTGTAACATATGATATGGAAGGACCTCAGTCAAAAAAGACAATACCTCCAAAGGGATTTATGGTCTATGAACACTGGCAAAGTTTGAGAAACACTCAATCTTGCTCATGATCATTATCTTTGTTAGCATACTAGCTGAATTATCCAAAGTATCCACTTTTTCCAACACAAGTAGTAACAATACCTCAGATAAAGTGATAATTGATTTCAATGTGATTAATTTGACAATGGAAAGGATTATAATTAATTACCAAACAGATAGTAATATGGTTATCACCACAAATTATCGGAGCACAACGACCAAACCCTAGCTCATATATATAACCATCAAGAAAATAGCTTCCTGAAAAACATCAATCATAGCCATACACTCTACCTTAGTAGTGGAAAAGGTCATCACCTTTTTTAAGGAATACCTTCATGTGATAGCTAAACCAGCTAAACCAATGAGATAAAAAAATACCTACTAGTGGACCTCCTGTTATCTTGGTCTCTATCATAATTAGAGTCTACAAACCCAACCAACAAATCATTCAATCTCTCATACTCCAAACAAATTGATAGCGTACCCTTTAAGTACCTCAGAATCCACTTCAAAACTTACCAATGAGCCTTTTTTGGATTCTCCATATATCAACTTACAACACTAACACCTTGAGCGATATCAAGCCTAGTGTACACCATAGCGTACATGATATAACCAATAATATTAGAATAAGGAACAATGGCTACAAACTCTTCTTCCTCTTTAGATTTAGGGCAATCCAAAATTGACAACTTGAAGTGAGTAGCCAATGAAGTGCTTACTAACTTGGCATCCATCATATGAAACTTCTCATGCACCTTATTCATAAAGGATTCTTGTAACAAGTACAAATACTTCCACTCATAGTCTCGTATGATCTCTATGCCAAGGATAATCTTTGTAGCTCCAAGATCTTTCATATAAAACTCATTCTTCAACATTATATTCACATTCACCCTATCAACATCATATACATCTTTTGTTTTTACAATCATATCATTGACATATAGTAAAAGATACACAAGCTAGCCACCCTCCATCTCCTTCAAATACACACTTCTATTGTACTCACTCTTAAAGAAACCATGCTCAAGCATAAACTAATCAAAACATTTGTAACACTACCTAGGAAACTAATTTATATGATATAGTAACCTCTTCAATAAGAACACGTGGTCACACATCCCCTCAACAACAAGCCCATTAGGCTAACGCATTTAAATCTCCTCTTTGAGCTCACCATGTAGGAATGCGGTTTTAATATTCAACTATTTCAACTTTAAATCATGTATAGCCACAAGCACAAGCAAGATATGGATAGAAGTATGTCTAATCATAAGATAAAATATTTCGTTATAGTTTACGCTTGGAATCTGAATGAATTTATGAAATACCCCAAAATTCTAATTTTAGAAAAGTTTGGCAAAATAAGGATTTATTAGGGAAATTAATTAAATAAATTATTTTATTAAAATAAAAGGGAATTAATTAAGGTAAATCAAGGAGAAATTAATAAATAATTTAATTAGGAAAATTTTGAGTGTTTTGCTAATTAAAATGGAATTTAGGAAAAATCTTTCAAAAATCCTAAATTAACCTAAAAAGAGAATTTAATTATTATTTTATTTAAAATACTATTATTTTTAAATATCTCAAAATACTAAAATATTTTAAATACCCCAACTCACCTATTTTTCTTTTCTTTCCTTTTTTCCCCTTTTCTTTTTCCTCTCTTCTCTTTCCTTTCCTTTCCTTCCTCTTCTTTCTATTTTTCTTTATTCCCCTCCCCTTCCCCTGACCTGGGCCAGCCAGCCTACTGCCCAATTCCCCCTTTTTCCTATCCCACGCTACCCAAGGCCCGTGGCCCCCTTCTTTTTTCCCCCAACCAACAGCTAGTTCCCCCTCCCATTTTTTTTCTTTCTTTCCTTTCTTCTTGGACCGCCCGGTCCAACCTCCTTCTTCTTCCTCCCCGATGAGTGACCTGCAACTCCTGGGACCTACGGCTTGATTTTCGCCAACAACCATGCCCCGCTAACCAGCCATCCCTTCCCTCTCTTCCCAGCCGATTTTCCTGTCTTTTTGACCTGATCGACCCTCCCCTTTCCTCACGTGTGCCTACCTTCTTCTCCCCGACCCAATCATAGCCCTGCAATGGTAAACCTACGCCGGCCTACCATCGCCAGCTGGTGTACCTATCCCACTTGCCCCTATTTTCCATCTTCCCTCTTTTGTTTTCCCCTCCATTTGACATATAAATAGCCTATAGGCAGCCCCGAAGTTGGATTTTCTTTCGCAGTCCAGAAAATCCAGTCCCTTACGCCACCACTCGATCAAATGACCGCCCTTTTGCCGCCGCCCGAGACACCCACGGAACTGCCCCTTACATCACCCTCTACCCAACTACGCCTCCCTCCACTGTCGATTTTTCTTGCACAAGCCACCCTGGCCATGCAAAGTACTCTTCTTGATCAGCGACACCTCCACCCCCGCCGCCCTTCACACCACCGTTCATCACCACTCCCGCCGCAACCACCACCCCTTACACCTCCCAAAACTACCTACAAACCTTCCTCTACCTTTCCCTACCTTCCTTTTCCCCTTCCTCCCTCTCCTCCTCCCTTCCTCCCTTTCCACCACCCTCGGCCACCACAGAGTTGCCGCTTACACCGCCACCTTTAGCTATGCCACCACCCCCATTCTAACCCTCTCAACTTGGACAACCTCAATCGCCTCAACTTCCACCCTCATTCCCCCTCTCATATTCCCAACACTCAAATATTCCCCTTTTCTTCCTCTTTCCCCACCACCGCCGCCATCATGCACCGCCGCTCACCACCAACATTAGGTGGTACCCTAACCCCTCTCAACCCTTAAACCCTAATTATGCAAGCCTTATCCATTTTAATTTTAGTTATATTGTTATTATTATTATTATTATTATTTATCATGTTTATTATTATTATTATTAAGAGGTCGAAACCCTATTTTACTACTATTTTGATTATTATTATTATTATTATTATTATTATTATTATTATTATTATTATTATTATTATTGATACTAGATTTGGCATGTTATCATATTGTTGCTATAAAAGGAGAATACTCAAACCTTAATATTATTATTATTATTATTATTATTTATTATTTGAATATTGCTAATATTATTCTTAATGCCCTTATTATTATTATCATCATTGTTACTATAGTATTATTATTATTACTATTATTAGTATTATTACTATTACTATTACTATTATTATTATGGTAAAAATATTCGAACCCTTATATTATCATTTCAAATATTGCTATTATTATTAATATTATCCTTAGAAATATTAGTATTTTGTTAGTATTATTATTATTATATTATTATTTTATCCTTAACCCTCTTAGTAGACTTAGCCTTAAAAATACTAGGGTTTCTATTACTAGGAGTATTAGTATTAATATTATTATTAATATCACTATTTTTGTTATAACTAGTATTAGTACTATTATTAAAAGAAATACAGCTATTAGATTTAATAATATAAACATGGCTATAAATGTAAATATAAACCTATTTTGACAAGTAATAATCTAGTAGGCTAACTTGAGGATAAAAAATCTTATTTTTCACTTGTAAAGTTTTCTTTAATAATATTAATTCTAATATTAGAATAAAATAGGAAATAATAGTATTTTTGGTAGGAGGGAAACTAATCCTTAGTTTTTCCCTCATATAGGTGAAACCAGTCAAAATCCTAAGGAGGCGTATGAGTGTGCTCCAAGACCGGTGATGTACTAAGTAAGGGTGTAGCTAAGGCCTTATGTGTGTTATGTGCCCTATATGCCTTGAATGTCATGTATAATGTTATGTTGTGTATCTTGTGCTATTATTATAACTATTTTATGTGTAGCGCAACTTGGAGTTGAGGTATGCTCATGTGCTTTCTTACGGAATGTGTTTAATATGTATATGTTTTGAATTGTGATGTGATGTGATGTGGCCCTTTAGGACATGCATGCAAGGATATTTAATATGGTAATGTGGGATGGAAAGTTGAAAAATAAAAATGGGAAAATAAGATGACCAAAGGAAAGTAAGTTGGCCAAGGAGAAGTAAGTTGTCCAACGTAGGTGGGATTGGCCTAAGTATTCCATGATTCATGAGTAGAAGAATAAAAGGGGACTTTAAATAAAATAAAAGAGTGGGTGAACTTTGAAAGGGAGAATCTAGGGTTTGCATGGGAATTTTAGGGCTTTGCATGAAAACTTTGAGGGTTTGCATGGGATGGATAGAGTCTACATGGGGGTGAACTTTGTGTATGGAAAGTTGCCTTGGGGTGTGAGGAAAGTAATAGAAGAGTTACTTGGGTGATTAGAGGCTTTGGGTGAAAAATAGTACTTGGGATAGTATAAGGGTGTATAGGTGACCGAGCTAGGGTTTGGGAGGAAACCCTAATTTGAGAAGGTGGTAAAAAGAAAAAATAAATGAGGATGAGTGGAGTATGAGATGAAGATGGAGGATTATCATGTATGGGGTGAGCATGGGTGAAATGCCCCAAAACTTTCTAATTTTATAAATTATATTTAAATGATATTTTATTAGAAAAATTATTTAAATAAATTACTTTTATTAAAAGAAAAAGGAATTTATTAGGAAAAATTTAGAAGAAATTTATAAGTATTTTAATTAAAAATTTGGTTATTTTAGCTAATTAAGGATTTCATTTTGGAAATTAATTAAATAAATTATTTAAAATAAGGAGGATGAAATATTTCCAAATTAATATGAATTTTATAAATAATTTAATTAGAGAAAATTAGGGTGTTTTGTTAATTAAAATAGAATTTGTGGAAAATCTTTTAAAAATCCTAATTTAGACTAAAAAGGGGATTTAAATATTATTTTATTTAAATATTATTATTATTTTTAAATATTCTAAATATTCAGATTAATTTAATTGGCCCTAACCTAATTATTTTTCTCTTTTCATTTTTTCCCTTTTCCTTTTTCTTTCTTCCTTTTTCTTTCTTTTTCTTTCTTCTTCTTCTTCTTTTTCTTTTTCCTTACCTTCCTCGACCTGGGCCAGCTCGCGGCCCAAGTCCCCTCACTTCTTCCTTCCTTCGGCGCGGCCCATTCTAGCCCGCACGTCGTCTCCTGCCTTCTCCCACGCGGCGCCGCGTTTTCTTTCTTTTTCCCCTCTGGACGCTGCGTTTTGTTGCCCCGTTTTAATGACAACGCCCGAACCGCCGGTCTCCTTCTTTTTCTTTCTTTTCTTTCCTCCCGAACCGCCCGGTTCCCTACCTCCCTTCTCCTTCTTCCCCAGCCTTCCCCGACGTCGAGCACCTGCAACGTCGCCGCCGCCGCCTAGCCAAGATTTTTGGCGCCGATCTAGCCCCTTTGACCTGCCTATTCCTTCCTTTCTCTTCCCCTTGTTTCATCAGCCTCATCAACCCAACCAAATCTCAACTTTCTCGCGCTATCCTCTCTCTCTCTCTCCTTGCGCACACCCATGCCCGTTTTGACTCCCACCGGCTGACCTCGCCACCGTTGACCCTAACCCTACCTGCCTTACCCCGTAGCCGACCCACAAAACCCTAACCTCTCTTCTAAAGCCTATAAATATCCCCCATAATAGCCCTGTATTACCCAGAAATGCCCGACCTTGCCACCGCCGCCACTTCAGACGCCTCGTTAGCCGTATCCGGCGAACTTCGCCACTATCCCTGGCTACCCGTGTTATCCTTGCACCTTCCTCTAGCTAAAGAAACCATTCATCACCCTTGATTCTTTCTGCACAATCCTTCCCGACTGTGCGAACTTCCCTTCTCGACCAACCTGTTTTCCAGCCCCCGCCACCCTTTGCGCCGCCCTTAGCCACCTCTTACGCCACTTCCGCCGCTTCTTTCACCTCCCAAATTATTCTGCAGACCCTGCTCGACCTTCCCCTATCTTTCTTTTCCTCTTCCTCCCTCTCCTCCTCTCTTTCTCTCCTTCTCCTCCATTCGGCCACCAACCATCGCCGCCGTCCGCCGCCACCTTTGGCTGCGCCACCACCTCTATTCTGTCCCCCTCCTTCTGGGAAACTCAAAACACCCCAGCTCCCATCTTAATTATCTCTATCTTATTCCCAGCATGCAACTTTCCCCCCTTTCTTTTCTTTTTCCGGCCACCGCCGCCGCCGCTGTGAACCACCGCCGGTGCCGCCTATCCCCACCAACCTATGGTTGAACCCTAGACCCTCTCAGATATTTTTCCTATTTTTATAACCCTTAAATTATTTTATTTCAATTATTTGCATATAAATACTATTATTATTATTCTTAATATTTATATTTTTAATATGCATTATTATTATTATTAATGTTTTTATTATTATTTATGTTGAAGGCTGAAGCCTATGGTATTTTAATTCGATTTTATTATTATGCTTCTTATTATTTCTATATTTACTATTATTAATATTAAAATGTTATAATTATTATTATTATTATTATTTCCTATTTATAATTTCCATTATTATTATTAAAAATATTTTAACATTAGTTTTGATAATAATGTTGTTGTTGTTGTTGTTGTTGTTGTGGTTGTTGTTGTTGTTGTTGTTATTATTATTATTATTAAATTTGGTTATTTAATTTACCAATAATATTTTTAGTATTATTTTGGTAAAGGGTTCAAAGCCCTTATTTCACTTTGTTTTTGAAGTAATGCCTTATTATTATTATTGCTACTATTTTTATTATTCTTTTTAATATTAATATTGATATTATTTTTGGTATTTTTGTTATTATTATTTTATCAAAAGCCTATTCTTATATTAAGTTAGTGTTTAATATTATTTTTTATAGGAGGGAGTCTAATTTTTCCTTTTCCCTCATAATAGGTGAGACATCAGTCGGGGCTGTGTGTTGAGCATGTTTGGCTCAAGTTCGAGAGAGTTGTGCCCATATTTCAATATTTATGTGATTCTATTTCCTTTTATTAAACTTTTATTGCTTGTAAGTTAATTCTCTTTTGGAAATAAATTATAATTCTTGATGCGTACTCTGATTTCTATCTTATTATTAATTCATGATTCTTTACGCGCACTCTGATTTTAATGTATGATCTTTCGAGTTCTTTTATGAACTATTGGTTTGAGTTTAATGTAAATCTTTTCTTAGCCTTAGCACTTGATACCGGAACGGTCGGAGAGAACCGGTCTGGTACTAAGTGTGGCGGTAACATCCCCAGGATTCACAGGTTTTAAGTGTTTCTATTTTAATTGCTTCCGCTTTAAAAAAAAAGTAGTGAATTTTGGGGTGTTACAATGGGCATCATGGAAAAGCGAGAGTGGAAGGTGAGAAATGGATGGGTGACATGTGGAAAGGAGGATGCTAGGGTTTGGCAGCCAGCTAGGGTTTGGTGTGGCCACCTAGGGTTTCGTGGTCACACGTGTATTTGGGGGAGTAAAGTGAGATGATGAGGATTGAATCTAAGGGTTGTGATGTGTGGGGTGTTAAAACAGTTTGTTATCCCTTTTGAATTTTATATACAAAATATATAATTAAGGTATACTGGCCAAACATCATATCATATGTGTGTTAAAAATTATGAAAAATTATATTTAGGTTTTAAATGATTAAATAAGATGATCTGAAAAGTTTCATAATTTTAGGAATAATATTGGTATTTATGTTAGTAATTACCTTATAAGCTTGTTAATTAACCGTCATTTCAATATTTTATATATCAAACCTTATTGTAAATTTATAGAATTTTACATGTGAGTTTAAAATATTATTTTAAGGGATTTTATAAATTTTCATAATTTTATGAGCTTGTTTGCTATTTTTATTAATTTTATCCTCTTTATTGATATTTCCACCACTAAAAATAATATACAAATCCTAAAATTATTGTTCATGTACAAAATTACTTCCCTACAATTCCATGACCAGATTTTGTATCAAGTTGACCATTTTTTAATTCATTCAACCAAATTTTGAGCTAAAGTTACTTTCATACACTTTCTACCTATGTTAGTTGTATCACTTTAGATTTTCTTGCATTCAACCTTCTTCACTTACATTCCCCATGCTTAAAGATGACCTTGGACCTGCACACCATCACCTCCCCCATCCCTTAGTTGATTGATTGGTTTTCATAACTTTATTAAACCTAAATACACTCCACCACCTTATACACTCAACCACCTTATCCTTTATCATTCAAGTGTTAAACAAGCTACCTCTCCCCCCCGCCCCTCTTGTGGCTGCATATTTTTGGTTCCTCCCTCCCCTAATTATACCCCATTTGTCTTTCTTTGTTTTCATTCAGCATTTCTCTCATTTTCTTTTCTTGGTTGCTCCCACCTTTCTCTTTATTTTGGTTATTTTTGCTAAGTATTCTTAAGCTTTGTTGAGATTATAACTAAGACCCATACTCATCTATTTTTCCTTATTCTCTTGTTTTCACTTCTACATTTCTTTCTATCTAGCCTTTATTTATTTTTAAATAGTAAAGAATGTTAGATTTTTGGTTAAATTGTGAAGTTGTCATCCTTTGTCATCTCCTCTTGTGTCTCTATCTTATAAAGGTGTTGATATTCTTTTAGGGGATTTTTCTATTATTTTTATATTTGTGCTTGGAAATAGGTAACCCATATGCTGCTACTAACTATATAAAAATCATGTGATAGCATGCTTGAAGTTTCTTATGTTATGCTTAAGTGTAATTTATGATTTCTTATAATCTCATAAAAAAAGTATGCATGCATCATGTATTGTTATTAATTTCTCTAATCCTGTGACCATGTATTTTTATTCAAGGGTATGTTAAATTTATTTATTTTAAATATATGTATGATAGCATATTAAAATAGTGTTGCTATGCTAAAATAAGTATGCATGATTACAGTTTAATCTGCTAAATGAGCTTAATTGTGTTTTGGGGCAAAATGGTATCTTTGTCACTCCTGAAAATTTATAGAATTGATATTTTATATTAATGTACCTATTTTAATGTTATTTAGTCATACCATGAATTTCTCTTAATTCTAATAACAATTGGTATTAAAGTGGGAAACTATTGAGTAAATAACATATAATGGTATTTTGGTCGTTTATGACTTATTATGCCTCAAAGTGTGAATAATTTGAATAAGATGACCTTAATGGATTCCTATATTGACCTTATTGTTAACTTTGATTTTGGTTTGGATTGGTACTCTAAAAAAGATTGGTTTACCTCTTTAGTCGTAAAACCTAATGAGTTAGTCATTTTCGATAAAATTAACTTATAATCTATCACTCTTTCCCTGACTTTCCAAATCAATTTGAAATGTTCCAAGTGATATGTGTTAAAACCAATTTGGTTAATATTTAATTTTAAATCTTAATAAAGCTACGCTCGCGAGTCCTGGGTTTTGGACATGTTTTCCAAGAAAGATCGTTTGTGTCTATTTATGTTGATTTTATTATAATATTTGAATTATTGATCGAAAAGATAGTTTCTAACCTAGTTTTGATTTCTATCGGTGATCTAAGAAAACTTTTCCGTGGATTGTCGAGCTCTTGATAGCTATATCTCTTTCTCAATTTGCTCAACTAGATTCGGATTTAGGTAAGTCATTACTTACCTTTACTTATGACGGAATCTTGATGTATGTATGCTTGGAGTGGAAGGTGATGAGTATGCTTGATTATTTAATTATGTCAAGTATATGTTGTATTCTTATATGGAAATTGTATGTATATATGAGTTATAGTTTTAATGCAAACGCATGTTCGTAGGCCTCTTGAATATTTTACGTATTTGAGTATGTGAAGGGTTGAGTATGGATTGAAATTATATGATACCTTATGTCGTATCTTTATGCCATGGAATTACTTAACTCTAATGCCACCTAAAATTATTCGGCTTTAATGCCACATGAATTGGATTGGATTTAATGCCTCTAGAATTAATCAGATTTAATGCCACATAAATTGGATCGGCTTTAATATCTCTGGAATCGATCGGCTTTAATGCCACTTGGGTTGGGTCGGCTTTAATACCACTTGGACTGGATCGGCTTTAATGTCGCTTGAAATTTACCAACTTTAATGCTGTTTGGCTTTAACGCCACTTGAAATTGATGTAATAATGGAAATTCATTATGTTGATCGATGTGAGCTAAGTGCTGATATGTGGGCTTGATTTATGATTGGTTAAATCCTTGAATAAAATATTAATCACTTAAAGTGAAAAATATTAAGTTGGGACTTGTATCACTCGGGGTAGCTATCCGAGTTAGGTTTGGTATTCACTTGGTACTGTTCCGGTGTTTTTCTGTTCTATGATCCTGGGTGCCTTACGAGGTCCGGAGAGGCCCTCTTCTACTCTATAGGTGTCTCAATATATTTCAGCCCTATAGGGGGTATGCATACTTAAGTGATTAGGTGTCCTATTTATTGGTGGTCTGGTTACGTTTCTGGGCGGCCAGTTAGGACTAGTATTGTTTGAATACTAGATTAGTTGTTACGATCTCTTTGAGTCTCTGTCCACAAGATAATACAAATAAATGGTGGTGATCACAATAAAGGAATATAATAATGAATTATTTCTCGCTCACTCATGGGCTTTATATTTATGTTTCATATGCATATCTCTTGGTTATAATAGTGTTGTCATATGACACATTTCCGTATTCATTTATCAAATGATCCATTGTTTAAAATCGCATATGGGCCTTATGTGCAGAATGATACCTTATAGGGTAGTGTGTGTTACTTAGCATATGATCATGATTTCCTTTTACGCTTGTACCTTGTGTATTCTCATGTCTAGTCATGTATTATGAGCATGAGTCTGTGACCCCATGTTCTATTGTATGTATCATATGTATAATCGAGCATGAGTTACTATATGAGTAAAATGGTATATGTATCGCATGCATAAATCGAGCATGAGTAATTATACGAGTAGAATGGTGTATGTATCGCATGTGTAATTGAGCATGAATTATTGTACGAGTGGAATGGAAGATGTATCACATGTATAATTAAGTATGAGTATTGTAAGCTAAAGATTGTCATATCTTATGTGTGTCATGTTTCCTTCCATGAGTTAGATAGTTGTGATTTACTCAGTACTGGACCCGTACTGATGTTACCTTGGTTGAATGTGTCCTGTGATGATCTACTGATGGTGGGGAGCAGACCTATTGTGCAGGTTTGATATCGAATATTGTTTTTGGGTTGAAGTCTTGGCTTGAGAGAGTAAGCAATCCAGAGTTTGATCCATCAAAATTTATCCTTAATTATCTGTATTCATTTTCAAAATTTTTCGAGTTTTGTATTAAAATTCAAGAGAGTTGTAATTGAACTTTAATTTCCCATTACTTTGATAAGCTTTTAAAATCTAAGATTATTTCAAAGGTTTCTGTTGGTTTATTTAGCGATGAGCTTATTTAGTGAAATTGTTCACTTGCCATTTGCCAATGGATATTTCCTTGTGGGAGTTTGTCTTCAAGGCATATATGTTGGTTGAATTTTGTTGGACAGGTTTTAGCCTTGCATCTAGCATGAGATAGATGGCAGACATTTATCTTGCATTAGGTGTGGCGGTAACATTTTCCAAATTATATTTTAGCTTCCGCATTATTCTTTTAAACGAAATTTTTTAATAGTGAATTTTGGGGGTGTTACATATACATTTTCGGTCCACCGACTATAATAGTAGGGGATCCTGAGCTCAATAAACCAAACTCTAAGTTATGATAAGACATGGAAAAGACACTAAGTACTTACAATGAAACACCATACGAGTTGGGGCCAGACCAATCCACTGGCATAATAGTGGCCAAGAGTACTTTGTCCTAGAGATCGATCCACCGGCAATAATAGTGGTTAGGAGCGTTTTTTCCTGTACTTTTTCTGATCCACCAGCTATAATAGTGGAGTTCCCGCACTTACATGGATTGATAAAGAGCATGGTATGAAATGAGTCTATTGATCAGAGATCTAAAGAATAAGTTTATCTGGACTATAGCTCGGCCTTTATTATCTGGATTGTTTGTATGTTGTCTATATGATCATGCTTGTATTATATGCCTTCTATATTTGGCCTTAGCTGCATGGTTACGTTACTCAATACGTAGCGTACTAACCACCCGTTTCATGGGTGCTTCTCATTCCCACGAGCAGAGGACCCACCTGAGTTTGTGTAAGTAGGAGATGTTATTTTCTATGCCTACGATACTTACAAGACATCAGGCAGGGCTGAGAGTTGAGTCTGAACTTGGCCTAGGAACTAATAGCGACTTGGCCATATTTCCTTTTTCTGTTCATTTACCTTGGTTCGGTTTACTTTAATTCTGTTTTATCATACTATACATTTTACCCCTTTGGGGACTTTAATTATGCACTCATGGATTGTGAACTCTTTTACGCGTACTTTGATTTCTATATTATGAATAATTCAGTTCTTCTATGGGATCTTATTTTATGTTTGACTTATGATTGACGATAATTTTTATTTAGCCTTGTGGTTAGTATGAGAATGGATGGAGGCCGAGCTTGTACTAATCACGGTGTAATATCCCCAAAATTTACAGTTTTGTTTTCTTTACTTCCGCTGTATCTTTTAATAAAACAAAATTTTTCAATAATGAATTTTGGGGGTGTTAGTGTTACACAAGGATCACTCGTTAGTGGTTGGGCGACATTGGCGGTGACCGGACAGTGGTGTCGTCGCTGGTATTCGATGTTGTTGTGCCTTTATTGTTGCTGTTGCGGGCTGAATTTGCTGGCAAAGGTTGCTGGCATTTAACAAATGGAGTGGTGTCGTGGTGGCGAGTCGTGGCTAGTGTGGCAGTTGTGGAGGCAAAGGAGCAGGGAAGGAGGCAGCTCGTGGCTGGGGTTTCAGGTGCAGAAGGAAACGGTAAGGAAGAGAGAGAGAAAATAAAGGAGGGAGAGAAAAGGAAAAAGAGGGGGTCGCCGATTGGGTGAGTTTTTTTTTTTTTTTTGCAAATACAAATACACAATGAAATACAAAATATCTAAAAATATTATTGAAAGATTTTATCTAAAACTCATTTAAGGGAAACCATTTTGTAAGGATCCGAAGATATAAAATCAATATAAGAGCTATATAAAAAATTTCAAAAAAGTTTTCAAAAGAAATTATTAACGAACGTGAAGATCTATATTATTTATGAAAATACATTATAAGACCTCAAAAAATATTTAAAACCATATAAGAAAATATTTAGATCAAATTCTAAGAGACCGGGACTAATTTAAATAATTTTCAAAAACGGTCTTCCGCAAACCAAAAAGGGTAAATATGAAGAAAATAAATTTCAAAAATAAATCCATAAATAAATTATGAAAATCACTTTTAATTTAAAACTTTTCGAAGATCTTAATGACCTCGCAAAAACAGATAAATTCAGAGTCAAAAATATTTTCTACAAATAAAATTATTAAAATAATTTTACTATTTCAAAGGTAATTTTATAATTTAAATAATTTATTTCGTTAACGAAATATAACTTTAAAATAAAGGCATAATTGCACGATGAAGTTATAATAAAAAAAATGAGTCTAAAATATTAAAAATCAAAATACGAGAAAGAAAAAAAAATATTTTTTAAACCAAAAATAAAAATCATATGAATAAAATAAAACCATGGTCGTGAACGAATTTATCTAGAATGATCCGCAACTACAACGATTAATTAAATTCAAATATAAAGTTAAAATTATCGATAAATCCATAAAATGAATTGAAATTAAAGTAATTAAATGTTTACATCAAATTATGCTAATAAAATAATTAATCTTAATAAAATTAAATTTTAAAAATACTAATTATTATAGTGTTGTTATGTGGTTAAGTTAACTCAACTTGTGAAAAACTCTTATAAAGCCTTGGGTGGCTCAAAACATGCGGGGCTTTTGAGCTTCATTGTGCTGAAACAAACTAAAGAATGGGATTTCACCTATACAATTAGTCCCCCTACTCCCTAGGTTAGGGGCCTTAACTGAGGGAGTTAATGATATAGTGGTGATTATGATGAGTAACATCATTGGAGGCTTTATTAGACATTTATGTGATAAGTGATAGCCTACTTAGTAGGTTGGACATGCATAATTATTTTGATGGGGCATGACCGTTCCCTAAATATTTTTATTTCAAATTTACTCCTCTTTAAGAAAAGGAAAAAAGAACACTTCAATTATCTGTCTTTGTGTTGCTTAGTTCATGGAGATTTAAAGAGATATCAACCATCATTTTTTGATGAGTTTTCCGACTATTGCATTCTTTAGTTTACTACTTTCTTATGTGGGAAAGGCCTAAATAGTGGTATGAAATAACCATTTTGGTGTTGGAAAGGGAATTTTGTTTAACTCCCAAATATCATATTTTTCCTTCTAATAATCCTAAGGTCATAACTCCGGCAAAGACTCCTCTAATAAAGAACATTTTTCAGACAAGCGAGGTGATATTAACAGCTAATGTGGTGCATACAATCATGTGAGGCACCATGGTTTTCAATTATGAGCTTATAATAGATGAAATTAGGGTCATATGTCTAGCCTCATCAGAGGAGGCTGTAGAGACTCATAGCATTAGAATCTTAGAAAGTGAGTGAATTGCCTCCCTAACATTATTGGTTTTTAGGAATTTTCTATCATTAATGTAAAATTACTTACAAGTTCCCCTTTGACCTTTAGGTAAGGCCTCCCCATAAAAAGGACAAGGTAGGTTGGGCCACCATAGGCTGGGTGTGCTTCTAAGAGTACTCCTTGCAATATAGATTCATGTTTCCATTGTTGGAGTAGGTAGAGAACTTTTTCTCTTAGAAGGTCTTTTTAGGTTGGGTAGACCTGGGTGAATTGATAAGAGTGGTAGTGGATTTAGAATTACTCTCATAGTGTTATTACCCCCCCAAAGTTTTTATCAAGGAAATCGGGAGGGTATTGTTAATCGATATGCTAAAATGTGAGCAACTAGTGTTGGGTTTACGATAAATGACTGGGATTAGAATGACCTGTATTTTTTGTAAATCATAAAAGGATTATCCCACCTGGTTCATTCTATAACATTCCCAACAAATGGAGAATCTTTAGTAAGCATGATTTTTATTATTATTGTGATGGTGTCATTTAAGCTTTAGTTATGTGTTTTCCTTACTTCCTCGTGATAGCCGCAAGAGAGTGCATCTTTTGGATATTAACTGTGGGCATGCTAAGAAGCTCTTAAGAGTGGCTAAGAATGAGTGTCCTTGGGATGTACTACTAGGAGCAAATGGCTTAATTGATAGCATAACCCTTAGCAGGGACCACTTATCCTCAATGTAGCTATATACCTAGCCTTATTCGTATCTTTCATCTTTCTTTGCTAGAGGTACTAGGGTGCCAATTATTATTTGTAAAACCTCTAACCCTATAGGGATAATTATTTTGTATACATCATCTTTTGCATTGATTCCCTTGGTTGTAGTACACTAACAGATAAATAAGAGGTGTGCTACTACTCATGGGGGACCATTCAATGAGTTTTGTAGCATCAATTTCTATGCTCAAGAAAGGGGATCATATTGTGTCACTTAAGGAGAAGGTAATAATGTCAGAGAAGATCGTGACACCATCCTAAATATGAAGGTTGGATCGTAAGAGGAAGAACCCCGACGAGGTCGACAGCGGTCCTAAAGGCAAGCTAGGTTTTTTGGAAGGAGTTTCTACCTTTAAAGATCTCTACACCCTTAGTGGAAGAATAAGGAGGTTGGTTCTCCTAGTTGATGAGCCTTAACTGGCGCAACTTCTAGGCAATCAACATTTAGAGGAGGCTATGCTAGAAAACTATCAGGTAACATTTGTAAATTCTACCCTTTGATGTTTTCCAATTGGCTCAAATGCTAACATTGATAAATTTTACAAGTCATGGAGTGGATTTTGTTTTCACTCAGGGTTAAAGACTCACTGGAGAGAAATGTCAATGAATTGTGGTCGGAGGTAAAATGACTCTGGAAAACCATGATTACTTAAGAGTTGGAAGAGAAGTAGCTTTGGGTGGTTGAGACCTCACTTGATTTCAAGGTTAAGGTATGTAAAGCTATGAGGAGGGCCTTCATCAATAACTAGTTGAGGATAAGAAGTAGCTAGTGGATAAGCGTTCTTCTCGCCACACACTTGGGGCTAAAGGGAGGTTGAGTGGAAAGCTAAAGAGGATGAGTTGGAGTTGGAGCTTAAAATTCAATATTCATGTGTCTGATTCCTATCTAAAAAGGTTCACCACTATAACATAAAGTGGGTCCCCATTGTCATCATAACTTATCTAGACATGATCTTGAAGAGGGAGGTCCACCTTATTGAAAAATGGGATAAGACAAGACTCCAAAAAGATTAGGACACACTTTGAGAGAGTCAAAGGGTTTTCCTTGAGGAGGGACATTCCCACCACATAGAGTCATTCATTGTATAAGGAAATAGGGAGACCCTGTCTTGGAAAGATTTTGTAGGTGATGGCACCAGTGATGTGTAGGTTTTGTTAATTTTAGGGGGTGACCCATTTGCAATGTAGTAATGATATTTTGAAACATGAATGCCTATGGTGCTTTATACATGTATTACTTGTTTGTGCTCGAGTAGTTTTGTGCTCAAAAATGGTGATCATTCATTTGTTAGGGGTTTAGTTACCTTGCGAATTCCTAATGCATGTTTCAAACTGTCATTCAAAATTATGTGTGTGTGATCTTATACTTTCCTTCAAGAACCAGATAATGAGTTTTAAAATGTTTCAAATTAATATTTTGAAAGTGGAATGATAGAAGTCATCTACTTCCCTTAAAAAATTGGGAAAGGAGGTTGAAAATATTTCAAATTTATATTTGAAAGTCAAGTGAGTGTAGTCCTCGACTTTCCTTTGAAAATTTGATGAGTAGGTTTAAAAAATTTCAATTTGATATTCTAAAAGTGGAAAAAGAGTAGTCATTTAATTTCCTTCAAAAATTGGGGAAGGGTTGGAAATGTTTCAAATTAATATTTGAAAATCATGTGAGTAAGTGTAGTCCTATTCATTCCTTCAAAAATTAGGGAAGGATGTTGAAAATAGTTCAAATTGATATTTGAAAATGGAATGAGATTAATTATCAAATTCCCTTCAAAAATTGGGGAACAATGTTGAAAATGTTTTAAATTGATATTTGAAAAATGGAATGAGAGTATTCCTCTATTTACGCTCAAAAATTGGGGGAAATGGTTGAAAATATTTCCAATTGATATTTGAAAGTTATCTGGGTGTAGTCATTTACTTCCCTTAAGAAACCAAGGAAGGATGTTGTAAATATTTCAATTTGAAATTTGAAAATGGAATGAGAGTAGTCATCTACTTTCCTTCAAAAATCAAGGAAGGATGTTGAAAATGTCTCAATTATTAAAAGGTCCTATGAGTGTAGTCCTCTACTTCCCTTCAAAAATTGGGGAAGAAGGTTATCAAGTGAAGTGTCTAGTGTGTTATGACTGTGTGCACTCTACTTTGATTTTCTTCTTTCAGAGGAGATGGTGAATTTCATTGGTTTTAATTATGAACACTCCACTCCCTTACTTTAGGAGGATGTCATATTGCATCATGTTAGTAGGACACAATATCGAGTATGATACCTACAAAATTAGGTTGTTAAGAGTTTTGCTTGCTCTGTGGGCTTGTCAGGCTTATAAGGTGCTAGGTGCAAAATTATGCTCAATTGGCAACAACCTAGCTGTCCAAAATTTTTGAAAATTTCAAAAATGAGTGTGTGTATCAATTTACAATTAAAAAATAAATCACTTAGTCTAGTGTATGTATGGGGGTAACCTGATCATGTTAACTAACAAAGATAAGTAAGGTGGTCAAGTTCATGACATTAGGGGTGGTCATATCTCACAAATGGGGGGGTTTATCATAGTGACCTCTACAAGTAGGCATTATTTTTGTTGTTGTTCTAGGGGCATGGTGGCCTATGATTAGTGCATCGTATTAGGGTAATATATTTGAAATTATTTGTTTACCTTATAAGTCAATTAATGTATTTGTCTTCATTTTGATGATAAAAAAATGGAATTAGATAACCAATGTATTTCTTTAAGTGTGCATGAATTATGATTGATAAACAAAGAGACAAAATCACACTTACTCAAATCATATCTCATGTACAAACTAAATAAATCAATCAAGTTTCAAAGCACAAGAGAAGATCATAAAAATGTTACCATGAATTAAGGTTTAAGGATTATATTTATAAGTCTTAGGTTTTCTTGTAAAGAGTTAAGTTGAGCAATTTCACATTTTGATCAAAACTCTTTAAAAAAGTTTTTTAAACACTTGACTTGAATTCACTTTATGTGAATTAATATTTTATATTGATTTCTAAATCCTTCCTAAGTGTTTTAAACCTTGTTTGGTTCCATTTGGAACTATTCAACTAGTATTAAGACCAAACCAAGGCATTAAAACAAGTAAAAATCAAATGGATTGGTGGGCACAACAAACCAATCAGCTTGTTTCATCAAACAAATTGATTGGTTTGACCAACCGGTCCATGGGCTTTGCTCCTACAAAAATCCATTTGTCTTTGTTTAAACTCATCAACTTGTTTTTCTAAACCAATCACTTGGTTTGAAACCAATAGATTAGTCTGAAAAAATACATCGACTGGTTTACTAAACCATGGTGTTGTTCATATATGTTCATAGGACTAATTGAGTACAACACAAAACCGATCAACTAGTTTCATTAAACTGATCCTGGTTTTTGCAATAGTAACTTGTTAATTTTAGGTCTGAACATGTTTACTCGACTGGTTTGAAACACCGATCGACTTGCCATATAATCAATCGAGTGGTTTGCCCCAACTGATCGACCGGTGAGCCTTAAATACTGATTTTCTGCCTATTGGACAATATAACTTTTTAGGTATTTTGTTTCCAACGGCTACCCAACTGGGGTGAGTTATATAAAGAAGCTTACTCAACATTTATTACACAAATTTCTAGCTATACTTACTGTACAATTAATCATATACTCTTACAATCATTCAATTGCTCATTCAAACTCTCTCAACTTTCATATTCCGAGTTTTTATTGACAAGTGTTCATTACCCACCTCTCTTAGCTAGAGTTGATCTACAATTTTAATATCTTTTTATTACATCTAGCTAAATTACATCCCATCCAAAGTTATATACTTTCGCATATTAATTTTTTATGAGAATCAATTGTAATCGCAACCACCTTACAAAAATTATTATAATGGTGTTAGTGAGTGAGTGTCTATTATTCTTGAGAGAATCTTATTGAGAGTCTAGAGAAGATATATAGTTAAAGTTGTAAATCATTCTTAGAGGGTCATTGAGATTGTAAGGCTCATAAATCGAGAGAAAAGTGATTATCAATAAAAATATGCCACGTATTCAAAATCCAAAAGGAAAAATATTTTAGCAATGAATGAAAAGAGTATTTTGCTCTTGAACCACTTTAAATTGTGTGTAAAAAATTTATTTGTCATTTCCATTCCATTAAATCATATTCATCCCCATCTAAAGTTCTTTCAAGGGTAAATAAGAAGTTAAATGTGGGGTTGTTGATGAACACATATTTATATATATTTTATATTCTTTTACTTCAAGTTTTTAGTCAATTGTTTAAATGATATGTAAGGTTGCTTATATTATTTATCATTATATGTTTAAGTAATGATAATCTCATAAATTAAAATTATTTTTGAGCTTAAAGTGATTTTCACAGAGCTTTTGATACCTTCTTATATTTTGACCATAATTTTTATGTAAAAACTCAAATGTAAGTGTTTCAACTTTTTATGCAAAGATAATAATGATAACGAAAACTTTTTTATTATATTTTTTCCTAAATCTAATTGTACAAGGGTCACAAATTACTTGAAATTACCTTATAAGATAAATATTAGAGATGAAAAATATCAACTCGATGCCACCCATTAAACTTGAAGCTAATTGGAGCTTTATTTTTTAGTCTAATTTTGGATTCAAATCAATGCAATTTTAGAGTCTTATTTTCTCATATTTAATATTTTATATATAATTCATATTTTTTTAATTTTATTATGTTTTTTTTAATTAAAAGTATGTTATAATTTTTTTACTGAAATTATGAGAAAACCCTATTCTTTATATTTTTTTTACTTGATTGATTACTTGATTTATAAATTACTATATGTTTTATACTATTATTCTTAATTATAGCGAATTAATAGGTTGATCATCTTTGATTATTGTTCAATAAGTCAAGTTGAGAGTGAATGTTAATTATCCACTTTAGTTCATATAACATAAATAGAATTTGAATGGGTTGTAAAAGTAATTATATAATTTCTATGACAATAAAGAAGAATAATCAATTAATTGAACGTAAAATATCATTCTTTATTTAAATTATTTTACTAGAGATACTAAGATTGATAATTAATAATTGATGATAAAACTATGTATCATAAAAAAATTAGTTATATATTTTTATTGACACGTAGTTAGTAGTTAAAAAACTTAACTAATTAGTTAATTGAATAGAGGTGAATCCAAACTCATTGGTAGATTTTATTAATTGAATTAATCTTCATTAAATTTTATTTATTTTTAGTTGAAAAAATTTTCTCTAAAATTATTAGTTTAGATTGTTGTTTCCCCCAATAGCATAAGCTTGATTAGAGTCTTTAAGTTATTATTTAGTTTATATAGAAATAATAACTTTATATTCTTTGTTTCCAATATCCTGAGCCCTACTACATCTTTCTCACCCCAATTTAATAAAATGGTATAAGAATTATTTGTTTAATTTTTTTAACCTTAATTTACCTCAATTTAAATGGAATTAAAATAACATTCATCATGGTTCATGCATGTTAGATTAATATTATTCAAAAAAAATTTAAGCATTCATCCTCATCCATGTTTATTTTTTCCACCTAGAGTAATTTTTAATATATATACTCAATCTAATTTACTCCAATACAAACAAATGATAAAGTAATTGGGGTTTGAAGTTGTGAAGGAGAAAGGTGAATACGGGCTTATGCTCTTTGTTGAAGTTGAACATGGAATATCAAATGTTAGAACTTCATGGAATTTTTTTCGTTGCTCATATGGTGTCGTGTTTGAAAGAAATATATTGGTTGGGTTTTAACAAACTGAAGATATTTTTGGAACTTCATTAAATTTTATGATCTAAGGAGTAACTTTACATGTTCTATATAGCTCACAAACAATTAATATGCTACATCCAGAGTAACTTCTAAGGTGATTTTGATGCTTAATTTTTACTCATGTTTGAACTTTGAACACTCTTCTTTTAATTCCTAGAGGTATGTAAAATTAAATATTCATATCCGTTGGATTGAATATCCGCTTCACATTTCTTAAATTGAATTGGATATTTTAAAAAATAAGAGTGGATTACATTATATACTTGAAATATCTCTTTATATAAATATTCATAAATAGATACATATGTAACACCCCCAAATTTACAACTGAAAAGTTTCGTTAAATTTTAAAGAAGTTTAGCGGAAGCAAGCAAATAAGACTATAAATTCGGGGTATTACCGCCACACTTAGTACCAGATCGATTCACAACTATCGACCCGATACTAAGTGCTAAGGCTAAAATAATAGAACCAAAACAAATCATTAGTAAGGCATAAGTGATAAGGAAATCAGAGTATGAAAGACAAGAGTTACGTTCGGAAGTACAATTTAAAATTCCAAATGTCAGAGAAATTAAAATGACGGAAGGATAAGGTACGATAAAACCCTTGGAAATTTAAATACAACACTTGTAACTTCCAAAGACGAATACGATTAAACAAAACAAATTTCGAAGGGTAAATATCCGGACCACTTACTCACTCAAGTCAAGCCTTCCACCCCAATTTAGTAACCGATCAAAACCTGCATCAAAGGTCTACTCCCCACCGTCGGTGGATCATCATAGGACCCATTCAACCAGTGTAGTATCAGTACGGGTCCAATACTGAGTAAGTCTCACTACCCTATCTTATGAGAGAGACGTAAACGATAACATCAAATACATATTAAATTATGATATAATACGTTGATACAATATCATACATACTCACAAACCACAGCAGGAATCTTGTCATACACCTATAGTAACATATAAAACATATACAACATCCCATTTAAACATATAAGCATAGTATAACCGAAATATAAAGTGACTCATGCGCCTCAAGTAGGAATAATCCATATTATTGGAAACTCAACGCGTGACATACTCACGAAATCAGCATGTAGTAATACAAATAATAAAAGCTGACCATAGTCCAATTAGACTTATTTCCTTTGAGTCTTTATTAAAAGTAGTCATTTCACACCACAGTCTTTATCAATCCACGTGAGTGCGGGAACCCCACTATTATAGCCGGTGGACCGAAAAGTATACACTCAAGGCAGAACGCTCCTGACCACTATTATTTGCCGGTGGACCGGTCTCCAGGGCAGAACGCTCCTGGCCACTATTATTTGCCGGTGGACCGGTCTGGCCCCGACTCACACGGTGTTCCACTGTAAGTATTTAGTATCTTTCCCATGTCTTATAAATTTTATGTTTGGGTTGCTGAGCACGGAAACCCCCACTATTATAGCCGGTGGACCGGAAATCATACAGGGCAAAACGCTCCTGACCACTATTGTTCGCCGGTGGCACGGTCTCCAGGGCACCCCGGCTCCTGGCCACTATTATTCGTCGGTGGACCGGTCTGGGCCCGGCTCAGCATCTTCCTCTTTAAGTGATTAGTATCTTAACGTATCTTATTTGAAAGTGTTTTACCCTTGACATGCATAGCTAACTATATCCACACTTATCCTCCCAGGAGGGCCCGTCCCATATCTTGGAACTCGTGCACCCCTTATCACACCTCGATGTCCATTTCCTTCTATACTCACACATAATAAAAACCAACTCTTAAGGGTGTGGGTGAAGGCCCAACACCTCGTGACATCAGACTCCACCCGCCATTAGCCTCGAGGGTTTCCCTTGAAACCCTAATAGGACCTATGTGGCCCAACCTCCTCTTATTTCACTACCATTAATTCATTTATCCTCAACACCTCATCTCACTTAGTTCCAATCCCAAATCATATCGCTCTACCCATCGATTCCACCTGTGACTCTAAAATCCTAGTTGGCCACTTCAACCCTAGTACCTTTCTTTTCCCACAAGTAACCTCTCCTTTTCACCCAATATTTCTTCTCTCCCAAAACACCCATAATCATTCCTCATAACATAAACTCTCACTCTCAACCCGCACCTCACTCACCGTTAATCATTTTTACTTCCGCCTTTTCCATATTACTACTTCTTCCCAAAACCCTAATCGGGTCCCTTATACTCCCTTTTAGCAACTCACTTCCCAATTATTTCTTTTTGCCCTTTTATCTCCATGTCATAATAATAATAATAATAATCACCCTAGCATGCATGTCCTAGAAGGTTACATCATATCACAGCACATCATAATTACCACATATGGACATCACATTCATGTCGTAAGAAAACGCATACCACATATCTTAACTCGAAGCTGCGCTACGCATAAAACACATTAAGGACAACCATACGATACACAACCGGACATAGTATATATACAAAACATCTAAGGCATGCAAGTCACATAACACATAGGGACCTTAGCCACATCCTTACGAAATACCCATAAGTAGAGGTAAGTAGAGAACTTACTTGGATCCGAAGCTAGCTACGCAAGATAAGAGGGAGAGAGAGAGATCACTAACTCATGGATCCACGAGAAAGCTTTCCTAGATCCGATAGAAATCGAAAACTAAATTAGAAACTATTCTATCAATCAATAATTCACGTATTCTAATTAAATAAACCCAAACAACACAAATGATCTTTCTTAGAAAACGTGTCCAAAACTTAGAACTTAAAAGCATAGCTTTATTAAGATTTAAGGTTAAAACTAAATCAAAGCGGGTTAATACAAATATCACTTGGGACATTTCAACTTAATTTGGAAAGTTCGAGAAAGAATAATCGATCATAAGTTACTTTATCGAAAATAACTCATTTATTAGGTTTTACAACTAAATAGGTAATCTAACCATTTACATAGAACCAAAACCAACCCGATTAGGTTAAAACAGCATTTAAATAATTTAGAACCCAAAGATAGAATTCGATTAGATAAAATACACATAGCAAAATCAATTTTATAAAATCATCCCCGAAAATTAGGGTTTTAAAGCCTATGACACAAACTCAAGTAATTCAATTTAATTAATTCAAATTAAAGGTATTAGAAAGCAATTAATACCATTTCAACTATTTCTATACATTCAATTTTAGAAAAACAACAATACGAGTAATCGGTTTCATAATTTCACTTGAAATTTAGGGTTTTAGGCCCGAAAATACAATTCGTTAAAATTCTGTAAATTTAATCAAATTGAATGTTTAGAAATGCAATTAAACACATTTTATAACATATCAAATAATCAATTGATCAAAACCAATAAAAGAAATGCTCAATTTAGCACAATTAGGGTTTTTGAGTCCGGAACGCAAACCCAATCAATTCTTGCCAAAACATATAAATTGACAGTTCGAAAATGTAATTAAATATATTCTAATGTAATTTATGTAGTCAATCGAATAAAATAACCCGATTACAAAATCCAATTTAAACCCACGGGAGTTTTGACCTAAAAATCCAATTCCGATAAATTATGCACAATTTTCCAAATCAACACTTCCAATATAAAATTAAATACATTTTAAACGATACTATAAAATCAATTGAGCGGAACAGCTCAATTATACGACCCAATTTCATTACACCCGAAATTTGACCTAGGAATCAAATTCCAATAAAACCTGCATAAATTTCTCAAATTGACGGTTCCAAAATAAAATTGGATACATTTTAAAACATTTTGTATAATCAATTTATCAAAAATAGCTAAATCGGACGAATCTGAAAAATTCGGGCATAACCCGGCCAAAAATCCATTTTTTCCAAAATTCCAACACAACCACACAATTGACCTATCCAAATCAATCTTACAGCACATATATACATAAACAAACAATCAATTTAGCTTTTTATAAGCTAATTCATACCCAATTAATCAAAACAAGGGTTAGGGTTTTTCGGAAATTTATACCGAATGAAATCAACACAATCGGGACAAGAAAATGCCGGAGAAGCTTCGTCGAGGAACGAGGGTGGCTCGCCGGTGGTCGCCCAAGCTCGCCATGGTCGGACGGCGGCACGGCTGGTGCGGCTCGTTGCTGTCCCTGCTGCGGTTCGATGCTGCTGCTGCTGCTGGTGGCTGCTGCGGCAGTGTGCGGCTGTCGACGGTGGCTGACGAGGTAGAGCAAGGAGTTGGGGAGGTGGAGAGGGGCGAGGGTTAGGGTTGCAGGACAGGGAGTCGGGGAAAGAGGGAGCAGGGAGCCACGGGAAAGAGAAGAGAGAAAGAAAAAGAAGAGAGGGGGGTCAGGTACCGACGGGTTGGGTCTTTTTTTTTTTACAAATGCACCTAAAACAAAATACTTAAGTTTAAAAATTATTATTAGAATATTTTATCTAAAATTTATTAAACGAAAATTATTTCGAAATGATCCAAGCACTTAAAATTAATAAAAGCTATATAAAGAATTTCGGAAACATTTTCGGAAGAATTTATTAACGAACGTAAAAATTTATATTATTTATATAAATACATTATAAGACCCCGAAATAATATTTAAAAACATATAATAAAATATTTAAGTAAAATTCTAACAACCCGAGACTAATGTAAATAATTTTCGAAATCGGTTTTCCGTAAATCAAAAAGCATAAAACAGAAGAAAATTAATTCCATGAAGAAATTCATAAATAAACTCCGAAAATCTTTTTAATTTAAAACTTCCCAAAAATTATTAACGATTCTCGAACACGAATAAATTTAGAGTCAAAAATATTTTCTACGGATAAAATCATTAAAATAAATTTAACTATTTAAATAGAAATTCTATAACTTAAATAATATATTTCGTTAACGAAATATAACTTCAAAACAAAGCCATAATCACATGACGAAGTTATAATCAAAAATAAATTTAAAATATTAAAAATCAAAATACGAGAAAGAACGGGAATATATATTTTTAACCGAGACTCGAACTCATAAGAATATAATAAAATCATTGACGTTAACGAATTTATCTAGAATGGTTCGCAACGACAATAATTAATTAAATTTCAAATATGAATTCGAAATCGTCGATAAATCCATAAAACGAATCAAAATTAAAATAATTAAATTTTTATATCAAATTATGCTAATAAAATTATTTAGCTTAATAAACTTGGATTTTAAAAATATGGGGTATTACAACATATATTTGGGAGACATATTATAATACAGTATAATATAGAATGATACACTGAAAATATAGCATAATACAATATATTTTTATACATTCAAATATAGTAATATATTTTCAAAATATAGTCTAATATACTTACAATACAGTACAATACATAAAAATAGGATATTATACTAATTCAGATAATTCAATAAAAAAAATTAGACAATGTCTGCTTTAATTGCAACCAATTTTTTTGGAATCGGATTTTTTAAATTATGAATTATATGTTCGAATCTCAAATTTTTTACACAATCCTATATCAATACAAAATTCATTAACCATCTCTTCATTACTCTTTTGCATTTTCCATCCTACTTTCTCACAAATTTATATATTCTCTTTACATTATTAGTTGTTTTTTGTCCTGAATCTCTTCCTACTTGGATTCATCATCATCAACCTAGTATTCCCCCATATTCTTGTTGCTACCCCCTACTCCATTGCTTCCACTTAGAGCAAGGAACATATGTGGAGCGATGCAGGTGATAAAGTGAAGAGATCAGGGTTAGCGACTGCGAATTTAGTCTTCGAGGGCGTTGCAAAGGAAAGCTATGAGTTTTTGAATATTTATTGTAATTCTCCGGCCAGATATAAATAGATCTTGTGAAAAACTATATGCCTCTCAAAAAAGGGTGGAAGAATAAGAACCAAATATAAGATATCAAGTCAAAAAATATTCTATCAAAAGTTTGGTAACCTCTCAAAAAATGAGATACATTACACTAACATTATCATAGTAAACCAAAGTGGCTCTGGAAATCGAGTGAAGCCAATAAGATTCTGAAACAACATTAGCTACCCCTCTATATTCTACTTCTGCATTAGATTTTGATAGAGTCGATTGCCAAGACCAAGAGACAAGGTTGTCCCCAAGGAAAACACAATACCCAAAGGTTGATCGGCGAGTATTTGGACACCAGCCCCAATCGACATCTGTATAAGAGATCAACAAAGTGGTGGAGGACATGTACAAATGTATACCAAAAGTCAAAGTGCCCTGAATATATCGCAATATGCATTTGAGAACATCTATATGAGCAACCCGAGGATCATGCATGTATAAACACACCTGTTAAACAACATAAGAAATATCAAGTCGGGTAAATGTTAAGTACTGTAAGGCACCAACAAGCTGCCGGTATTTGGTAGGATCATCATATTTAGCACCCAAAAAAGCACTGAATTTGCTTTTTGTGTCCATTGGAGTGGCATATGGCTTACACCCTATCATGCCTGCCTTGTTAAGAATATCCTCAGCATACTTTTGTTGTGATAAAAACATACCACCCTTATGAAGAACACCAACAAGGCCAAAAAAATAACTCAGGGGACCCAAGTCCTTCATGGCAGATTCTGTGCGGAGAAGAGTGATAATGGATTTGCGCAGAGCATCAGAGGAAGTAGTGAGGACTATGTCATCAACATAAAGCAGAATATAAGCCAGATCAATGCCTTGACAGTAAATAAATAAAGAGTGATCAGATTGGCTATAAGTGAAACCAATGGTAGCAACATAATCCGTAAACCGTTGATACCATGCACGGGGAGCCCATTTCAAGCCATAAAGTGATTTTCTGAGCAAGCACACATGATTCGGTCGAGCAGGGTCCTTAAAACCCATTGGTTGATGCTTGTAAACCGTTTCATTGAAGTTCCCATAAAGAAAAGCATTTTTCACGTCCAATTGATGAATGGGCCAGGATTTGGACAAGGCGAGACTGAGAATAGTGCAAATGGTCACTAGTTTGACAACAGGACTGAAGGTTTCATCACAATCCACTCCTGCTTTCTGGGACCTACCATCACCTACAAGACAAGCTTTATGCCACTCAAAAGAACCGTCAGAATTTCTTTTATGTTGAAAAATCCACATGGACCGAATGATATTAACATTTGAAGGACGAGGTACTAAGTCCCACGTCTTATTTTTAATAAGAGCATTAAATTCATCAGTCATGGCAACTTTCCAATTTGGGCCATAGAGGGCACTAGCGGGATTTTTGGGGATTGGAGAAATGAATACGGATTTTTGGGCTGAGAGCATGGGTAAGGCATGCTGATATTTTGGATTGGGATTAAATATGCCTCGCTGCCCCCTAGTGACAGGCCTGGTTTGTGGAGGAGGTAGGTGGGTTGGGGGTGGAGTGGAAGCTGGCCTGAGTGTGGTGGAGAATGGGCAAGTGGTCAGTGATGAGGGGTATAGAAGGTGGACTTCGTTGTGGTGTTTGAGGTGAATGGCATGGAGAGGAAGGTGGCAAAGGATATATGGGAGTGGTAGTATGCTCCTACAAATGAGAAATTAAAAAAGGAGATAAACCATCACCCAAAAATTCATAGGTAGGAGGAGTTGGTGAATGCAAATTGGCAAAGGGAAAAGTAATCTCATCAAAAAGCACATGTTTACATATTATTATTTTTTGGCTAGAGAAATCATAGCACTTGTAATTACGATGGTTCGATGGATAACCCAAAAAGACACACGGGGCGGAGCGACATTGAAGTTTGTTAATGGTTGTGGATGGGAAAAGATGAAAGCATAGACAACCAAAAATGCAAAGATGATCGTAGGTGCATGGGAAGTTTGTGATAGAGAATTTCAGTCGAAATTCTATAGCCTAAGAGTTTGGAAGGGAGAATATTGAGAAGGTATGTGGCCATTGTTAAGGCATGGTGCCAAAAGGAAGGAGGAAGGGAAGCATGAGCAAGTAATGTGCGAACAATATTATTAATTTTTTTTTCTTTCGGCTTTGCCGTTTTGTGGTGAGGTGTGAGGACAAGAAAATCGAAAAATCATGCCATGTTGTTTGCAAAATTGCTGAAAGAGATCATTATCAAATTCACGACCATTATCACATTGAAAAGCTTTAATATCTCGTTCAAATTGTGGGCGTATGTAGGCATGGAAATGGAGAAATGTGGAATAGACATCAGATTTTTATGAGAGTGGAAAAGTCCATAATAAATTAGAGAAATTATCAAGAAATAGTATGTAATAACGATGGCCATGAGAACTGAGGATGGGAGAGGTCCATAAGTCACTATGCACAATATCAAATGTCATGTATGTAAAAGACAAAGAGTCATAGAAGGAGAGTCTAACATGCTTCCCGAGGGGATAAGAATTGTAAAATTGTTTACCGGCATTAGTACATTGAATGAAATTAAAATGACGGAGTTTATTTAAAATAACATTATACTACGATTTGATATCTAAATTGTATCATACTACGATTTGTTCGAATCTTCATGTAACTCTCTGGCCAAGCCACTAAATTTTACTTTGACCATTTTTTTTGTTGGGTGCTTAATTATTTGTTTATGAAATATGCCCGTGAAGAGTTTAGCGGGGAGTTTGTTGAATTGATTTATTTGGTATTTCATGCACAAAATTTTTAAGTTCATGGCATAAATTATTTAAGTTCATTACATAAACTAAACACATATATTTATGTATAGAGGTAGTTTGAGTTTATTATTTATTATATAAAACAATTAGATTTATTATAACAAATATTTAGGTTCATTACATAAAATTTATATGTTAATCGCTTAATTTTTTTTAAAATCTATTTCCATTTAGGTTCATTCATATAATTGATAATATTTATTCCTCATAACTTTATTTTGAGATAAAATTTAGATTAATTTAATAATAATTTAAAATTTTTAATATTTTTTCTAAATGTTATTATATCCATACTACAAAGTAAACTTAATAAAACATAAACAAGAAAATTTAAAATTTCACTGAAATTTGTCTTATGATCAACTTTAGTTATGGAAAAAAAATATTAAATTTAAGTAAATTATTTCAATATATGAATTTTATATCAATTTAATGTTACAATATTTTGCTCTAATACTTACTACACGCATACTACAAACTAAATTTGATAGAATGAAAATCAGAATTCTACATAATTTTTTAAAGGTCAACTTTAATGATGGAAAAAAAATAATAAATTCAAATATCTTAATTGGAGATAAAATTTTGATCAATTTAATGATTATTTTAATGTTACAATATTTTTTCCTTAATACTATTATACACATACTATAAATTGAACTTGATAGAATGAAAATCAAAATCTTAAAGAATTTTTGGAATTTCGTTGACATCAATCTCATGACCAATTTCAGTTTTGAAAAATAAAAAAACATTATGGAATTTAAGTCCTTCATTTTAGAATAAAATTTAAATTAGTTTAATAATAATTTTAATGTTATATTATTTTTTCTGATACTATTACGCGCAAATTACAAACCAGACTTATTGATTAGAAATCAAAATCCTATATTTTATTTTTAATTTTGAAATTTCACTGAAGTTGAGTAATAAGTCCATAAAGATATAAAAAAAAACCTATAATTAGAAGAAGAAGGGGGGGAGGCTAGATTAATAACATTAAATGCTTAAGTTCACTGCATAAAACAATTATGTTTAGTACATAAAATACATTAGTTTACTACATTACTTGTTTCACTATCAAATTGATAACATAAAGTTTATTGGTTTATAACATAAAATACAAATAGTCATGACATATGACACATAAGTTCATCCTTTATTGCGATTAACTTTATAAAATTAAATAAATAAATAAATAAAACCTTGCATGTGCTAAATATTAAAAATTTATGTTCATAACTTTTAGATTTATAATACAAATTAGATTCACCATAATAAAACTTTTAGGTTCATGACATATTATTATTAAACACATACACATAACAATAAGTATATAATTATAAAATTTATATAATAAACATGTTCACATAGAAATTAATAAAATTAATAAGATAAAGTTAAGTCTGAAAATAATAATTATAACATTATAAAAATAATATGTGTTTATAAACAAAAGATATAAATTACAAAAATAATTCTAGTTATATAAATAAGAATCATAAATTATAAAAAAATAACTGTATATATCTAAATAAAATTTATAAAATTATATAAATAATAACATATATGAAAGTAAAAGTCATAGAATTATAAAAAATTAATTACCTACTTGTTCAAGTCCATGAAACGTAGCTTGCAGGTTTACTAATTGCAAACTGATTATCGGTCAAATCCAGTTCGAAACGCACGACGCAATCAATCGCACAGAGACATGGGGGAGAATTTAGCCGCGGAAAGTGCAGAGGAAGAGATGAAGGCATGGAGCAAAGAGATTGTACCTAGGGTTTTGAGGATAGTGAGCACGCGGCTTCCTCAGAAAGATGTCTTATCTCTCTTACTTGTTAGCCCTTGGCTTTATCGCATCCTTGTCTCCTATCCTTCTCTTTGGCAGGTACACTTTTCATCCACTCATTTACGTTCTTCATTAATCAATCGATCGAGCTTTTGCTATAGAACATTGTGTTGAGGGAGGGGATTGGACCAGGGAATTCTAATTACTCAAGAAGATAGACTAAGTCAGGGAGAGAGAGAATTGTATATATTTCTTTATTCCTTGTGTGTATACAATTCAAGTAATAGCTCTTTATACAGCAAGCCTAGCTACCGGTGTCATCAACGTAACAAGCCTCCCGCTTCTGTTTGTAATTCTCCTGATTCTGTTTCTAATTACAATGACCTAATATAAGCTGACCTAGCTGATATATTCTTCTGTTTCTGTAACAGCTTTCTCCCTGTTTCATAATTGTTCATGTGATCGAAACTTAACATTTCAATATGTATGATCTTGTCTTTTTCATAATTGTTTTTGCATCCTCCAGGTTCTTGATTTTCATGAATTCACCAATGCCGGTAATAAGCTCTTGACCGCCCTTTCTCTGGTTAGTCCATTAAGATTTTATTTTCTGTTCCTGGTTAAATTTTATTGAGTTTTGTTTTTTTCCTCTATGTTTTATGTCCGTGTCCACAAATGATATATTTTCATGAAATTTACCATGATGGATTTATGTTGATGAACTGGAATACGAGCTGCTGGAAAATTAGGCTGTTGCTAGAAAAGAGGTGATAACAGATTGAAGCATGTTGTTTGCAGCCGAGGTATCAACAAGTGCGGCAAATAAACCTAGAATTTGCACAGGACATTGAGGACAAACATCTTGACCTTATTAAAAGCAAGGTTAGATATACTTCTGAGACAGTGTCTACAAGTGTTTATTTCTTTCTTTTCATGTAACAGTTGACAACTATGAAACAAATGTATATGTTGCAATGTAAATTTTGAAGTGGCTAATGCATCAGTAAAATTATATTTATTAGCTACATTCACAGCCCATCATAACGCCATCCACTAAACTTGTTTCAATACCACATGCAATACTGCCAAAAGAGCCAGTATGTGGGAAGTTCAAGATGATTCTATTGAATCTCACTCCACTGAGTAATTGATGATCTACCATCTTTGTTGCATGCACAAATTGAATGACAGGTGTGCGTCTGCTTTTAAGTGAGAAGTGGCAACCATGTTAGATACATCTTTGAAAGTGACGGCTAAAGAAGCAGAGATTGAGAATTTTTCCCACTAATAGAATCGTGTGTGCTTCCACAAGATCTTGTTCTACATATTACAAATCCACATCTCAGTCTTCTGCTATAATGTCAAGTGTCTGTAAAGAAAACATTTTTGATTAAGAAGCAATCAAAGAAGACAAGACAGACAATGAATTATACAATGGAAATGTGTAAGTAGTTCCAATAGAACCAGTACCCAAAAACATGACCTTATTCACAAAGACTAATACTGCTAAAAACAACTATGAGTGAAGTAATGACAGAAGAGGCAGCAGCAGTAACAATTTTTATGGTGGCTTAGTAAAAGAAAAATGATTGCCGCCAAAATCTATCAATAAAAATATAGAGCTATAGAAAGAGATAAGCTCATCAGACCACCAACCTTCAATTTTAAGGAGAAAAGTACCACATCGTTGCTGGAAGGAAGGAATGAAGAAGAAAAATATTTGAAGATTTGACATTATTCTGATCGGAACATTACTTTCTCTATCAAAAGTATGCAGACTTAGCTGCTTTTGAGTCCTGAGCAGCAAGCATGATTAATCTTTAAATCTAAAGCAAGCCCACTAATAAAATTAACTCCTTTTCTAAGCCTTATAATTCTGGGTAGCTAAGTTGCATCCCCAAACAACGCCAGAAAGGGAGACATGATTCTTCGGAAGAGTCTGATCTCATTGCAATTAAATATGCTTTAAAATTTCTGTTGCTGCTTCTTACTTCTCTGTTAGTGGTACTTCATCATGAGTGGCAAAAGTAGGGTTAAATTAGGCCCTTTAGTTTTCCCTTCTCTTTGCTATTGTCTAAACGATGGTGCTTGATATGAATTACATTTGTTGCACGGAAACGGCTTTCAGGCATTGTTCTGCATTTCCAAGTCGTTTCGAAAACAGATATACTGCCAAAAACTGGTTTTGACGTTCCCGGCCATTTTCTTCCCAGATTTGGAGGGAGAAAAAACTTTCCCTTACCTGATCCCCAAAATTGAAGTCTGATGACCTTCAAGCTAGCAACATGGAGGAGGTGTCTGAAGTTTGCCAGCGGTGGTGTGGTGCTGTCACTGGAGATCAAAGAGAAGGGGAGCATGTTGAGGTTGACGAGTGGGAGGGAAAGGAGGAGAGAAAAGAGAAAGGGAAAAGAATAAGGAAAAAGGGGCCAGTTGACGTGTTTTAAGGTTTTTTTTTTTTAATTAAAATGTGTGCTGAGGATAGAGCGAAAATTCTTAATATATATATATATATATACTTTGCTGTTTCCTCACTTTCCCATCAACTCATTTTCTAAAAATTGTCATTTCTCCGTTTCTGTCTTTCTGGTTTCCCCATTTCCTCCATAACCTAGTGGTGTACGAATGTACCAAGAATAAGAATAAGTTGCCGAGAAAGGTTGTTTGCTATATTAAATTAGTGGTTCCAATTTCCAATACAAAGTTTAAATACTATCAACATCTTCTGTTGAATGGTTTCAAAGCAAAGTCTTTTTAAAAAAATGATCTATAAATAAAATCAGAAGGAATATTGGACACTTAATATACACTGCTGGTAAATATGTATTGCCAAGTACCGATGATAATGGTAATGGGAAAAATTAAAATAAATTCCAGTTGCAATAAAAAGTTTAAATATCAGCAGCTACTGAATAGTAACATTACTTTTCTACTAAATCAAACGAAAACATTCTATTTATGTTTCCATTTATTGCTTTAGTACAGATTGATTATAATTGCATTTTATACTCTCAGGTTAATTTTTAATTAATACATATTTAAGTTTTCCATTAAGCACGTGAAAGGGCATGCATTTATTGCTGCTATAGGCTGTTGGGGTTCCATGGGCATGGGATTTAGGAAATTTTGTCAGTAATCTATATATATATAAAAATAGAGTTGTCTAGCAGACAATATACAGACAAATTTTTCCGTCTAAACTATATCCATTATTACTAATCATAAATTAATGCTGCCATATATTATTGCTAATTATTGTTATTACTAATTAATAAGATGGAATAATTAATATAACTATTTATTAATATAATGCGACTATTCATATCCTTTGTGCATTAAATGTATATAACTATTCATTTGCTGCACATATGTCAAATAACTAATTTTAATAAAGTATTAACTATATATATTCTAATCAAATATTTTCTTAATTAATTATCCGAACATATGCAGAAAACTATTCATTTCCTGCATATTAATTGAATTATCGGACTATTCATCTCTTACATATTAATATATAAATAATTAATACACCAAAGTGCATATTCGTTTGCTTTACATGCATATATCCATTAATACAATGTGACTATTTATCTTCTATGTACAGCAAATGCATATAACTATTCATTTATTGTACATCTGTTAAACAACTAATTTTAATAAAGTATTAATCAAATATTTTCTAATCAAATATTTTTTTAATTAATTACCTGAACATATGCAGTCAACTATTAATTTCCTGTGTATTAATTGAATTGTCAAACTATTCATATCCTACATATTAATATATAAATAATTGATAAATAATTAATACACCAAATAAAGTGCATAAACCAATCAACCAACACATATGCATCTGCTGCCATTAATATAATGCAACTAGTAAATACATATAACAAATTTAATGAAGTGTTATTTTTTATCTTTTTTTTAAGGTTAGATCAACATCAATCAATATGATGATGATGATGATGATGATGATGATGATGATGATTGTTTATAATAATAATTTTATCATTTATTATTAATAATATGACTATTATTATTAATATAACTATAAAAATTATAACTATTAATATAATTAATACTAATATAATTAATTATATAATTTTGATAATTACTATTATTATAATTTATAATATAATAATGATAATTATTATTATGATAATAATGAATATTAATATAACTGATTATTGCTATTATGAATATTATCATAATTAATAATATAATTATTATTAAAAAAACTAATAACAGAACGACAACATTGGTTATTATATAAAAACAGAGTTATTTGGCAGACAATATACAGACAAATTTTTCCGCCTAAATTATACATATTATTACTAATAATATATTATCACTGTCATATATTATTATTAATTAATAAGGTCAAATAAATGATGAAACACTCCTGCGTATTAATTGATTTGTCAAACTATTCATCTCCTACGCTGCATAACAACAAAATATGATATTCACCTCCTACGTATTAATTGAGATATTCATCTATTGCACTTATGTCGAACAACACATATTAATCAAGAATTTTCTTAATTAATTATCTAAAAATATGCAGCCAACTATTCATCTCTTGCGTATTACTTGAGTTGTAAAACTACTAAATATATGAATGTAACTATTCATCTGCTGCACATATGTCGAATAACACATATTAATCAAGTATTTTATTAATTAATTACTTGAACATATGCAGCCAACTATTCATCTCCTGCATATTAATTGAATTGTCAAACTAATGAATATATGAATGCAACTATTCATCTCATACGAATAGTAAATTCATATAACTATTCATCTTCTGTCATTAATACAATACAACTATTCATCTCCTACATGCAACAAATGCATATAACTATTCATCTGCTGTCCATATGTCGAACAATACATATTAATTAAGTATTTTATTAATTAATTAATTGAACATATACAGCCAGCTATTCATCTCCTGCATATTAATTAAATTATTAAACTATTTATCTCTTATATAATAATATATAAATAATTAATAAACCATCCGTGCGTTGCACGGGGAAATGTAACTAGTTTTGACAAAGACTTTACTTTTATAGATATAGATGTTAATGAATTGTTTAATGCCAAACTTGTAGTGCTTCAGGTCCCTTCAACACTTGGAATACTTGAACTTGAATGGCTGCCAGAAGATTTCTGATAAGGGGATCGAAGCTTTGATAAGTTCTTGTCCAAATTTGAAGCTCTTTTCAATATACTGGAATGTCAGGTATATAATAGTTTATCAGCTGCGGGAGGCATGCTATTTATTTTTGAAAATGCAGGACGCTGAAATGCAATTAAACCAACTCTTTTGAAAGTATTATGACTGCATCTCAGGGTCACAGATGTAGGTATACAGCATCTGATGAATAACTGCAAACGCATTGTTGATTTGAACTTAAGTGGTTGTAAGGTATGCTGTCTCTCGTTGTTGCCATGTGGTCATGTGCATCTTAAGCTACAGTCTTATTGTAATCCACAGTAGACTCTGATATAAATAACTATCTGGACACTTTAAATTTGCCCGTGTTGACTGCTAGTTGTGTTTTAAATTCTTGTGGAGACTGTGTTAAAGCCATATGGTGTCATGGAACTTTTTGATTTGAACATGTTTAATTCGATAGTGCAAATACTAAGGTAATAGGATGTATTTTAGTTATGGGTATTGTACAGCATAGGAAGTTTGCCAAGACCATAGATGTTCTTAGTAAAAGATGAGGGGAAATGTTTTATGAAGGAAAAATAGGGTGAGAATTACGGTATTTACAAAATATTATGACAAAAAGGTGGGGTGGGACCATGGCTGGGTTTTTGATGGAGAGAAAAATGGTGCTTTGTAAGTAGTTATTTTTAGGGGTGTTAAAATGAGTTATGATTTAATCTAATTAATAATATATTAACTCATGCAATTCATGTACAAATGAGTGGAGTAAATTATTAATAACTTTTAACCCAACCCATCATAACTCATGGGTTAGTTAACTTTGGATTATTATGGATTGGTAAAAAAATAAATTTATCACCACCTCTTCCACCCACCCTATGAATTTGAGCCTCAGTGAACCCAAACTGTCAAGCTGAAACAGAGTAGGCTTGGATGGAATTAGATTAAGATATGCCTCGACAGAATCAGGTTAGAGAGGGGTAGTCGTGACAAAAATGGGTTGGGATAGGGTGACCCTAGTATAATTAGATTGAGAAGGCGCCTAGACGGAGCAAGCTAGGTTTGGGTGAAGTCATTTTAAGACAAGCATAGACCTAGAAATAGGGATGGCAATCAGATGGGTTTTATCCGTCAGATATGTAAACAGATATGGATAAACGGATATGGATATGGGTATGGAGGAAGGGAGAAATATCCGCCGGGTTTGGGTATGGATATGAGTAAGGGATCCTCAAATCCGTACCCATACTCGCATCCATTTACCCGATATAAAATTACATTTTTACCTTCATTTATGTAACCTTAAGTATATTTTCCAAGGCTAAAAGTGAAGATATGATTAAATTTTAACAATCTAAATATATAATTCTAACATTAAATGATTTTTACTTTATACTTCATGGGTTTTACCCGATGGATATTTAAACCGATATAGATAAATGGATATGGATGAGGAAAAAAAATACCCGCTGAGTTTTGATACGGAAATGGGTATAGGTTTTCTTATTGGGTTTGGGTAATAGATAGGGCGTACCTGATTCGTACCCAATCCGTTGCCATCCCTACCTAGAAAGAACCAAATCACGAGTAGACCGGCTCAGGACAGGATAGGTTCGATCGAAGTCGGGTTCAAACGGGCCTAAGGGAGTCAACATGGGTGGGGTGGGACCAAACGGAGTCAATTTAGGTCGTGGTGGGGATAGGCAATGTTGGGTTACGGCAGGGTGGGCTCGAGTGGAGTCGGGTCAAAGTAGGCCAAAGTTGAGCCGGACTGGCCAAGGTCGAACAAGGTTGGGGTGGGGCCAAGTAGAAGTACTTTAGGGTAGTTGGGTCTAGGGAGACCTGAACAGCATTCCATTCGGGATCCGCTTAAAATGGGGTTGTGGTGATTTTGTGATTTTGGTATAGTAGAGATAATATTTATTAATTCACAACAATTTATGTCAACTTTTGGGCTAACCCATACTAACTCATCTTAGTTTGTAATCCACTATGAGTTAATCCATGTGAAATTTTGTAAAATACTAACTCAACCCATCTAAACTATAAACCTATTTTCATGGGTTGGGTTATATAAGCCATGGCTAACTCAACCCATTGAACACCTTAGTTATTTTCTATTTTCCAACTTCATCTAAATGAAGAATGGGAAAGGCTACATTTGTCATTTTTTCTTTGGTTAGCACCAAAGCGATCATAGTCTAATAGTGAATATTTGGGGTCTGGGTATCTTGGGTCCTACATTCGGTCTTTCAGATATCCATTTCAATGTATATTTGCACACCTTTTCAAAACAATCCGCTACTAGCACATAAAGCTATAAGAGTTGAGGTTGCATATATCTAATATGACAAAAATATAAAATCAGGCAGAAACATATCAAGCTTTTCTAATCCAAGCATGGAATATTTCCTTTGGACTATGAGGCATAATTCTTTATAATTTTTGCAGACTAGAAATATTGGCTAGATTTTTGCAATTTTGGTGTCACATAGGATCATGAACTCATATGGCACCAGAGTATATGTTAATAGGTATTTTCATAAAATGAATGATATGAAAACCTGTGCATACTTTCATCTATATTACAAGAATAATCCTTATGTTTTTTAGCATTCGATGTCATTAGCTTTATAAAAATAATACTTGAAAATATACTTCGGGTGGCACGTGGCCTCAATTCTACTGGAATTACAAAATCCAGCTATTATTCATCATTTTTCCTTCAAAAGGGTTTATGTCTCAAATGGGGAGGGGGTAATGTATGTATGCCTGTCCTTCCAACAACAGGAGTCGTATTGGATTACTAGTTTACCTTTTTTTTCTTATTTGCTAAGTACTCGCTGCAAGAAAGTTATTACCTATCTCCTTAAAAACAATCAAATACCGATGAGGAGGCTGGAGCTGTCTTTGATAGTTAATTTCCTGTTTAATTATCAACTTTCTGAATTACTTCACTTGGTAGTTTGCTCCTAGGAATATGTGGTTGATGTATCACTACAACTACGTAACTGCAGAGTATCACAGACAAAAGCTTGCAATTGATTGCTCACAATTGCCAGGCATTGGAATCACTGAACATCACTAGGTATGTTTGTCTCACATGTCGCCCTTTCTTTCCTAGTAGGGATAGGCAAAATACTTGAATTTGTTCCTATATGTAGAATCCAAAATTATCCTTTGTTATAACTTGTGTGGTTTCTGTCCAAAGGCTTGATTAGAATCAATTACGTACTCCAAAATGTTCTGGTTAGTTTGAACAATTGGATCATGCCACCACCTGGAAGTTGGTGATGCGGCAAAGTGTTTCTCTGCTTTTTGTTACGATCAGTGATATACACACTTCCCAGCCAAGATAATGAATATGCGTAGAGATAATTTTTATATATAATAGATCAGGAAATTACAGAGTCCAGCCAAGGTTTCGAGGACCTTGAAACCTCCCTCTCTGCACTCTATTTTTTTCCCCCTCCTACTTAGCCCCCCTCATTCCTATAAAAAGCTCGACTCCTATCCAAAGAAAAACCGTAGCCTCCAAAATACGTCAGCAAAATCCTAACAGACTCTATGACTCAGCAAAAGGAATAACAGAATTTAAAATAGAAAAAGATAGAGAACAATTGCTAATCGGTCCCTAAATAATTTCAGCCTTGGACCCTCTTCCCGGCTCACTTCCACCCTTACTCCAACCTTTTCTTCCTCCTTGCATAAGTAAACTTAACCAGTGGTTTATCATTACTCCCCCCCAAAAGTTTCACCTTGTCCTCAAGGTGAAAGTCAGGAAATTGGGCATTCATGACTTCAAAACTTTCCCAAGAAGCTTCAAATTCTGGAAGTCCCTACTACTTGATGAGTACTTCCAACTGTCCCTTGGCATTATACCTCAAATCCTGAACCGATTCAGGATTGACTCTCCATCCTAATTCTTCAGTGAGGGCTGCTGGAAATGGCTGAGGCTACTGACCCTTTCCAAGAGCAGGCTTCAGCATAGAAACGTGAAACACTGGATGAATAGGAGTGGTAGATGGCAATTGCAGTCGGTATGCCACCTGCCCTACCTTAGCCATAACCTGATAAGGTCCGAAATAACGGGGTGATAACTTCTCATTGAGGCGTTTAGCCAAGGACTTGTGACGATAAGGTCGTAGTTTGACATAAACCCAGTCACCAATGTCCAGAAACACCTCCCTTCGCTTCTGATCTGCAGAATTTTTCATGTGCTGTTGTGCCCTTCCCAACTGGTGTTTGAGCTCTTCCGGGATTAAATCTCTTTCCTGGAGTTCCTCATCCACAGCTGCAAGATTGGCTGTACCCCATTCATACCTCACCAAGGGGGGTGGGTCTCTTCCATACAATGCCTTGAAAGGAGTCGTATGTATCGAAGAGTGGTATGAAGTGTTATACCAATATTCAGCCCAAGCTAACCAATTAGCCCAGCACTTTGGTTTGTCCCCAATAAAACAGCGCAAATAAGTCTCAAGGCCTCTATTGACCACCTCTGACTGCCCATCCGATTGGGGGTGATAAGCGGTACTATAATTCAAAGCAGTCCCCTGCAGCTTAAACAATTCACTCCAAAAGGTGCTAAGGAATACCTTGTCCCGGTCAGACACAATAGAGCGAGGAATTCCATGGAGACGGACTACCTCTTTCACAAATATGGCAGCTACCCCCCTTGCAGTGAACGGAAGCTTTAGGGGAATAAAGTGGCTATACTTGGTGAGTCTATCTACCACCACCAAAACACAGTCATACCCTTGGGAACGCGGCAGAGCTTAAATGAAGTCCATTGTTATGTCTTCCTAGACTTTGGCCGGAATAGGCAAGGGCTGGAGGAGCCCGGCTGGGGACAGATTTATAGATTTATTTTGTTGGCAGACAGAGCACTCTGCTACAAACTTCTGCACTTGCTCTCTCATTTTTGGCCAGCACACTTCCTGAGCTAACCTTTTATAAGTTTTCAGCCCTCCACCATGGCCACCCATCGCTCCACCATGAAATTCTTGCAAAAACAGTGGTATAAAGGTGGAATTCTTGGGTAACACTAACCGCCCTTTGTAAAACAGGTTGCCTTGGACCAATTGGTACCCTTCTTTACCCTGTGAAGTCAGACTCAATTCCTGTTTGATTGGACCCAGCGTCTGATCCTGATCCACCTCCTGTTGCAGGACCCCCCAATCCTTTATCCACGTAGCTGACAGGGTGAGTAATTGAGAGCCTCCGGTTAGCCGGGACAGGGCGTCCGCTACCTTATTTTCACACCCTGGCTTGTACTCAACATCAAAGTTATAACTCTATAATTTGGTAACCCATTTATGTTGCTCCTCCGGGATTACCCGCTGCTCGAGTAAAAATTTTAGACTTTTCTGGTCCGTTCTTACAGTGAACCGTTGTCCTAGAAGGTAGTGGCGCCATTTCTGAATTGCCAAAACCATTGCCATCAACTCCCTTTCATAAATGGATTTTTTTCGAGCTTGTTGCCCCAGGACTTGACTGTAAAAGGCTATGGGCCTGTGATCTTGCATCAAAACAGCCCCCAGCCCAACCCCGGATGCATCCGTCTCCACGATGAATGGCTTGCTAAAATCAGGGAGAGCTAAAACCGGCACCGATATCATGGCCTATTTTAGAGTTTCAAATGCCTGTTGTGCCTCCGTGGACCACTTGAAATTATCCTTCTTTAGCTGATCTGTTAATGGGGCTACAATCTGCCCATAGTTGAGAACGAATTTCCGGTAGTAGCCGGTGAGGCCCAAGAATCCACTTAGTTCTCGAACATTCCTAGGAACCGGCCACTCCTTCATGGCTTGCAACTTTGAAGGGTCTGCTGCCACTCCCTGGGCTGAAATGATATGTCCCAGATACTCCAGTTCTCCCTGCCCAAACACACATTTTTTTCCGTTAATAAAGAGGGAGTGTCTCCTCAACTCCTCGAAGACCAGTGTTTGAAAAGGCTTAAGGCGCACCGAGGCGCTAGGGGTCCTGGAGCCTAGGCGCTAGACGCAAGGCGAAGGCGCACGCCTAGGCGATGTGAGGCGCCTAGTGTTTTTTTTTTGTTGGCATATATACTTTTTTTTCCAGTTTTCCTTGATGCTCTCTCTATTTTTTTTTTCATATGTAGCGGTACATTGTTTTTCCCTTTGTTGTTGTTTTTCTTTTTGCTTTTTTTTTTAACATTAGGAAGAAAAAGTTTCTGCAAAAAATATATAGGACAAGGGGGGACCTTTCTTTTTCCCTATATCTTTTGTTTTCCCATATATCTGCAAAAATATATGCAGATATGCCTTTGGTTTTTCCTAATGCCCTATCTGTTTTCCTCTATATCTGCAAAAAATATATGCAGATATACCAAAATAACTATTTCTTGCTTTAAATTGGTGGTAGCAGACTTTACAGTCTCTGCAGCTGGTTTTTTACCTTTCCAAAATAACTCTTGCTCTCCCCAATTCCCATATTAATTGCAGAATATTTTTACCGCAATCAAGACTATAAATAGACTTACATTTTTCCTACAAATGACTATTTAACTCCCCTAAGTCTCTACAGTCAGCTTGTAATTTTTTTTTTCTGCTGAAAAGGTTTTTTATCCCTCTTCCCTAAGTCCATCCTCCCTATGTGTCTATTGATCTCCCAAGTTTCTGCTTGATTTTATGCTGAGGCGTGCACCTCATAGCCTCTGCGCCTAGCGCCTCACTTACGTAGCCTCGCCTAGCACCAAAAAAGCCCTAACCCCCCATCGCCTTGCGCTAGGCGCGCTTTTTCAAACACTGTCGAAGACCATCTCTAAGTGCCCCAAATGCTCCTCCATCGAACGGCTGTATATCAAAATGTCGTCAAAGAATACTAACACGAACTTACGTAAATAAGGTTGGAACACCCTATTCATCAAGGCTTGAAAAGTGGCTGGGGCGTTAGTTAAGCCAAAGGGCATTACTAGAAATTCGTAATGTCCCTCGTGGGTTCTAAATGCTGTTTTAGGGATGTCCTCGGGTCTGACCCTTATTTGATGGTATCCCGACTTCAAGTCTAGCTTCGAAAAAACAGCAGCTCCATGTAATTCGTCCAGCAGCTCATCAATTACAGGGATGGGGAATTTATCAGCCACTGTCACCCGATTTAGAGCCCTGTAATCCACACAAAAGCGCCACCCTCCATCCTTCTTGCGTACCAACAAGACCGGGCTTGAAAATGGGTTGCGACTTGGTCTAATGATTCTAGCTGCCAGCATCTCTCGAACCAGCTTTTCTATCTCATTCTTCTGAAAGTGTGGGTATCTATAAGGCCGCACATTAACCGGAGTGGTGCCCGGCTTTAACTCAATCCGATGGTCCAGTTCCCGAGGAGGTGGCAGTCCCTGCGGAGGCTGCACGACATCCGCAAATTGCTGGATCACTTCTGTGATGGCCCATTCTCTGTCGGGGCAGGTCGGGTATATTCCTGTGTCATCCCCCAGCGCATTGCATTCTATCAGTACTGCCCGGTCCCCTTTTTTCACCATTTTAATCAGTGATCTTAGGGACGTTTGTGATTGGCATAAGCTCAAGTCCCCTCTTAGAGTCATCGGTATCTGCCCCAGCATGAACTTCATTTCCAGCTTCCTCCAATTGATGTGTGTCAGCCCCAATTTTTCCAGCCATTGCATTCCCAGAATAAGGTCTGCACTGCCCAGTTCCAAAGGAAGAAAATCCTCAATTTCCTCAATCCCCTGTATCGACACGACACCTGAATTCCCCTGCATATCCCTTCGGTCGTGACTGAATTTCCCGTTCCCATTAACACTCCATAAGCAGCCGTCGAGGTTATTGGAATCTGCAGCTGTTTTACCATCTTGAGAGCAATAAAGTTGTGAGTTGCTCCACAGTCGATGAGAACAACCACCGGCACACTGCCTATCTCCCCGCGCAGCTTCATGGTGTTCGGGGTGGTGATGCCCACCACAGAGTTCATGGATAACTCTACCAAACCATCTAAAGCCCCGTCGTCCTCCTCCTCTGCCGCTGCAGGTTCGACCTCCTCTTCGACCATCTCCGGTACATGAGTCCCTTCGACTAACATTACCTGCAACCTTTGATTTCTGCAGACATGCCTGGCCCAAACTTCTCTCCACACTTGAAACACAGCCCCTTGTCCCTCCGTCTCTGGAGCTCGTCGTCAGTCAATTGCCATCCCCCGGCGAGTCTGCTGCCGGATGCGGTGTCTCCCTTGGCTGGTAGCGCAGGTGCGATCGGCCGACTGAGAGGTGGCCCGTTGAAAAGTCTGGAAGAGTTCCTAGTGCTGTTCGACGGGTGAGGAGCTCGACTTCCCCCACTTGGGCCTCCAGACTTGACCCATCCAGCTTGCACCACTTTGTTTTTATCCTCAACCATCCTGGCTGCCTCCATAATCTCCATCAGCCCATTGGGCCTCATCATCCTTACCTCTGCCTTAATCTGAGGCTTCAGCCCGTTAAGGAAAGTGCTCTCTAGCACCTCCCCCGACAGTCTTCCCTGCAACGGAGAGGCTAGGATTTCGAACTATTTCAGAAATTCCTCCACTGTTGTTTCCTGCTTCACTGCTAAGAACTTCTCACAGATTGATCCTTCATGGCGCGATCGGAAGCGAAGCAGACATGCCTCCTTGAAATTCTGCCAGTTTTCGAACCCCTTGCAGTCGTCGGTGTACTGGAACCAGGCTAGGGCCTTGCCCTCCATTGCTACCGCCACAGCCTCCAACTTCTCCCTCTCCATTAACTGGTTAATTCCAAAGTACCTCTCAACCCTGAAGATCCACCCATCCGGATCAGTTCCATCGAACACAGGAAGATCAAGCTGTCGAAAGGGTCGGGTCTCGCTTCTTCCTTCCGATTCGATCCTGACAACACTCGGGGGTACTGGTGTTGCCTCCCTCCCTAGCTGCTGTCCCGTTTCCTGGTTTGATGAGCTAGGCCTGTTGATTCGAGCTAATACGGCCAGCTGTTCAGCCATTTCCTGCATCACCTTCTCTATGGAGCCCAGCCGATCTTCCATCGCCGGTATCCTCTGAATCTCTCCTCTACTCTTCAAGACTTCTTCCTGGAGTGATGACAATCTCTCTGTTTGATCATTCTTCTTGGCCATTATCCTCAGAATCGCATTGCTCTGATACCACTGTTACGATCAGTGATATACACACTTCCCAGCCAAGATAATGAATATGCGTAGAGATAATTTTTATATATAATAGATCAGGAAATTACAGAGTCCAGCCAAGGTTTCGAGGACCTTGAAACCTCCCTCTCTGCACTCTATTTTTTTCCCCTCCTACTTAGCCCCCCTCATTCCTATAAAAAGCCCGACTCCTATCCAAAGGAAAACCGTAGCCTCCAAAATACGTCAGCAAAATCCTAACAGACTCTATGACTCAACAAAAGGAATAACAAAATTTAAAACAGAAAAAGATAGAGAACAATTGCTAATCGGTCCCTAAATAATTTCAGCCTTGGACCCTCTTCCCGGCTCACTTCCACCCTTACTCCAACCTTTTCTTCCTCCTTGCATAAGTAAACTTAACCAGTGGTTTATCACTTTTCCACGTCATCGTTGATTAAAAGCATGAGAACATAAATAAAATGTGGATGAGATTCGAATTGTGTCTCAATTAAGCCCAGTTCCATGTTCTTCCTCCGCTATTATTACGTTTGCTTTGATTTTATTTCTTAAATTTTGATTAGCATATATAATTTGAAAATTAGAATAAAAACAAACAGTTGCAAAATAATAAAACTTGTCACAAAGATATGATATTTATGCTACATCGCTGAACTTTGGCGACATCAATCATCAAGTTGTTTAATCAGGCAGAATCTTCTGGATATGGAGTTGACTGTATTAGTTGAAACAAATTATAATTGAGAATAAATTGACAATGGAGCTGTTAGCCTTCCTGCTAATAATATGGTTATGTCAGTTCTAGATATATCAACTTTGTGCAGAACAAAATTTCTACGCTTAGCATTTCTATTTGATGAATTGTCTGGACATCTGTAGGTGTATCAAGCTGACTGATGATGGCTTGCAAGATGTGTTGAACAAATGTCTCTCCCTTCAGAACCTCAACCTATATGCCCTTTCTAGGTATCTAATTTATTTATCGATGATTGCATTAAGTGTCTTGCCTCAAATTTTTTTGATTTCTTTGATTTGTTCTTTTATATCAGCTTGTCAGATAAAACGTACAAGTGCATATCACTTCTTGCCCATCTCAGAATCCTAGATCTTTGTGGAGCTCAGGTAATGGCACTTCTTTTTTCCTTTTGTTTTATTTTTTATTTCCTTTCTCTCACTGATTATGAGCAACACACTCAAAATTGATGATTACATGTTTTCTCTTTTCAGAATCTATCTGATCAAGGACTTGCATGTGTAGCCAAATGCAAGTATCTCGTGTCTCTCAATCTTACTTGGTAAATTGAGCCAGATGCTCGAGAAGGATTTGTATTTCCCTCTTTTTCATAGAGGATATAATCCTGTACATGCTTGGTAAACTGTCTCCTATTGTTGTAGGTGTGTACATTTGACTGATGTCGGGGTCATGGCCATTGCAGAAGGTTGCACCTCTTTGGAATTACTAAGGTAAGGATCATACTGGCATGAGCGATGGAACTAGATGATGCCTGCAATATTCTTTGCGTTATCAGTTACTCTATTTTTTATTCGTCTTATAGCAGCCCCTCCCTTTGGTCACTGTGGTTAGATGTTTGTGTTTCTTTTCTTTTTACTAGTCGTGTATTTCTATGTCGCTAACTGCCATGTTCTGGATACTAGATAGATTATTAGATTTCTTTGCCTGTGAATCATGGATATCATGATACTGGTCCTCTTTTCATGCTTTTGATATGTGTGCAGCTTGTTTGGTATTGTTGGGGTGACTGATCAAAGCTTGGGGGCACTTTCAAAGTCTTGCTCAAGCAGTATCACAACCCTTGATGTTAATGGATGTATCAGCATCAAGGTATATTACGCACGCACAGGCACAGCTTCAGCTCATAGTTTGAGCTTCAGTTTTACACTTCAACATCCTCTTCAATATATGTACATGGCATGCATTCAAATGCCATATTTAATCAATATGCATTTATGGCATGATTTCAAATACCATATATTTTTGTTTTCACTATAGAGACGAAGCCGAGAACAGCTGTTGCAATTGTTCCCGAATTTACGGTGCTTCAAAGTGCACAGCTGATGTGATGTGTCTCGTTTATCGTCGCTGGCATATGCTGGTGTCTTACGATGAACACCATCCTCAAGTGAAGTGCGGGTGCTTGAGATTTGTTGTCCGTTTCAGTTTGTTATCGACTGATACAAAATATTAGCGTGCACAATCATGTGTGGGATTTGGTTCCTTGACTTAATTAAAGAAAGGAATCCCTGTGTGATGTGAAGTAAATTGAAATGACAGCTGTGGATCAATGAGCTGCAAGGTCTTGTTTAGGATGTGTCGAAATCTGAGACGTCCGGCGACATCTTTCATAGAGACTACGATTAGAAGACTCATTTACCAAAAATACCAAAGATAGCAGAATATGTCATGATGATACATCACGAGTTCTTTAGACTTGGTCAAAAACGGATATCGCTTTCTATTTAACAGGAATGTTCTTAAGCTTACTGTTGTGACTCAAATGTCGTTGTGGACTCTCTTTTGGCGCATTACACAGGTTGTCATCAAGCTACGCGTGAAATCTATTATTATTATTTTCTTATGCGTGTATTGCTCTTTTGTGATGCCCACACAGTTACGCTTCTCTCTTTGAAGGTTAGTATTGAGTCATCCATGATTGAGAGAAATTGCTTTGCGTCGTAATTATTTTTGTATTCGAACGGGTATGTTCCTTTGTAGTTTGTAGTCAAGTGTGTAGCTAAATGTTAATCAGTTGGCTGAATGTTGTAATGCTAATGTAGATTAACATGTATCTGTAATTATGTAGAAATTCAGTTCATTGTAGCCATTAGGCAAAACAATTACATAATACGTTTTTTTAATAAATAAAAAAATTAGGTAATTTTCTTTCTGTTTTTTGGTAATAGTTGAAGTTATTTTATTAAGCAAATCAAAGGTACAAAACTACAAGCCTTATATCAGCATTAGGTGTGTTCAAGTAAGTTATATGGATCAATTCAATCCATTGTTACTTTAACCCATATAATCCTTATAATGGGTTGAGGTCGATGATTATTGCATTTGGTTACAAATTATTAGAGGTTATTATATGCTAAAAAAATCACCTTATACCTCCATTGTTATCGTTGTTGCTGCCACTATCGTTACCGCCACTTACTATTCTTTTTCAACGACTAACTATACATTGAAATTCCCTTATAAATCTTCGTGTCCATCAACATCATTATCTCCAGCATACACTCAATGAGTTGTCATAAGGTGGTTTAATTCATTATACCTTGTGAACATCAATTTCTCTCTTTATGCATCGTTAATGGTGGTCAAGATAATTTATGCAATTAAACAGTTGCTAAAATTAATTGTTGCAATTGGATTTTACACTCTCATAGACAATTTTATTAATTAAGGAAAATTATGGCGTCAAAATTAGCTTCTACTGTGACAGCGAAAATAAGGATAGAAAAAAAAAATTTAAGGCGATAAAGTTAAAAATATGATCTGAGATTGAAGGGAATACATAGGAATGGATTCCAAAAGTGACTAGGAAACCATAAGAAATGAGAGAGAAAAGCTCAAATTCTCAATGGTAAACGTTGCGAATTAATAATAGTAAAAACTCAAAATTATGTACTAATAATGAAAAATAGATACCTGAAAGTAGAAAATTATTTTTGTAATAAAAATGCTAAGTGCACAGAATTTTTACATAAGATAGCTCTCCATTACATATTCTAATGAGCGAATTAAACACTTGACCTTAGTGATCGAATATGATTATATTGATCCAATAACTTGGTACAAAGGTGACTTAAGGGGTATTGTTCTATTTTTCAATTAACGAGGGACAAAAGGTTTAAAGAAAAAGCTTCTATCATGACCAAGCTATAAAGCTAGATCTTCTAATGAGCTTGCCTAGCAAAAGCACTCATCACCACATTGGACCCTCTAGATCTAAGAATAATTTCTAACTTGAGTCAAGCTTTCACCATGCTCTAGATAAAATTGAGAAACAGAACAATACCTCTTGAGTCACCTTTGTATCAAGTTACTAGATCAATATAATAATATTCAATCACTAAGATTAAGTGTTTAACTCGCTCTTTAGAGTGTACAATAAAGAGCTATCTTATGTAAAAATTCTGTAGAATCGGTATTTTTATCCCAAAAATAATTTTTTACTTTTTGGTATCTATTTTTTATTATCTTTTTTACTAAAATATACACAAAAATATATTAATTTATTTTTATAGAATGATTAATTCATCATTCCTATATTTCTCTTTTTTTGTACTCATCCCTATACCCGGACAAGCTTAACGGAGAGTGCAAAATAAATAGCATACAATTTCACTTCATTAATTTTTTTCAAGTCCAAGTGAGATAATAGTAGGCATCAAACGTGACATTTCCAATCTCTCGACAACCCTCTTATAGCACCTCCCACGTTTCTTCATGATTACAAAACCGTTTGTATTCCACCTAAGCCCTCAAACCAACGGAAGTTTTCACATAACTTATCATCCAATGATATTGTCTGATTTGTACTATTTTTTAAACGACTTCAGAAATTTAGGTGTCGTTTGGTATTACTTAATTTTAATAACTACTTTTAGATAAAAATTACTTTTATAAACCTACTTTTAAAAAAGTACTTTTATAAGTAATATGTATGTTTGTTTTTACTTTTATTATATAAGTGATTAATGCCAAAAAACTACTTATTGTACCTTATTAGTGTTTGGTTTTCATTTTTCTACAAAATTACTTTTTCTTTTCCATCTTTAGTTTTTATCTTCCTATATATATTTTTTTAGTAATAATTGCTATATAAATTATGTAATATTAAATATTAAAAAGCATATGAAACATTAACAACTATAAAAAAAATTAAAATTAAACTTTAACTTTTCTCAAATGTGTTTTTTTTATAAAAAATTTTAATGACATAATAACTTTCTTTTTAATATAAAAAAATAATTATTTTTAAAAGCATAATTGGAAATTAGTTGTTTGAGCTATAAATGTTTGCCCAAATATATGTCCTCTACTAACCGGCTAGACATGTGTTTGAAAACATATCATTTCTCTTCCATCTTCGTTCAAGTGATCAAATTCTTACACTGTTCTTGGATCTACTATTCCGTTTGTGTTTTATATAGTTGGAATTTCCGCAATAAGTTATGGCCATATTCTATGATCAACTAATATACGCAAATATGCACTTTTAAATCTTTCACAAGTGTCATACATGTGTAAATTTTTCAGCAACGTACGTACATCCCTTGTCCTCTAAATCCTAGGATAACAAAATCAAAAATACAACGTATAGTATAGTATGTCCATATTTTCATACCGATCACCATTCAATGGTTCAGTTCTCATCCTTAAGCATTTTTTTTTATTAAAAAAAAATTATACATCTAATGTCTGTGTTCTGTTGTTAAATCGGTGAGCCTGTTGCTGATCGAGATGATAACAACGAGACCTATGATTTTCCCTATTAGCAAACCATTGAACCGTCCTTGCAATAGGAAACCAAATCCGTCTCTTCTTTTCCTCTTCCTCCTGCCCCACCCGTTCTTGTTCCGGTGCATTATTTCCAGCTTCTCGATCCTACTGTCGAACGCATATTCAAAAAATATAGTGTTGAGAGGGTGGAAGGAAGTACCCACTGCCCAGTGCACCCACACATGGGTGGGTGGGTACTACGGAGAGTGAAGTCACATCCCTCCCTCCTGGTTCCCCCCACCTCCTCAGGCCTCATATACTCAGAGCCACACACGCACACACTTGCATTCCTACCTCGACAAATTCAGTGTAATTGCATCCACACTCTAGCCGACCGTTTCTCTGAGTTCGTCCCTTACTTCATAAATAATTCTCTCTCCCCCACACACCAAAAACAACAAAATAACCAAAGCAGGAACAGATCAGGCAGGGGGAAAAAAATAAGGAAAAACGATTGACTCATACCATCACTGGGTATACGGCCGTCCAACCTCAATTGCGATCGGCTTAGCTTTCATCCGCAATATTCTCTGTAGACACTCAATTTCTTCCCTCTTCCCCAAGCTCCCAGATCCACCTTTTTGCCTTCCTTTCCAATAATGGCAGCCGCTGATACTGCTGCTGCTGCTTCTGCATTACCGTTACTTCACTCTCACCTATTCCTATTCCTCCTCCTCTGCCCTTCGAGAGGTGGTGGTGATGGGGTACATTTTGGCAGATTATAGCTTTGGGGTAAAAATAAATGGATGCATACATATGCGAAGACAAAACAAAATTGATGACGGCGATGATTAACAGAGAAAAACCATTCTCTGTCTCTCTCCTTTCTCTGTTGCCGAGAAGAATGGGAGGAGGGATGAAATTGGGAACGAGGGAAATCGAATTGACTCGAGGATGGGCGATGTGGGAGGCGAGCAGAAAAAATGGTGAACTGCTGCGAGCTACAGTGAAGACGAAGAAGCAGAAGGTGCGCGCGCGAGAGAGAGGATGTTATGAACGAATTTTTTTTTTATAAAAGTACCGTGCCGCACTAATGAGTAAGTAGTTTTAAAAGTAGGTCAAAATAACTTCTAGATTATTACTTTTAGAAAGTAATTTTTACAAATTACTTTTTTATAATTACTTATTAAAAGTAATACCAAACACTTATAAAAATTTATAATTACTTTTTATAATTAATTATCTAAAAAACTACTTTTCTTAAGTAAAAACAAACAAACTCAGTTATTTGATTTTGTTTTATTTTTGAATTTTAGCTTAGAAATTTTCTCAAGAGTTATTGTTGGATAACTACTGTTTCAAGTATATTAAAACAAGCGGTTAGCACAGGATCTCAAGACATGGCGTCCACTAAATAAAAAAAATATGTAAAAAATAATAATTGTATATTTTTAATTAATAAAATTATTATTGATTACTTTTGTAAAAATATATATATACTAAATTAAGTATATAACATTATTATATTATTAAATATATTGTTATCAATAAAAATTATATTAAATGTTACTCTAGTATTTTATTTACCTTACACCCACATAAAGAAAATAAAATATCCTTATATTTAATATCTTTACGTGCTGCACATAGGAAAAATATTTCTCCATTATTTATTCCACTATTTTTAATACCCTCTGTATACCATCTACATACCAAACATAACATAAATAGCAGGTAATACGGTAGAGAGGATCCTTCTCATAAAAACTTAAAATAACACAAACCAGACTTCATCATACAACTATAATTCATTTTGGTATTGTATATCAAAAAACTGATTTGTTTTAGTTCAAAATTTTCCCAAACAATAGTATTACAATTTGGTTCGACTTAATATCAAAACTGAACTGAACTATATATAACCCCTAACCGACACTATTGAAGCAATTTGTTGGATAATTGAGCGCTTAGAAAAATGAGTAAAATTCCCACTTGCTCGTATTGAATCCATTAACTTCTCATAATTTCCATTGATGAGAAAAAGGTACATATTGAATAAACAGAAACCTTATTTTTTTTCCTATGAGATACTGTAGCATAATACAAAGTAGATAATAGCTGAAAACCAGCAACAACGATAGCATCATATTATCCCCTTTCACCTCTAACAGTAACTTCCTTTAATTCAATCCTAGTTATCTTTCACCTTTAAATTCCTCCATGCATGACCTGTGAGTGCGGGAGTACCCAAAGCATAAGAGATACAAACTTTCCTCAACTTTTACAGCAAGTAAAACAAAACAAAACAAAACATAGTTCACAAGATTTATTCATATTCACTAAGCAACAATGGATATAGAATTATTTATTCATATTCATCATCAGCAGGTTAGATAATCAGATGATATCTTACACATCATGGAACCCCAGTTTTTAAACAGAGGAAGTCAGTGACAGAAACATGAGATAGTGAAAGGCAAGGTGTTGTACACAGTTTATATACACACAACATTTGCATACATGGTAAATAAGTCATCTGTTTTAGTGATTTAGTTTTGCGATTAACATGAAAGTATGGTGACAAAATAATCGAATTATGCCCCTTGAATAGTACCCCTGCCAAGGCCACATGCTTCCACTTCAGAAAGGTAGCATAACAGAGTCGGCTTACATTTTTTTTCCCTTTACGGATACAAAGCCAGTTCTCATGCACAGCACATCATAGCTTATTATATAAGAAACCAATACATAAATATAGTAAAACATGTAATTTCCGGAACCACACGGGAAGAAAAAAAAAAAGTAACAATACAAGGGAACCTATATCTGTGAATCTATTTAAATTTACTCCCAACCCAATGTAATCCCTCTAGCCACACAACCTCCAGCCCCCAAAATATTCATCCAATTGTAGGCACAGAGATTCCACATCGCCAATAAAATATACAAGAATCACTAAGGCTTTGTTTGGATGAAATTCTAGAAAAAAATTTGCTTTGAGAAAGAACTAGTAAAGTTTTTCTACGCTAAAAATCTTTACAATTCCTTCTCTGTAATCCCTTCTAGAACTATTCCATCCAAACAAAACATGGAAGACAAAGGAAAAAGAAATACCCTCACAACTTACCAACTTCTAACTAGATGCTAGCGGCGGGTGCGAGGCTTGCAGCGAAATTCAGCTAAGAGTGCTATATGGTCAGAGGACCACTCGGGAGAAGGAAGTGCAGTATCTTTCCTCAGGCTTTCTTCATCCAAAAGTTCAAGGAGAGATTCAACCGTCAACGAGTCCGCTGAATAAATAATCCAAGCATTAATATCTTCACACAGAATACAGCAGTAGGGATAAACAAATGAAAATTCTGACATGTTCACTGCATAAAATGTTTACCTGTGTAAAATATATAATCATGCGTTCCAATGAAATCCCTGGTGCAATTTGTGAATAAAGGTTCATTTGTGTGAGGATCCATTCTCCTTCTCTGCTGCTCCAAAGCCCCCAGTCCTCTTGCAAAGGATGAATAAGCACTAACCTGCAACAATTTAATGGTTTTGAATGTAGACAGCCAGAAATGTACCGAACAGAACATCAACAACTGCAAAATAAAAAGTTTATTTACCAAGGGTAGCTGGTGTGAAAGCTTCGTATGAGGTCGAAGGATTCCCAGAGGGTCTATTGCCAACTCTCGATGCATTGGATCAACCTTGCCCATTGCAAGAAGGGCATGGGGAGCACTGTAAATGAGTTCAGAATTATTCTTCTCAGTAAAAAAATCGTAACTGCTGAAGATCACCAAAAAGAGGGGGGGGAGAAGGAAAAAAAAGAAGTTAAATAGGTCGAGAAAACTTTTATCAATGCAGAAGATTCACCTTCCAGGAACTGAATTAAAATCTCCACAGACCAACATTGGGATATCAGCACTGGCTGCTATCTTTTCCAAACCTTTCAACAAAGTATGGACCTAACAGAATGAATGTGCAGAGTTGAGTAAGATCGAAAGATTATAGCACACATAATATTGGACTATCAAAGCAAATTTCAGCAACCTGCCAGAGCTTGACATCCTTTAGTTCTTGATGAACATTCACATGTGTGTTTGCCTGCACCAATTCACCGGAAAAAGAACCTCAAAACCATTGGCAAGATTTGACATTCATATGATAATGCATAAGTTTCTAGAAAAAGGTAACGTGGATAGGTTAGAGAAGATAAGGACCTAGGATTGAAGAGTGGGAAATTAGTCAACAGACAACAAAAGCACACAAGGAATGATTTGTTAGAAAAGAATGCTGGCGCATGCATCATTGTTAGATTACAAACATGCACTATTTCTGGTACTCTAAGGAACACATAATCCATCAAACAAGAAAGAAAAAGAGAGCATGGAGCAATTTCAAGGACCAGTACAGCAGAGACGCATACAAATAGCATAACTTCTGTCACCGCTGCAATTACGAAACAGAAAAAAGTTCAACAAAACCAACAATAGCTAAGCCAATTTTTTTTAGGAAAAACCAGTTTCAAGCACAAGTTTTTCAAAGCCACTCCTAACATTGTTTTTCTAGCAAATGACCAACTCAAAGGACGATCTAATTATTTTCTCCCGTCAACATTACAAGCCTTTAATACAATCCTCTCTTATCTTCCATCCTTTTACCAGACGAGTTTAATTTTTTCTCCCATCAACATCTCCTGCCTTCAATACAACAAAAGAGAGAGTGGTCATGACTCAGAAATCGCAACAAAGTTAAAAGAGTGGTAGAGTTGGTTTTTGTAATTTAGCTTAATTACATACCCCACTAAACAATACAAACAATCCGATAAAAGTAAATGCAGCAATGACATCACAAAGACCATATCTCAATCCCAACAAACTCATGTCAACAATGAAAATGGTGACAGTAAACTGACTTTTTAATGGAAATAACAAAGTTCCACCGCTACAATTTTACACAACAGCTACAGAGGTAGCTTTCTAACAACAAAGAATTTAAGCAACCTGAACGAATTCAAAGACAAATAAGGTCCTTGGCAGGCAACCTGAACTTGCTTAACACCTGATTTTCTTCTTACAAAGTGGATGTCACACCATTATTCATGGAGCAACGAGGAAAAAAGCAATCTTACTTGACAGACAGGAGCTCAGGAAGCTTACTCACACATCACAATACAATTAAATCCAGGACTAGTGCAGCATTCCTCTTGAGTTTAAAGAGCACCATGGGATCATGGATTAGGAGGCCTTTGAAGATTTGACAAGAAAACAAAAGTCTCAGATTCTGTTTGGCAACTATACTAATCTCAAATCATTACGTCACTTCTTATTACACCAAAAACTTCAAATCTAAATACATCTTATCATAATTGACTATGAAGTCTATTTGCAAAACTTATACTGCATACCCAAACTTGCAAAATATTCATCATTTACTTTTATCCTCAGCTCCTAATCAGAATCTTAGTCTGCAAGGAATTCCTGGTTCATTATATCATTTGTTTTCTTCCTCAGTTCCCAAGCAGAACCTTAGTCTATTTGAAGAATTGCCAGTTCATGCCAACAAGTCAGTCTAGATTTCATAACGATTTATAATACTAATTGAACTTGTTATGCTCATGGTATTAGATTAACAAATTCAATTTCACCTTTGCTATTATTGGATTAAAGATCAGTAATTTCTGCTCCATGTTTCTTAATCTCTCCTCTTAACATGCATCCTCCTTGTTCTTCATAAAATTTGGTGTCAGAGCACAGTATTTTTCAGTTCTACCATAGCTCTCATGCACACAACCAACCAAAAATTGAAAACAGGAACACATTACTTTTGGAAAATTAGAAAACATATTCATTTCCCCCAATCTAAAAAAGATGATCCTGTTTTCAAAGTTGAAAAATGAACGCATTCTCTTTGTTGTCCATAAAGAACTGCTTTCTAATTTTCCCACCACTAATTCTCCTGTTTTCCCGTTTAAACTTACCCTCCAATAAAATAAGCACGCCCTCCATTTTTCATTTTAGGTGTAATTTTTTGTGTTAAAAAAGTTATATTAAAATAGTCAAAGCTTATATTCCAATTTTACCACAATTTATATTTCTTCTTCCATGCACTTTTTGTATGTTGTTTTCAAGGAATGATGTAATTGGAATATCAATGGTAAATTTACAAGCTCCCAAAATAGAGAATATATAGCTAAAATAATTTGCTTAAAAACGGAGGGAGTATATGTTAGTGAAGGAACTGTCCGTGATTACTGTCACACATGCAGCCACTGACTGAAAGAATGATTCCATTAGTTTGTAGTTACAATGGCAGGCTGTGTGAGGATCAGCACGCCTTGTGGATCAAAGGCACATATTTATCACTCAGTAGCATGCACCAAACCTTTTCATTTAGCTCAGGAATAGCAACTGTTATTAGGGTTATTAAGTGGGTGGCATAAAAATCTATTAGATTTCCTTCTATAAACAAACAAAAAGCTAGCATGTTTATCTACTCAGTTTAATTTTCTTGGGTTTCAACAATCACATTAGTATAGGATGTTTTCTCCTCGTATGCCTTGAGAAAAAGGATTACATATACAGAAATCAAATCGCAAATACATCTGAAAAAAGAAATTCAACATTGAACTAAAAATGAAGTCCTTTTTTGTTTTGATTTCCTTAAAAATAAAAAATCTTTTTCGCTAATAACTCAAGTTGAATAACTCTTATATAGCTCAAGTTAAAACCTTTTGGCATTTAATTTATCGAGTAGTCTCTAACACCCTTTTTTTGTCTCATTCAAAATCGATTTGAATTGATCCAGTTGGTGAGACAATTGAAAGGGTATTTAGTTGTCCCAGAATCTTTTATCTTTGCTTTGAATCATTGAGTTTAGACATTACTTTGTTGATCTTTAATGCTTTCAAAATGGCAGCAACATTTGCATTGATTACTGGATTGCTGAGTTATCATCATTGTAATGAACATATGAATGCCAACTTAGAACCATGGACAGAAAATTCATGAACATGACCATAAATTAGTCGGTGGAATCAACAAACAAAAATTTGGGAAATTTGGAATGCTTGACACAAGAATCCTTCGGATGGTCTTCACAGAAATCATTAGGAAACCAAGTTGAAAAATGGCTCAAGAGAGAATTTTGAGGCCCATTTGAAATTTAAACATCAAAAAGGTAGGGAATCGCGATAGGCATCTTAGGTATCCTGAACCAAGACATAATGACAATCGTAGCTACCCATTTCCTGATAATCCGACCATATTCTAGAACTCAAGCAAGAATGGAAATATGATCTTGATACCTTCTTGGTAACCTTTAGCCTATTGAATTGGACTATAAGTTCAATGTTTTAAAAAATCTTAGGCATTAGCATATATGCTTACTTTTGTGAAGATGAAACAGTAGCTTCTAACTTATCATAATTCATAACTTAGCTTCTCATAATATAGCTTTATTTTCTGTTAATATAAAAAAAATACACCATATGCCCTTATCTTTAAGAAAAATTACACCATATACCCTTGTATTTTAAATTGAGCATCATACACCACCACAATTGTACCAAATACCCCTCCATTACTTTTTTCTCTAACCGAAGTTAATATTCTGTTGAAAACCCAAAACTACACTGATGCTTACTGCCCCAATCCCTCCTCAGCCTTGACTTCATCTCCCCCCCCCCCAACCCCCTCATCACAATTGCACCAGATGCCCTCCCTCCTTAACTTCATCGTCTTCCTCCCTTCAACCCAAACTCCCATAATTCTTACAGCCACTACCCTGTCACTTACCCCACCCCTCCTCAGCTCTGACTTCATCTTCTCCCTCCTCGCCACAATTGCACCAGATGCCCTTCCTCCTCCTTAACTTCATCTTCATCTTCCCTTCAACCCAAAATCTAATCATTCTTGCAGCCATTTTCCTCCTTTCAACCCACCATTGTTGCATCTTCCCTCTTCTTTCTACCAAAATCCCTTCTTCTTTCTTCTTCTTCTCCTGCCTACTCACTATATACCACAATATACCAAATCTGACAAGAACTCTAAAATTAAAGCTTCAAAAACATACAATTAATGTCACAAATCTACACTGAAATAACAAAGAGACAGTCATATAAGAAGCAATTAAAAGAAAGGGAAAATGCACGTTATAACATTGAGCTTAAGCAAAATATACAATATAATCCTGATTTTTCATAAACAAATGATATAACCCTGAGTTTTGGAGGTTAAGTTGTAACATGATAATTTTTACCCTCACCTATATTACCTATACCCTTCTATCCATTTTCTCACCCCTTCCCAATTCTTATTTTTTCATCAATTAGTTGTTGACTTTCATATCATTGTTTTTTTCTTTTTGTACTTTCATTTAATTTATTTATTTCTTGAACAAAAAATGTAAAAATATAAATAACAATAGAAATAAATTTAAATATAAAACCAAAAATAAAAATTAAAGAAAAAATTTAATTCTGATAAAGAATTATTCAGAAATTTGGGATATTTTTCATAAATTTTTTGTTTAATATAATACACTGATTAATTATAAATTAATTAGCATGCAATAACTAATGATAAAACCAAAACCACAGTGATCCATCATCAACTCCACCCCACCCCCACAAACTCCAATGTCTCCTCCCTCTCTCTCCTCACTCCTACATCCTTCTGACCATCACAACCGCAGCCCCCACCATCCATCGATTGGAGCTCCGGCCACACCACCAGTGCGATGACAGAACCCAACGAACACTAGCAACAACTTCTCTTCCCTTACTCTTCAATCGCCGCCAACAACACAGAAGAACGCAAGCACTAGCAACAGCCAACACATCCCAACCCATCTACAAGTTCCTCCATCCTTTCTCATCCAATTTGGCCACAGCCACAACAAATCTACCAGCGAGATCCATAATCAGCAAACTCCACCGACCTCTCTCCTTGCTCGCTCCACCTTGCATTGTGCTTGATTAATTAAGGGATGGATTGTTCCTGATTCTTGGTTTTCAAAGGAGAAATTAACGATCCCTAAGGTGTTTGTTAGTGGGAGCTACGTAGTTGGGGCAGAGGAAGTGAAACAAATACATAAAGTTAGGGTGGAGAAGGAGAGAAAACATGAGGGATGGAGAGGGGGTGGAGAGGGAAGAAGGGGGAGGGAAAAGAGAGAGAAAAGGGGGAATAATTTTTTTAAATATTAACATTTTTTAGTTTATATTTTTTTTCAAGAAATAAATAAATAAAATTAAAGTATAAAAAACCATAATATTAAAGTTAACGCTTAATAATCGATAACTGATTAAACAAAAGAAGCGGGAAAGGGTTGAAAAAAATGGAAGAAAGGGTCAGTAATACAACTGAGAGTAAAATCGTCATTTTGCAAACTTAAATTTGAAAGGAAAAAAATTACTTCATTCATTTACTTCTAAAAACCTGGATTATATAGTATATTTTGCTTAAACTCAAGTTATATCAAGTATTTTCACTAAAATTGAAGCTAGAAAATGTATTATGTGAAATTAATTTCATAAAACTACACATATACAACAAAATTAACAAGAGATTGAAAGAAGGGAAGAAAATCATAGCTATGTTGTGCGTTTTTTGAGTGAAATATGAAGAGCCATTTTTTATAGCAAAAAGATGTATTTTTTGAGTCAAGTATAAGGCCATTTGTTTTTAGCACAGAGAATGGTGGGTCAAAGGGTGAAAACGGCTGCAAGAATGATGGGATCTTAGGTCGAAGGGCAGAAGAAAATGAAGTCAAGTAGAAGGAAGGGTGTCTGCCTGTCTGGTTCAATTTTAGTGGGGTGTCTACTGCAATCGTGGGGGTATAGAGGAAGAGGAAGTAAGGGAGAAGAAATAAGATGCAAAAATGGTGGGTTGAAGGAGGGAAATAGCTGCAAGAATGGTGGGATATTGGGTTAAAGGGAGGAAGATGATGAAGTTAAGAAGGAGCATGAGGTGCAATCACGGTAAAGAGAGAAGATTATGCCACAGGTGAGGAGGGGTAGGCGTGATCAAGGGAATTTGGTCATAATAGGTCAAAAATTCATTAAACAAACATAAAAGTTAAAAAAGTTAATGGAAAAAGTAGATGGAGAAGTATATAGTGTAATTTCCTTGAATAAAGGGGTAAACGAGACCATGAACATCGAGGCAAGGGTATAAAGTTTCCCCTATACACAGGGCTATATGATAGATTTTCCCTTGATATAAATGCTTTATAATCTCAATTCTTTTCAGCTAGTTAATCAACTAGTTACATCAAACACTTACTGCTAGCTTACCATGTTTCGCTATCAAAAGCTAACTTTTCAGCTTACAGCTCAAATAGCTATTAAGCTTATATGTAGTTGTGCCAAACATAGACTTTGATAATTTGATTGGTTAGAGAATGTTAAGAACCTGCAGCACCAGATCAAGAAGAACAGTAACACATATTTAGGGGAAAATTGGAGGGTATTAGTAATGATGGATATTGAGTAAGAAGAGAAAAACCAGGTATTAAAGGTCATGGCACCTCCCTTCCCACTAACTAATTCCCACATGACTGATCCTCTGCACTTCCTCCCCTTATATTTCAGCAAACAAAAATCAGGACTCCATAACACCCTGCTGAACCATACTACTCAAAGACAGAAAAGATAATGACCCCTACTAGTTCCAACTGGCTCATGACACCTCACTAACAAGCCCTTAGCAACTCACACCTAAATGGACAAGTAATAACAGCTCAATAAACAGATAAAATACCAAACCAGCAAGGTCAGCCACACATCACCCTTTGCTCCTCCTCACATACATGTACTTGACAAGGGGCCTATGAGAGACATTAGAGGACTATTTCGACTTCTAACCAAATTGATATGCACATGATACTACATCAATCCTATTGCCATCATGGGAGGTGAAGGTCGGTGCAGAACAATAAAGTTAGGAATCCAATGATAAAGTAATTTCAATATTTCACTCAGGTAATCATATAAGTTTTTTGAAATCCAATGATAAAGTAAATTCCTATGTTTCATTTAGGCCATCACATCTGTTTAACGAACAAAATCATTTCTTCCTATGCCTATATCAGGTGTCTCAGCTAAGAAAGAATAACAATCCACCAGCAAAAGCAACAAAATACAGTTTGCCTCAATTCCGACCAAGCACTAAAACCAAAAATGATATCCGAGTAACACCCCTCACCTTCCTTTCTCTCATTGTGATGGAAAATTTTGATTATATTATTATACCAACCAATTATTACTAAAAAATATGCAGAAAGTGGTCACATGGAGCTCAACACACTTTCAAAATTTTAATATAGAGTTTGCTAAAAGAGAACAGGACACTTCTATGAAAAAAATTCAAAGAAATATACCCAGCTGCAAAACTAAAAGAACTTAAAACACCTAAACAAACCAACAAAAATACACAACTAACTCAACAAACAAGCTGCTGTATCATATCAACACCATTCAATATCAGACACATAAAACATATAGTCAGACACAAATTTCATAAGACAATCCATCATACAAGACAAAGCAAGAGAATATGACATGCGTAACTATGGGATGGTGCCCCAATAACTGATCCCAAGAAAAAACCATACCACACAAAGCAGCTGTCTTTTCCCAGGATTATCAGCTCCATAACCAAATTTCGCCTCCAAGACTGCTATCAGAGCAACATTATCCTGCAGTAAAGATCATGTGTAGAGAGCTCAACAAAAGCACAAAAAACTAAACGAGAGTATAAAGCCTGCCAATAAATAGATACATAAATAAAAAACCCTAAAAGAAAAACAAATGTAAACATAAAACAAAATAAAAAACAAACCTTAACTAGACGGTTCAAGGCATTTTTCTTCTGAGCATTAGGAACTACAGCTTCAGTTAAAGACTGTGCAGCTTTGTTAAATTCAACCTACAGAAATGAATTAGGAAAAAAAAAATTATGAAGTGAAGGGGGTGGAACAAAGGATGTACTTGAAGAAATAGTCTTAAAACCTCGTATTTTTTGACATGTGAAAATCTGTCCCGGCGGAAAAATGTCGCACAACCATCAAATGTCTGGGTCACCTGCAGGACAGGCAGACATCCTGAAATAACTATTATCAAAATAATATTGCATATAAAACACCAAAATGATTGTGATAATACCTCTGATGTTTTTCGCTTGTACAAAGCTTGATATCCATTCTTATCAAGTTCAGGGGCAAAAAATTCCTCAAAGTGATCACTTTGGACCTGTAAGAAAGAAGTTGTAGCCATCATTGGAAGATTCCCAAGCAACTACTGTAAACATTAAGATGTAACAGAATATGCAGTTCCAAAGCTCGAACCCTCGTTATCAGAAAAAATGAACAACAAACCAGCGCCCATGTATCAATTAAAGAACAGTTTCTCAATTAAACCAAAATGTGATGCAGGTTTACACAAGGACAAAGAAATATAAAAACAAGTCTAAAACTTTTGGAATCCATCTCTGTTGAATTTCAAACTACATCATAGGAAGCAAATTAAAATGTAATAACCAATGCACCCCCTAACACCACCACCAACCCCAACCAAAAAATAAAGAACAGAGAGAAAAAAAAATCCAGATCATTTCTTGATAAGTAGATTTTCACGATTTTCACAACAATATTGAACCCATTGCACATAATTAACTAACTTCACACACAAAAGTTAAAAAAATGGCACTATAATTTTAGAGAAAACAGTGAAAAAAATAAAACATGCCTCTTGAAGACAAACGATGTCTGCACGATATCCCACAATCTCCCGCAGCAAATTCTGTCTGCGATATGGCCATGAAAGAGCCCAGGAAGGGCAATAACTGTATGCTTCACTCGTCGCATATACATCAGCTAAAATGTTGTATGAAAGCACGGTAAAAGATCCCGAGGATGAAAGGCGGCCATCGGCATCAAAATGTCCCAACATATCCATCCCACCAACAGAAATCAAGCGACGAGGAGAGGGGGTGGGAGCAGGAATCACCCTGGATGTGGTAATACTCATAGGAGTCCCAACAGGGAGCTTTGTTTCAGCATCAACAACAACACATTCAAATTTAAGAACATGACCGATATCATCAGCAGATGGGGTATAAGTCTTCGAGCGTCCAACTTCAACCCATGTTTCCCCACCATTCCTTTGTGTAACAGCAGCAGGATGCAGAGATGCTGAACCATTCGTCAAGTTCACACTTGAGGTTGATGAAGGAAAGCCAGCATTGATGACTCCAGAGCCTGAGCTATTGAAGCGTCCAAACAACTCCTCCTCTTCAGCTCCATTTTCATTTACAGCACTAGCAGCACGCTCATGTATAACACGATGATGCTGCCAGGCATCTGAAAAGCACTTTGGGGAGCAATGGTAGCTTTTGGAAACAGGAATTTTGGCCTTCACACAACCTAAACACTGCAGAGTGGCCTGCTCAGTGGGATGCACACTGCAAACTGCAACTTTCTTATCACTTTGTATGCGCACCCTAGAAAGCACAACAAAATGGCAGAAAATTAACCATACCATTCAATTGATAAGCGATACTACTTTTATAGAAAGCTATCCCCCAGTGATAACTGCTTTCGCTTCAAAATAGTAAACCAGAAGCTCGTACACTTCTCAGTGCACACATGTTGGACAGATTTTTGTCACAACATGTAAAAAAGGTTTTAAACACAAACATATTATCACACTCTTTGATAATATACCCATTGTGGTGGTTGTGAGGAGTGAGGACACTTCGCAGCAGATTTAATGTCAGAGATAACTCTGGTCGTCAGCAGTTCTGAATGGATTACTTCCTGTTCAAACTAATTTGAGCACAGAACTAAGAATAAAGAGACTACGGTAAATGATGTCAGAATGAAAAAAAAAAAACACTCAAGCTAAAGGGTAAATTTATATTAACACATTGAAGGTCTAAGGATTCAGGCCGCATTACAAAAGCCCAATAGCCCTGTTAATGTTGCTCTAGTTCTAATAACCTTTATGTATGTTTTCATCACATTTCGGTATTATAATAAGCTAACAGCATTTATATCTCAAAGAGGACCTAATTATGATACCTTGACTTTCTGCCAATCTAATAGGGTTGTTCCAATTTCATAATACAGAAAACCAATGTCAGTCTGTCTACCATCCAATCTGAGAGATTATTCCATCTGAATTTCCATACAATCTGTTGTACATCTTATTTCCAAATGCATTTGCACACTTAACCACACCATCTACTTCAATACCAGAGATAAAATTTTAAATTGCCCAATTTTGTAAGCTTACTAAAATTCAACCATTTGGACCTTGACAAAACTAAAAATATTTTGTTCGAGTTACCAGCTACAGTACATTGCCTCCCGTTGGTAAATTTTTTACTGAAAAGGTGCATATTGAGATGAAATATTTGGTAATTTACTCCAATAGTTTATCATTGCCTGATACACTTACATTGAAAATTGTGATAAATAGTAAAGATGATTCCAACTTTTCCCAAAAGTAATGAGTCCAAACGACTGAAATGAAATAGAAAGTAAGAAATACTTCTATGACCAAACTCAGCCCATGTCTATCAGATTAGCTGCTTATACATGCCAAAAGCACTTATAATCATTTTGCTTCAAATTAATGATCATACTTATAGTTAGGGCAGTTCATCAACTCTGCTCGGCTCGGCTAGCCTTGTATGTTTAGATAAAAACGACTAAGGCTCAAGCCTTATTTTTAAGCTCGTTGATTAAAAAGGTCAAGTTCGAACCATGGTAGGCTTGACTCATTAATTCACGAGCCAACTTAAGCTCGAATCGTTCATTAGTTCGCTCATTTATAGGTTTGACTTGTTTGCATAAAATTTACTTCATAAACATGCGGAATACTTAAATGAGCTGATTTGGTTTAGCTTTCAAATAAGCCGAATAGTTTGACGAATTGAATCATAATAAACAGGCTAATTTAGTTCATTTATGTTAAACAAACCAAGCCGAATAGCTCGGGAACATTTTCGACTTGAGCTGGAGCTGAACTCGTTTGAATTATTTTGAATTCAAGTCGAGCTCGGCCCTTAAAAGAACTAAAAAGCCGGGGGATTCTACTCAATTCGACTCGTCAACAACCCTAACTATAATTATGCACTAAGATAGCTAGCTTAACCAATGAAACAGATAACAAACTGAAATGTACACATGCCCATATCAAGATCCAGGCAGAGATGTACCAATCAACAGCCTGTCACAAAATATACTCGGCAAAGCACATTCAAATTTATGCACACAGCTCTTCTACACAATACTATATGTAAGCTGAAATTATGGAAAAAATGCAGGGAAAAGGAGCATTTGTTTATCTCCAACACTTATTGACTAAATAATGCAAAGCAAGACATTTTAAGCATGCTTTAGAAAATAGAAAGTACACTGAAGTAAATAACTGTCATGGCAAACAAAAAATGAGCAAGTCTGCTGATATATTGAATCATAATGAACATGTGCAATATTATGATCAAGCCAACTATTGAATCTCAGACATAAAGTTTTCAACCAGATATAACGCCCAAACACAGTATCTTAATTTATAGAACCTCAAAATGATAATGCCAAATATGGAAAGACAATGTCAAAGTTATATAAAATCAAAATAGATGTAAAGGTCACACCTGTAGGCTGCAGGGTCATATAATAATAAGAAAGAGCACACTCTCTTATACAAATACGGTAACAATGAGCGAGATGTTAGCAGGCACTGCCTTGCATTTCTCATGAAACCCCTTTGCAGCTCCATCTAAGGAAACTCTGAAATAACAATCACTTCCCTTCTCTCTATGTTGTCTCCCCCAAATGCAACAGTACCTCCAGTAGTTCCATAACCGGAGCTTCGTATTATCCACACCGTTCCACTTTCACCCCTCTTCCCAATTTCAGAGACTCAAACTGCTAACCCCTAAAATGCCCTTGAGCTCTATTCATCCAACATCTGAAACTACTTTTTCTTCCTCCTGCCTCAAGCATCTACACAAGTAACCTATATTTTCTGCATATCCTAAAAGTTTACCACATGTAATGTATTCAGCATCTACACGATCCAGCAGAACAAATGAGCTATAGATATAAAAACAGACAATATAATCAATATTTTGAATTGGGAAGTCAGGAGCAGCAATCTGCACCTTCTTCCAAATAGAACACAACCTATGTAGCATCTTAGACTACTATACCTACCCATTTCAGTCGCCTATTCGGCTATACTTACTGGTCTCCCCTTCACCCAAACCCTTCTTTATTATATCTCTTTGGTCCACAATAGTACTCCTTTTCCCTTTGGTGATGTCCTTCTTATCTCTAATTGCACTTACTTTCCTTCATATGTTCTCTGTCCACCCTTTCTTGCTGAGGGAAATTCTAACTACTTTTTTTAATGAAAATAATAATAATAATAATAATAATAATAATCCAATGTCAAAATAAAATAATCCCTTGGATAAATTAAAATATTAACTAAGGAACATATTCAATAACAATCGTTTTGTTCTTACATTCGTGACACTTCAAAAATACACTTTCAACGATCAATATCAGAAAGATAATTGCAATGAAGACTCTAGACAAGGTAAGCCTATGCAATCCCATCCCATAATTTTCGCCTTATGTCACCTCAATGCCCTCTGATTAAACAAATTGCATTTCTGAGGAGAACTGCCTTTCATCAATTTCTTCCAATCTAAAAGTGAACAACATTTAGGATTATTCTGCAGATTCAACAGGACACCAGTAATCATTATGCCAAATCTAATCATGTGCTTGCTTGATAAACAAGAACAAAGAGCCAACTAAACGTTAAATAATGTGAGGGGATTAGGTCATCCTGCCAATCATCTGTTGTTAACAGGAAAAATGGTAAATTTCCACAAATGTATAGCCCAGGAATTGAATACACAGTAAAAATTAAATCACTGCTACAAGTATTACCTTACATCAAACACTTGCAGAGCCAAGATGATCATAAGCCTCATTCACGTATTCATACTGTCAACATGATTACTCGTCATAAGCATTATTACTCTTAATGGATACTAAGATATTAGGTTTTTCATTACAAATTCCACCACATGAAAATAATGAAGCAACTGCAAAAATTGTTGTGCAAAATCAGAATCTACAAAATTTTTCACATGCGCAATACCTTCCATCAAACCAGACAAACGCAGCCACAAAAATAAAAGAAAAATTAGGAGAGAATGAGCATGATAACTTTCATAGTGAAAGTGCCTTTAAACACGGATTAACTTTGCACTTTGGATGCAACAAATACTCCAATGAACAATGAAGCCGGTCGGACAAAAAGGAGCTACTTAAGAACTGCACCCACGTTTAAAGGAGAGAGTACAACACGCTGATTAATAAGTTTACCTAAATCATAATTAGTGTAGTTGTTTGAGTTTCCATAACATGTTCGACAATAACTAATAATAACAAGGAGATAAGTAATGAGATAGACCCAAATCCATTGAAAAGTCTAAAACGCGACAAACTAATCACCATATAGCGAGCAAAACAGAAGTATGAGCAATTTCGGCACCATTCCGTCTGAAAGGCTAGTCACCAGCCCTACTTACCACTTATATCTCAAGAAGTGCCCGTCGATTGGCGCGAATTCAGGAACATCTTCGACAATAACAGAGTTATCGGGTCGACGGAGCAGCACGTAAGGCGTGAGCTCGCAGCCTACAATTGGGATGTCCGAAGGAAGGTGCACCCTTATCACGCTCAGCATACTGCGTGTTCTTCTCTTTGTCTAATCTCAATAAATTCAAAATTCTCAAAAACACTTCTAATTGCGAACAGAATCTCTATACCTAACCCTAAATTGTCAATTATATCGATTTCAACACCACAGAATCGCCGGCCAGAATCTGGCGAATCCGCCATTTACTTCACCTCCAAAATCGCCAGTCTCGATTGATGGAAAAGAATAGCAAACCCTAGGCAAATTGAATTCAGAAACACCAAAAGGCAGAAGAGATGGAGAGAACGGAGATCTTGTGAAATAAAAACTCGAAAAAATGTGAAGAGATTGAAAAGTTTAAAATTAAAGATTAATAGGAACGAGAATGTATTCGCACGGAAAATAATTAGAGGTGGATCGATGATCAGACATGAAATAAATAGGAAAAAGTTCGAAATCCTTGAGAGAAAGAGAAAGGAAAAGATAGAGGAGGAGAGATAATATAGGGAATTGGATATGTAGGGTTTTACAGGGAAACGGGAGGAAGCGTGAGAAGGAAAACTCGTAGCATTTGCGTTAGTCCGCTCTCCGTTTTACTGGTATGGAAATGGTACTATGGAATAGGAGGCAAAAAAAAGGGCGGACGAAGATTAGGGAAGAGGGGGAAATAGGATTTTATTTTTTATTTTTTTCAGGGAAAACGGAGATCTTTTATTAATGGCCTGCTTCAACTGTTGCATGGTCGATTACAATGGTAGGACATTCTTATAACCATATCACCTCCCGGTCAATGTTTCTTGCCTCTCTAGCTAGCACATGGGTAACATGGTTCATATCTCTAAAACAGTGAGCAATCTGAAAATTTCTCAATGAAGGAATTAAAGCTATATAATCTTCAATGATCTTGCCAAAGTCACTTACGTGATGTCCTATGCTGAGTTCTAAATAGCACACCCACCTTTAAGGAGTCTGCCTCTAACTTCTATTACCCTAAAACAACAACAAAGTGCTCAATTAATGGCATATCTCACTACTAAAGCCTTGTCAGCCATGGCTAGTTAAAAATAATTCCTTTCTCATCATTGTTGCAGGTTCATCTTCCAAGTCATCCGGAATAATAGCTCTAAAACTAATATTTCCAAAGTCTTCAAAATGCATTGCATTTACATTTAGATTATATCCCCTTTATTGTAGGTTTTTTCCAATGTTGACATTCCCTATCTACCCCCTCTCCCTAGGGTGCATCTTTTGTCAACGAAGAGCCTTTAGATTTTGAGAATTTATTGCTTGAGAATCACTATTAGTTCAAGATGTCATGCTAAGTAGCACCTCCATTAGGCCGAGAATCCACGTAGTTAAGTTATGCCTCTTCCATAAGATTCTTAGCTATAAATTTTGTGTTCAATAATGAAATCGAATAATTCTTTTTGAGTTGGAAAGCTAGTTTCAACATCTACAACTTTTGTCTTTTAAGTTTTTCAATATCTAAACGAAACTTATTGAAAAATATCAATCAAGATTGGTGATATCTTACTTGTGTGATTTGGTTGTATATTTCTCTCCTAAAAGCCCATGCAAGCTCATGCTAAACCCTAAGAGTCAAAACCACGTTGTTCTTTCTCCTCTTGTGGCATGGCTTATGTTTTATATCTTCCACTAATGTTATTTACATCTTTAGCCAGTTCATCAAGACCTTCAATTGATTCATCTAGATTTTCAATCATATCCAATATTATACATTCAATATCCAATCTTTCTTCTTCCTCCTTTATCATCAACTCTTTAAGTTATTTTGGGGTCATAGGATCATTCTTTATACTTGAAGACTTTATTTTTCTCTATGTGTGTGTTATGTCTGTGGAATATGGTGTGTATAAAGTATGGATTTTTGTTTATTATATAAGTTTGTACTTTCTTATGACTATATTTTTATGCATCATGACATGCAATATGATTGGGCTAAGAAAATATGAGTTTGTATTAAATTCAAAGTATTTTTTATTTGACCATAGCTTTGTACTATTTTACAAAAATCATATGGCACTCAATTATGAGAGATTACCCATTATATAATGTTTCAAATCGAAGCCCTAAAAGTCTAGTTTATATATATATTATTGGGTTTTTATTTTAAGTTATGTACCAAAAATATATTTTGAAAAAATAGTATGGCTTACAAAATTGAATTTTTTGTATGTTATGTTGGTTTTGATCGATGCTTAAGTTTTGGTAATTATGTTGACACTAATTATCAATGTTTTACCAATGTTGACTCAGCTTTATCTTTCAATATACATGTGTTTTGTATATTTGTGTTAAATATTTGAGTTGGATGTGGAAAGTTGGTCATTCTCGTTGAACCTTTTTATTTTTGGAAAGTTACATTTTCGGATACTTTCCTATATATGAAAGTTTTATGCTTAGAAAGTGAATAATAAAAGAAAGAGAGTTAATGAATAATAATTGCTTATGTGTATTATGTGACCATATTAATGAGACATTACTAATTTAAGTAGAATAAATGGACTTTAAGTCCTTTAAGACTGGTCTCCTAAAGTTGGAGATCAATAATTGTAATACCCTAAAATTTTAAAATCTATAATTTAATAATTAATCCTTATTTGGGGATAATTTAAATTTTAAATTATTAATTTAATTATTTTGTGGACTTATAATTTTTAAAAATGGATATGATTATTTGATAAATTAAAATAAATATTTTGTTATTTTATTATACTCTTTTTATTTAAATAATTTTCCAAACCCATACATTACTAAAACTATCTTCTTAAATTAAATTATTAAATTTTATATAAATTAATTTATTAAAATAATTTATACATCTAAATAATTAAATACCCCATTCCCAAAAATTATTTTATTTTTATTTTCCCTTTTTTTCCTTTTTCCTTTATTTTTCCTTCCTTTTTTCCTTTTTCCTCCTTTCTTCCTCCTTTGGGCCGCCCAATCCACCTTCCTTCTTCTTCTTTTTTCTCTCCTTTTTCCTCCCCAATTGAGCCAGCCCAACAACCCCATTCCTTTCTCCTTCTCCCTCGCATGTGGGCTTGCCCATCCCCCTTTCCTTTTCTCCCCTGCCCGACTGGCATGCTCCCCCTTTCTTCTTCTTCTTCTTCTTCTTCTTCTTCTTCTTCTTCTTCTTCTTCTTCTTCTTCTTCTTCTTCTTCCTTCGCCCTACCCGTTAACCCTGCTCTTGCAAAATCCGCCCCCTCTGCACCTGCACCGCCCATTCTACCCTCTCCATCTCCCCCCATCCCTTTCCTTTCCACTTCAGGTCGATCCCTCCCTCTACATAGCCCTCTCGCGTGCCCCCTATTCCTCCCTTTTTTTCCCTACTACCTACAAGATTGCACCCTACAGTCCTGCGTCGGCCTGCCCCTCCCTCTCCCTTTTCCTCATCCCCATTGTCTTCTTCTCCACCCCTTGCCTATAAAAGCCCCTTTACCCTCCTTCCTCTTCTTTTTCCTCTGCCTAAAAGCTCTCAAAATCCCCTATAGCCGCCCCTTCAAATGCAGCCACAACCACTTTCGCGCCTCGCTGTCGTCCAAACTTCCACCCACCTTCTTCCCTACACTACCCTCTACCAAATAGAACCCCGCTCTGCCTCTAACTCTCCTTCATTTGCTCTCCCTGCTCATGCAAAGGGGACAACTCGAGCTGCCCTCTACACCCTTTCGCTATCCTTTACGCTACCTCCTCCACCATAACCACCACTCTTACTACCTCCCTCTCTACACAAAAATCCTCCCCTACCTCTTCATACCTTCCTTTCCTTTTTCTCCCCCTTCCTCCTCATTTCCTCTCCTCCACATTCAGCCACCACCAACACCACCGCCACCACTACAACCCCCTCTAATCCGGGAACCCTACCACCTCACAACCACCACTTCCCTTCCCTTTTTCCAACCCTAAAATCCTGCCTTTCTAATCACCACCACCCTTAAGCCGCTGCCTCCACTCTAGTTATCACATCCACCCTTGATTGTGTCATAACCCTTATTTTTATTTAAGTATAATTTATTTAAAATATGTGTTATTATTAGTCCTATTATTATTATTATTATCATCATCATCATTACTATTACTATCATTATTACTATTATTATTGTTATTGGTTTTTTTGCTAATATTTAGCTAGAGAATAATAAAAGAAAAAGGATTAAGAGGGAAGTTAATATTATTGTTCCATTATTATAGGTGAACCAAACCCTTCCCTCAAGTATGTGTAGGATTCGTGCTCCAAGTTCGATGTTCTATTAGGTAAGGATGTGGTTAAGGCTAAATTGCATGTTTTATGTATTCATGGTTGTTTTGGATATGTGCTTGTATTATATGTGAGTATGGACTAAAATACTTGTAGTGCAGCTTAATATGCATGGAGCTAAGGTAAGTTGTGTATATGTTATGATATGTGTGGCATGGGTGATATGACTTGTATTTTATGATATGCTCTTATGTATAGTTACTATAATATGACGTGCATGTTGGGAGGCCTTAGGTGGTATGATGAGGTTGTGGGGAGCTAAAAGAAATACAGAGGGTGGAATGATTAAGAAGAAGTGAGAAAAAAAGCCTAAGTACCTTATGATTCATGGGTGACAAAATGAAGGGATAATAATGATAAAACAAAGGGTTGGAGTAAATCCTGCATGGAGAGTGTAAAGCTTGCATAAGGTGGTTAGCATTTGCATAGGGGTAAAGTTTACATGGGAAAAGGTGGTTTAAAGGTTAAGCATGGTAAGATAATAGTATTTTGTGTGATTAGAGTCCATGGCTGCAAAATAGTATGTGGGTTGGTAGAAGTGTGCATGGGGGACTTAACTAGGAGTTGTGGGAAAAACCTTAAATAGGGGAAGTGTGTGGAAAGAGTTGACGGTGAGTGGTTGGAGTAAGGGTTGAGACTAGGAGGGTGTCTTATGAAAGGGGATGAGTCAAATGGAAAGGAGGATGGAGTGTGTGGATGAAGGGATGGTGTAAAAGAAAGGAAAAGTATTATGGTCCAGGGTGGCCAACTAGGGGTTTCATTATCACATGTGAAGGATGGGAAGTAAGGTTGTGATGTTTGGGTGTGGATTGAGTGGAGTGGTGGTGTTGGAAACAAATAAAGCATGGGTCATATATGATAAGGGAGGTTAGGGCCACATAGTCCATATTAGGGTTTCTAAGGGGAAACCCTAGAGGGTGATGGTGAGCTAAAGCGGATATATGGGAAAGTGGGCCTCGATCCACGTGCATGGGAGTTCAGGTTTTCATGGTGAGAAAGGAAAATCTGAGAAAGAAGTCTTTGAGTCCTAATGTGTGTAGAGGTCTCAGGATATGGGATGGTGTTATTTAGGGGAGTTAGAGTGAAAGGGGGAGAACGGTAAGTCCAGTGGGATATGCATGTATAGTAAGAAGGTACTTATTGAATAAGACATGAATAAGGTACTAAGCATTTAAAGTGAAATATTATTGAATTGGGCCCAGACCGATCCACCAACAAAAATAGTGTCTAAGTGCATTGTGCCCTAGAGACCAATTCACTGGTGAATAATAGTGGTCGGATGTATTCTACTTTGGGTGTTTTCAATCCACCGGCTATAATAATGAGGAATCCCAAGCTCAGTAAACCAAATCTTATATGATAATAAGTCATGAAAAAAATACTAAACACATATAGTGGAACGCCATGAGAGTCGGGGATAGACCGATCCACCGATGATAATAGTGGCCTGGAACACTTTGCCCTAGAGACCGATCCACTGACAAATAATAGTGTCCAGGAGCGTCCTTCCCTAGGTGTTTCCAATCCACCGGCTATAATAGTAGGGTTTCTGTACTCGCATGGACCTAAATTGAGAGTTGTGTGAAAATGGAATTAATGACCTGAATTATAATGATTATGATTAACCAAATTGACTCACTGCATGCATCATCTGCCTTTTTATGTTTGTATAGTCTTATCCATATGGTTACCTTACTTAGTACATAACATACTGATCGTCCCTTTTATGGGCGTTGCTCATTCCCACAAGTAGTGGCCCCTCCTGAGTTTGTACCAGTAGGAGACGATGTCTATGATGAATTTGACGCTTACAATGCCTTGGATGGGACTGAGTGATGGCCTGATGTACTTGTTGTGGGGTCTGAAAGGATGTTGTCTAGACTTACGTTTATCTGAGTTCCCTGTTATTTTATTTACCATTTTATTTCCCCCATAAGGGGTGTTATTGTATTTTGCTTTCCACTTATATATTAACTTTAACCATTGTGCACTCTATTTTACTATAAAGTGTTGGAACTATTATGGTTTTATCGATTACTTATATTAATACCTTTAAATTATCTAGCCTTGTGGTTAATATGAGATTAGTCGGGGGTCAATCTTGTGTCAATCACGGTTGTAGCACCCCTTATTTTTAGTGTATGATTTTCTATATAAACAAATTAAAATTTTCAACTGTAAAATTTAGGGGTGTTACAATAATAGTCTTTCCTTTTCTATTGTGAATATTTATATGCTTGCCAATTATGTCTGGTCAAGACTCTTTATCTACTCTATAGGCTTCTCTGAACCCTATTAGAAGGTATAGACACTTAATGATAAGATGACCAGGTGGTAGGTCTTTAGAATTTTGTTATTCACTTTTGACTATGTCTATTAGGAGGGTCAAGGTGTGATTTCTAGTCCTCCTATGATTGGTGGTATATGTTTAAACTTTTATAATCTCCTTTAGGCTATTTCTCTAGGATAACCAATTGTTTTTTTTCCAACATGTGGATGGTGGTAGATCTTCAGGCTTTGATTTGGCAGGTGATCTCCTATTTGGTTTATTTATTTAAATAATTAGATGTCGTGATCACCTAAAGTAAAGATCAATAATTAGAGAAAAAAATGATATGTGTTTTCCTTATGTGATTGTATGTGTAAATGCATTGACATGCATACTTCTATATATACCATTCATTTATTTTTAAGTGCTACTTAGTTATTCCCCTAATTAACTTGTAATATGTTTTAAACGAAGTTGCTATAATACATGATGTGCATGGTGAATAGATAATCTAATACATATTAAATATGAACCTCCTCAAGATGCCGAAGACATGCATGGTGGAGAAGAATGAGAGAGTGGTATTTTTAGAGCCTTATTTATCACTAATGACTAATTTCGTAGATTCAGGTGGTATTAACCGTTTTATTTATATCTTACATTCAATTGATTTTGTTGAGTTTAGTAAATGTTGTTATTCCTTTTATTTTAGTTAATAATAAAGTTTAATGCATTTTCTTATTTTACTAGCCTTAGCAGCTAGTCTAAGCAGAATAATGGTGTCTACTCACACCAGTTGTGGCGCTAATATCCTCATTGTGTCTAGCTTCCGTATGTATTTTTCTTATTTATCTAGTTGATTGGTTTTAACATTTAGGGGTACTCAAATTCCATTATTTTCCTTTTTTCTCTGAAAAATAGTTTCCTTCTTTATGGTGTCTCATTGTTCTTGAGTCGTTGGTTCTTGTTTGATACTAAGTAATAGAGGTCAAAAAGATGTCTTCTTATTATGTATATACAAAGTAAATGAAGATAATCAAAATATTTTCGAGAAAATGATTATGTTAGTCCAAAGAAATATGTAAAATACGGGTTAGTCTTCGTTTGAATAAATGTTATTTCATTTTAATCTCACTGTACAAGAGATGTAAAATAGGATGATTAAGTGTTTTACACTTAGTAGACCCATACCAAACAAACACTTAATATTAATACAATTCGATTTACAAATCAAGTCAAATATTTTTTTTCTTTTAATGCCAAAAAGGCAAAAGCTTTCATTGCTTAAAATTTGCTTGCATTGATTTAAATAAACAACTAGCAATTAAAAGATAAATGAGTACTGACAAAGTTAGCTAATTCATTCACATGCAATGGCAAATTCGCAAGTGCATGGATTTATTGTAGCTACTAAGGTTAAACTTGTAGGTACTAAGATTAATTACAAAATTTTATATTTTTGACTACCTAAATCGATGGACAAAATATAAGAGAATAAAATTGCAAGATTTTACAATAGAAACGAAGGAAATAGCTAATTATGTGGAATTTAATATGATAAAGGGTTAAGATTGGATATTTACTACAACTTTGGTGCTCAATGATGAATTATTCCAGGCATTAGTATTGGTTTAGATAAAAAGGGCGAATTAGCCTAAAGTAATCTGAACAATATTTCAAGGTCTAAAGATTATGCCTAATTAACCTAATTTTGTGAAATTATGATTAAATTAAATTTATTAAGCTTCTTGTTAAACTAATAGAAATCCTAAGGATTCTAGCTTACTTTTGTGATTTGAGTTTCCTACATAATTTCTAGAGGTCTGGTAGTAATTTTACCTTTTGGTCCTTCAACTAATTATTTATGATTGTTAATCCGAGAGTCTGTTAGAGCTTGTGGGTTAGACGACTAGGTGTTGAGGCACGAATGGGTAGCATTAGGATGTTGGGCAAATGATTGACAATCGACCAAGCATTGACCAGAGTTATTTTTGTGCACTTTTTATTATTCTATTTTAATTTTTTTGGCCGTTCCTTCACCTTGAAATTAGATTATTGCTTGCACTCTTGCCTTTTCCTAAGATTTTGGCTATAATCATATCGCTTCAACTCTCACTGACCCCTTACACCTTGTACTTGCACTCAAATTTTCACTCAAGTGTTGAGGAAGCAAACTAGGGTTAGCTCTCTTCTTTCTCTTCCCTTGTTGACTTTTAAACATTCTCGCCTCTCCGTGTGCCTTTAAGCTTTACTTTTCTTCATTCATTCGATCCTTATTGCATTTTGATATCTTCTCTCTCCTCTATTTCTTTGAATGTTGCTTAAGTATTGAAGAACACTCGTGTTCTTATTATCATTTAAAGCAAAATCCTCCCGTCTTATTTCCCTATTTTCTTCATTGGTTTTTTCCTCTAATTATTTATCTATGCCTATTGTATTTTTCTTAAATGTAGGGGTGCTAGATTTAGGGAAAAAGTTGAAGAGCCCTCCATCCTTGTTCTTCCCTCTTGTTGGGTAGCCTGAGGCTTGGGTGTGGCTCTCTTTTCTTTTATTCTTGATTATTATTGTTGTCTTGCTATTTTATTGAATTTTATTCTAATTATTTTTGTTGGTTTTTTGTGTTTTTAAGAATATGGAACAATAGTTGGGAGCTAGGGCTTTTGATGCTTTATGTTCTTATTTTTCCTATTTTTCTTGAAAAAGAGATATCACATATGCTCATGCGAAACGTGCATAACTCATGTGTGAACATAATTAGGGTTTTGATTATTTTTTTAGTGTGTTTTTATGGTTTCTTGTGATTTAATGGAATAAATGCATGTTCCATGCTAGGTTATATTTTTCTTCGAGTATGTTAGCCATAAGTTAACGTGTAAGAGCGTGATAGATTCATTTATTTTTAATATGTGTATAATAACATGCTAAGACATGATTGAATGTTGAAGAACATATATTCATGTGTTGTGGGGATGGTTCAACCAAGGGAATTATTTTCCTAGTTGATACCTCTTATGTTATTTTATTGAGTTTACCATTATATTCTTCACATATTGTACTTAAAGTTTGATACATGTTATGTTGAGATTTGAACATGTATAGATATAGAAATGAATGGCTTAAGTTTTACATGATATAGGGGTAGTTTTGTCTTTTCATTTGGAATATGTAGTTTCCTAACATATATACCTAGTATGGGCCATATTATGTTGAGAATGAGATGCATGTGAAATTTGATATGCTAGATGTGCATGATTAGGATTTTATGTGCTAAATTGGCGTAAGTGTGTTTTTAGCGACAAAATGGTAATTTTGTCACTTCTAAAATTTTCCACGGTTATAATTTATGTCAAAGTGTTTGTTTTAATGTTATTTAGTAGTGACATGAGCTTCATTCATTTATAATAACATTTGGTAGTAAAGTCAAGATTTAAGGAGTAAATAACATTGTCTAAGCATGAATAATAAGACATGAGACAACCTTATTGGATTTTTTGGTTGACCTTAATGTTGATTCTTAACTTTGGCTTATACCGTTGACCTTAAAGTTGACTTGAAACAATTAAAAATAAAGGAAAATTGGTTTAAGTATGGAATGGGAATTGTTATGCATTATGAGATACTTTATGATTGCCTTATCAATATAGTAATACTTAAAGTAGAAGACGTCTAGATTGAAAATGGTGTATCTTTAGAGGTACATACCCTAGAGATGAGGTTTTACCTCGGTTTGGTTTTCATTTCGATAGGTGTCCTAGTGTTGTAGTTAGGCTCTATATCTTTTTGTATTTAATTTCTTTGGATTTCTTAGAGGCTATATATACTTCTAGATTAGGTATTCTTTTCAGTAGGGTATTATGTTTCCTACATGTGTCATTGCAACTAGGGTATCTTAATAACATTGAGTTGATATTTGGTAGGATATTGTGCTATCTTTGTAACACCCCGAGTCGATACGACCACACGGGGGCTACCTTGGAGTGCTTTCGGATTGATCGGCTGGCCCCACAGATCAACACGAGTCCTTTCAGTGCGCTTTGTCCTCACTCACGCACTTTCTGAGAAATTTTCAGAACTTCCCAGAAGGTCACCCATCCTAAAATTGCTCCACAGCCAGCACGCTTAACTGTGAAGTTCTTAGGATGGAATCACCAAAAGGATGGTATACCATGTTGATATAAGTAGCCAAATCAATCCTTATAACACTCCGTTGAAATTGGGGTATTACATTCACCCCCACTCAAAGAACACAACGTCCTCGTTGTGCCTCAACCAATGACTGTCTCAATACAGTTCATCCCAAGAATCATCCCGCTAGGTGACTGACTGGCTCATCCAAGTTCAGCTCACGGTCGCGGTTTCGCTCCATTTGTAACACCCCGAGTCGACACGACCACGCGGGGGCTACCTTGGAGTGCTTTCGGATTGATCGGTTGGCCCCACAAATCAACACGAGTCCTTTTAGCACGCTTTGTCCTCACTCACGTGCTTCCCGAGAAACTTTCAGAAAATTTCCGAAACTTCCCAGGAGGTCACCCATCCTAAAATTGCTCCACGGCCAGCACGCTTAACTGTGGAGTTCTTAGGATGGAATCACCAAAAGAATGGTATACCATGTTGATATAAGTAGCCAAATCAATCCTTATAACACTCCGTTGAAATTGGGGTATTACAATCTTCATATGTCAATATAACATGAGTAACTTAATGTCTCCAGGTAAATGTGATATCCCATCTAGTAAAGTAAATACTATGGTAGTAACTAACCCTAAACCCTGACCCTAAACACTAACCCTAACCCTAAACCCTACACCCTACACCCTAAACCCTAACCCTAACCCTAAACCATAAACCATAACCCTAATCCCTACACCTTAACTCGACACCCTAAACCCCTAAACTTAAACCCTAAACTCTAAACTCTAAAACCATAAACCCTAAACCCTAAACCATAAACCCTAACCCTAAACCATATAAACATAAACCCTACACCTTAAATCATAAATCATTGATGGGATAATGCATAATAGTTAATGATGTTTTTTTTTTTTGTTTTGTTATTATTGTTAGATGGCTGGTAGAGGAGGCAGATGAAAAGATCTGAGAAATGTTACTCCTACTACGAATAGGGTGGCAAAGAGGACAGTTACTGCCAATGCTAGAGCATGAGCGGCAAGTGGAGCGTGGTAAAGCTCCGTGTACTACAGACAAAGATCTTGTCCCCTTTGTGGAAGAGTATGATTATCCCAAAAAGGGAGCTTTTGTCGGGACTAGCACATCCTGCCACGCAGCTGGTTTTCTTTTGTCATCGTCATCAAATGACTATTGGAGATTGTCTGGGCCTATAGGTGGGGGTCCACTCATTCTTGATCTTATTACTAGTTTTAAGGGCCATGTGGCATATGCTATATAGAATGATACTAAGGTAATTTGTATTAGTATGCATATTGGTTTCTATAATTTTATTGTGTAATTTATTATTCTAATATTGATTTTATTGTAGGAACCACGTCTTGTTCTAAGGGTTTAGTCCAGGATGAAAAACTTGAGAAGATTGCCCAGCGATGATGAAGGCATGGTCGCATGGGTATTACATATGACTATATTGAGACCACAGGCCTCAAACATCTATGCTACACATTCTTCCACCATCACAACACTCCACTCATCTCTTCTTTTGTTGAAAGGTGGCACCTAGAGACCAACACCTTCCACCTTCCATTTGGTGAGATGACGATCACTCTACATGACATTATCTACATTATTGATATTAATTGTCTTAACTACAAGTGTATTAGCATTATCCTAGTGATGGTAATGTCATACGGCTTTGGCCGAGATGTGGGGTGAGTCCGATGTGTTGGTTAGATATGCTTTTGTGAAGGGAAGTACGGTTGCATTGGATGATATTTACTATAAGCTTATGGTTGACCGTGTTGAAGATGACGAGTCTTATGCCTGATTTTATATATGGTACCTGCTATCCTGTATGCTTTTTGTTGACAATTCCAGCAACCATGCTCCATTATCAGTGTTTAGATTAGTAGCAAATTTGTGTACATTAGGCAATCGAGCCCTTGGAGATGGGACTTTAGCCTATTTGTATAGGCAACTTGGGATAGTATCTAGAACCGGGTGCAAGCAAATTGGTGGTTGCATGACACTTTTAGAGGTAATTGTTTATTGTGTTTTTGGTTTGACAAAAGTTGTTCAATTGTGTTATATTTGTGTATAGGCATGGATTTACAAGTATTTCCTCTACTTTTGGCAGAGTTATTCTCGTATGTATAATCCTTCATGCGATGCCGCAACTTTGAGGTGGGATTCATCTCGTTAGACAATTCCACCCGAGTCCATGGATGGCCTAATGCAGTACAGGAGGCAATTAGATTCTCCGAGGGCACAACAGGTTAGTGAAATAATTTTGTGTAAGTAGTTTTCAATTGTTGATTTCTTAAAATATTCCAATTTGTTGTACATGTGTTTGTATGTCAGTGTATTGATCTTTGGGCATAATGTGTCAAAACTCATATGTGATGATGCTATATATTTCTTCAATTTTCTATGTTCACTTTCCATCCTACAATATAAATTTCAAAAAATAAGTAATGGTCAACTGTTATACACTTAATAAGTTAATAGGCATTGAATATTTACAACAAATATGCTATATCTGTTGGTCGTATGAGTGCCAAAGTGAATGATTTTGTCGACCCACATTGAAGCAAACCTCTCATTGTATGGATTAAACCATGTCTCATACACATATTGTAAAAGATGTGAAAATCTGCCTCATTTGTCACCCATCAGTAGAAGCTCATTCTAATATGTCTCAAGTGTAGTAGCTTGTACAATCTTCCTCCAACATTCTATGAAACTTTCTCCCACTACTATACTTCCCAACTTCTTTATAGCATGTGAAAAAACAATCTTACTAATGTGCCATCTACACAAGAAGGGCGCTACATTAGGAAAGACTTTTGGCACAATTTGTGTCAGTCCCTATCAGTGATCACCGCATTTAATTCATGGGGCTCCATCAATCTCTTTACCTTATCAAGCACCCATTCATAGTTATCTTCATTTTCTTTCATCATAAATGTCAAGACAATGGTAAAATTCTTGCCACTAGACACACAACCAACGGCCTCTAAGAAAGGAATGTTGTACTTATTGATTTTGTATGTGCAATACAGACAAATGACATATGAAAATGTATGCAATAAAGCAATAGAATATGGGTGCGCAAATACAATATCACTAACCACATCAAAGTTGGACAACTAACGATGCCATGAACGGTATTCGTTTATTTCCATGAAGTGCAATAACTGTTGCATAACTGTACATCCTATCAAACTATGTACCTTAAACTTATGTTTAGCATTGTAGATTGTTCTAAGTGTTGCAGTATTATCACCACCACTTCATTTCAACTTGTCGATAATCTCCCTTGGTTTGACATTTATTTGTATTAGCTCAGCTACCAACCTATGTTATTCTGAAGATAATCGGCATGCAAACGAATGCCCTTGCAAATATATACCAAATCTATGATTATGCATTCCACATTCTAAGACTAGTTTCTAACCACCACAAACATCTTTCCTTCCATGAATCTTGAATTTACAGATACACTTGTTGGTCCCAGTAGATCGAACACTTTTCGAATTCATTAAAGGTTGTCTTCTATAAGCACCTCATCTTTCACAGCGAATACATACCCTACATTTTTTTGATATATCGATACCGAAAACCATATTATGTGGCCTTCCAATTTCTTTAACCCAACCAATTAATGACTCTCGATCATTAAAAATCTCGTTCGTTGCAAATAATCCGCTCCAATCAATATTAATTGAATCTGGACTCGGTAGATATGACATTCTTAGTACATAAATATAAAAAATGAATAAAAATAATTTTTGAAAAGGGTAAGTTGCCCGTCAGATGTACTCAGAAACAGGTGAGTTGTCCGTCACTGAGACTCTCTGACGGGTAACTTGTCCGTCAATCTTCACTTCTGGCGGGTGAGTTACCCGTTCATGAGCCTTTATGATGGGTGAGTTACTCATTCCTGAGCCTTTGTGATGAGTAAATCACTTGTCAGGTGGAAAAATATGCAAACTTTTTTTTGACTTACCATTATTTCTTCTAATTCATTTTCGTTGAAAAATTCATTAGAATCATAATCTTCATTCCCGTTCATTATATTCAATGTTGTCAAATTTTAATTTTGCGTAATTATTTGAGGAGAGGAAAACAAAAAAATAGAAGAAATTTAGTTTGTTTGAGGAGAAAAGAACAAATGAAAGGGGTATATTAGTAAAAAAAAATTAGCTCCTTTTGAAGGGTATCAACTTAAAAATTAGAATGTGTATTTAATAATAAAGTTAACGGTAATACTTGATGATGGTGAGAATAATTTGAAAAAATTATTTTGCATTGAAGAAAAAATTATTTTATGAATAATAAAACCTTTTTATTACTAATTTCAAAACCCTTTTTTCATTTGATTGTTGTCGCTTAATCGAAAATTATTTCATGTTGCTAACCTTCGTCGCTCGCAGTGTGAACCAGTGACCACTGACTACGGTGATATTGGTATGGGAAGCCTTCTTTTACCCTAATTCAATCTCAATTAATACAAGAATGGTGACACGGTTTACAGTTGGTCCGAGCTCAATCAGCAGCTGCGGCGGTCACTTGTTCTCGCTGCCGTGTTTTCGGAGGCATAACTGCCGGTGGCGCCGGAGGAGGGAGCGATCATACAGATCGCTGGCGGATATTATTGTCAACTGTTATCGTCAAAATCATTATAACGTGCTTGGTGTTACTCAGTATGCTACTTCTGTTGAGATCAAGAGAGCGTATCGCCTTCTTGCTCGTAAGGTAGCACTTCGGCTTGTATTTTTGTAGCCTTAAAATTCGTAATTTTTCTGTATATTTCGCTTTAGACAAATGACCTGTTTGAATTGTCATTTAGTGGTGTTTATATGTTTGCCAATCTTATTAGACCTGGTCGAATTCGGTTAAATATCTTAATTATGGAGAACCGCGCCCTGTACGTTGGTATTTACTGTGATTTAGATGGTTGAATGTGTGAATTTGAGTCCGCTTGATTTGATTCACGTGGAGCTTATGGTAGATTCAGTCTATCGCACATTAGTCAATGTATAATCTTAGCTTGTGGATTCCAGTATGAAACATCATAGTTCTGTTTCGTCTCCCCTGATTACAGTGGCATCCTGACGTGAGCAAGGATACAAGAGCGGATGAGGTTTTTAAAAGCGTCCATCTTGCATATCAGGTGACCTGCCCCTTTCTTCTTGCTTTACTCTTTTCATTATCCTATCAGCATTGAAAAGAAATAAGCCGTGAATAGCATATATGGATCTTTTTCCAAGGATCCACTGCTATTTAACTACCAGAGGAAAAGAAGAAAGACGGAGCAGTGACACCATCTTACATTATTCACACTAATCTCTCTCATTGTGACTCTGACTGTGCATGCTAGAAATGAGATGCATAACTGTGTGAAATATGGTAGTATCATTCTTGTAGTCTCGTTTATGGAGAATCCTCCTTTGAATCAAGGCAAATCTTTCTTCAGGTTTACTGATGCTCTTTCATATAGGTGTTATCAAATGAAATGACAAGGATTCAATACGACCATGCGCTCAATACTCAGGATGACATGACTGGTCCAAGAAGAAGTGCCTATTATGATTCTGAGTTTGATTATGGAATGGGGATGAACGGGTGGTCTGATTTGAGGCAGAAGATGCGACAAAAGGACTATAGGAAACACGATGATTTCCAAAGGGGTGATGGTGGGAATTTTTCCTTCTACAGTGAATCAGATGAGGAACTTGAAGATAAAAAATCTGTCAGAGATAGAGGCTCCTTTATGGAAATGCTGCAATCAGCTTTCTTCTCTCTGTTTTTGATGCAGACAGTTGGATGCCAGTTGTCCATCACATTTAGTAGTCTGATGGCTTTTTTTGACAGAAAGTTGGATAACGGATATAAACTGGGTTACCTAGTTGCCTGGATATTGGGTGGGAGAGGTGGAATATTGTTTACATTGTGCCTCACATTTGCAAGCTGGGCCTTTGGTAAAACTAACAGCAGCATAGTCACTCTGGCAGTGGTAATGATGTGGGTTGGTTCAAATCTTGCAAGCTTCGCTCCACTTCCTCAAGGTGCCCTCGTCACACTTGTATGGATGTCTGTGAAACTACAAGTCGATTTGAACTAGGGTTTGATGCTTCCTCTTCTCTCTTTGTTTGTAGTTCTATTTTGTGTTTTGGACGTTTCTCACGCTGACTTAAAGCCCTTGAATCTATAGGGATATCAGCCCTATGAATTTCTTGTCATGATAAACCTAAGTAAAATGACATATGTAATTCATCTTACACACCATAGAGAAGTTAATATTGATTAAAAATATTCTACATCTTACTTTATTGGCCCCTTCTGTTAGAACAACAAATTATTAGACAACAATAAATTGGCTTCCCCCCTCCCCCCACTTAGTTGCATTGAAAAAGAAGGAAAAATAAAAACACAGGCTAGCAAAAATGAAGAGTTCTCCTCATCATTTGCGGACATTTGTAGACTGCAATCACTTCAAGACTAGCGGAAGATTAATTGCACTTGAGAGAAACTCAATAAATGAGAAAACCACCGTTAAGGGGAACGAAGCATACCAGAAAAGGTTACTGTGGAGAAATTCCTTGATTTAATATTGGCTGCATTCAATTCAGGGGAAGGGAAGGATAGGATGAGCTAGAGCATTTATTGGCAGACGGTAAGCATAAATACCTAATATTGACCATTTAAATGCCTTTTCTGTCCTTGTGTAATCTCAGTTTGTTAACCATCACCATGTACATATAACTTGCCATGGCTTCTTACATTTGGTCAAATTAGGTGTCTCTTTATCTGCCTGTTATGGATCCTTCAAAGTTACGTTCTTCGTGGAAATAAGATATTGTTGATTTTATAGAGTTGAATTTTTGCCATAGCATTCTTGGAAGAATTCATATGCTGGAGCAACTTTCATCATCCGAGCAGCCTTAATGGATGTGCCTGGATCCATGCAGCACTAACACATGCTTAAGCTTTAGCAAATTTCTGCTCAATTCCCTTGTTTCATGCTGATGTTCAAGTCATTATTAATATCTGGTGCTGCTAAATGAAAAAGTATTTGAGTTGCTTGGGCACAGAGTTCTATGATTTATTTAATGCATGTTTTATCGATAATAAGCATATTTTTGTTTTTTACTTTTCACTTCCTACTGTTTGGATGTGAATCAAAGGACCCAGCTAGCTGGTAACTTGTTTCCTGATAGTGCTTCTAAAAACATTCATCCTAGCTAGTGGCTTGGCATTTGCCCAGTGTGGGAATAGTTTGCATTTATGGCTAGTTTTTGTTTTTTGTTTTTTGGGATCTGAACAAAGTTTGTGTTGTTTGAGGGTATTAAATTGTTCAAGAGTATGGAATAATAAAACTTTCAGCTTGGTAGTTGGTATTGGTGCAGCAACTCAAATTGATATCATTTGATCTTCTTTGCTTTACAATCCTGCTGATTGCTTTTCATCTATTGTACAATAAAATTAAAAATACATGGGTGAAAAGACAGTTTCTATGAGTTGTGAAAGTTTTACCCTTGTTGCTGTCCTTGAACCTCTTATGCTCTGTTAGTAATTAGATTATTTGTGGGTTATTACTTTATTTTCAAACAAAATGTGACCTGGTAATTTTTTTGAATATTTAGAACTAGCAGTACTTTTCATTGCATTTTCATTATCAAACAAATAATTGATTAAATGTAGATTTTGATTGATTGGTTGTTCGGCAGAACTGTTGGGTCTATGAATGATATCATTGATGTGCTTGTTCCTTTTGAATGTTTGATTCAGCATTGAGGATGTTAGCCAAGTGAGATGTGTGTCCCCACCCCCTCTTGATGCAGAGTATTCGTAGTGTTTGTGCAGGATTGCAAGCTGTTTTTTAGGAATGCGGGCTCACATGTAAGTTATGAAATGCTTAATGTTTGTAAGCTGAGCGATGACGCTATATGGTGAACAACTGTTTGATGGATATGTATTGCAAATCCAGCTTTGATGGTTACCTTTTTGAAGCCAATGTTCTTGCGATCTCTCTGGCTCCCAAGAACAATCAATTGAAAAATTATTGCTGTCGATTCATCTATGAATCAGAATGGGTTGGGAATCACCTGGTGTTGTTTGAGTAATGCCGTGGACATGATTAGTTATAGTGGACCTGATAACTAATTCCTTACAAATTATCTCATTTCTTTTCTACCTTCCTGTCATCCTAGAGATATGGAGAAAGATGTGGGAATGGCAAAGCTCCACAAACTACTTGGTGTCTGTTTTCATCATCTTGCTTTGCTGATTTGATCGGATTGGATTTGATCTGCAAAAAATTAATGTATTATTATTATTAGTATTTCCAGAATTAATATTTCTTTCATTACTATTATTATTATTATTATCTTTTATTTTATATTATTTTTATTATTATCAGAAGTTTGTTGATTTGATATATTATGAAAATTAGACGATGAAAACATGTCCGTAAGTGGAGTTTGAACATGTATCGTGATAATTGTGGTAGGAAGTGTGTAATGATGGTTTAAACCGAAATTTTGTAGCTTGGTTTGGTTTATTAATTATAAATAATAGTTCTTTATGATTTGGTAAATTAAATTATAATTTATAAACTATATATATACACGGACATGTATACATATAATTAAAATTATTTTCTATATAACTTGTGAGTTGTAAATTGTAATCGTAGTTCTGTTTTCATTCTTTCGCTTGTATAATCTATCGTGTAATCAGACTATGTAGATGTTTTTTTTTTGGTAAGTTTTATGCTATTAATCTAAAATTGATTTTGTTATAATTTGTGCTTTGGATTGGTTGTAGTTTAAATATATATTAAATTATAATAATATGATCCTTTATGCATTAAAAAAGCATTAAAATATGAATTACAAGTCAAATTGAACCGTACCACATAGTTACATTTTGTTTGAGTTTAATATATTAAAAAAGCCGAATAATTTTGATTATTTTTTTTTTCTTTCCAAAAACTGTAACATTACTGTTTGGTTCTACTTGGAATCAAAATCCCTAGGAAAAGGCTACGTGGATAGGATCGGTAGGTGCATTATAATTTGATGTATATCAATCACCAATGTACCCTTTGGTTCAATGAAAGTTTAAAAAAAATGTTTGGTTTACCTAAGATAATAATAAAAAAAAAAGTAATGAATAAAATTATTAAAGATTAATTAGATGACTTTTTTTTTAAAAAAGTTTGAAAGAAATTATTTTAATTTAATTTTTTAAAAAACTATTTTAGAATCAATTAGAGTACAAATGTATCATTGGGATTATCTAATTGTTGATATCAATATGTCTCGTGCCAGTAGTTGCTAATTAGTTTGTTGGTTTCTTGGTAAGCCCTTAACCTTATCTACAATCTCCCTTATAAAATAGTGGAATGAAAAAGCTTCACACAACCTTTATATTCTTTGGCCAGTCTCTCCCTCCTTAATCGGCTCTCCTTATTTATCTATTTACTTCATTTTAAGAGAGAGTCTTCACCGCTTCAAAGTGGAATTCCCTGAGCTTTTAGCATAGATAGCAAAATGAATAATGCCATGTGTTCTGTTTGCTTGTTTGATCCCATTTTCGCAGCATCTAAGTGTGTATAATGTAGTAGCAAATAGGTTCTCAAAAAAGAAAAAAAATACTCTCCTTTGCCAATTTATCCTATCTTAATTGCTTTGAACGGTGAATACTGGTGCCAAAATGAAGTTTAGGTTGCATATATGGAATTATGAAAATTATATCCGCAAAACTAACATAGGGAAGCATGCATCTAGGGTTGTTGATAAGTTGAATTGAGCTGAATATTTCTGATTCAAGCTAGGTTTGTGTAGTTATTTTCAGACTTGAGTTTAAAATGAACCAAACGAGTTTGGTTTGATAAGATTCGTGAGTTGACTTGGTTCGACTTGTTAATTTTTTTTAATAAAAATTAACAATTTAAATTGATTCTTTTATCATTATTTGATTTATGATTTGGTTTGTTTAAGTATTATGTTCGTTTGAAATCAAATCAACTTATTCAATTATTTGGCTTGTTTAAATATTTATTTAACTATTCAACTTATTTATTAAATAAATTCTATACAATCTCAGTTTATAAATGAATGAGTTGAGTTTATAAACAAGGTGAATTTGAGCCGGCTTTTAAACAAACGAATCGAACTTTCTTTGGCTCGAGTTTGATTCGTTTAATAAGCATGCCTAAAAAAATTCAGGTTTAATTTATTTTCCTAAATAAACGAGCCAAGATGGTTCGCGAGTTGGTTTGGTTTGTCAACAATCCCACATGTATATAGGGCAAATTATGTGTTAAATCCGAGAGTAACTTGCTAGAATGTTAGGTGCACTCGATGTGTAAAATAATAGTATTTCACTATCAATCATAAATTTCATATTTTTATTTTTATTTGATATACACATCTCATCTTTATTTATTGCACACTCTAATTTATCTCTCTGACAATTTTTTTTTTCAATATTTATTTGTTAAGATATGAGAATTTTGATTTAAACTTGAATTATTATCCTTTACCTAAATATTAATTAAAAATTATCAAATTTTAAATTGAATTTCATAATTAATAAAAATAAGTTGATAGTGAAGCTTAGTAATAACAATACGCATAACTTTACATGTTTTAATTATTTCTATTTAACTGAAGAGTAGATGAAGAATCTAATGAATTTGAATGAAGAATGGAGTTTGAAACCGACAATGGAATATTTTTGTGGCTACCCAACTAAGTTTGTGTAAAAAGATGCTAATAATTACAAGTTCAAGTGACACCAAACAAAGGTAATGACTTTGTTTGTATACACAAGTAATAAATATAATTATATCTATAATTATTGCTATTATAATTATATAATAATTTAAATGATAATTGAACAATAGTATAATATAAGATGATCATCATTGTCATGAAAGATAATCGCTACTTTTGAATAGTATAATTACCAATTTTACTTACCAAGCTAGTAATTAATAGGATAATCATCATTCACCTTCACAACTAGAGATAATCACCAAATTATTCTATGATAATCACCAACTTTATTACTCTTATTAATAATAAATAATTATTAGTATTATATTATTATTATCACTATTAGTTACTCAAAAAATAAACATAAATATTATTATAAGAATGATAAATTATTATTATTATTATTATTATTATTATTATTATTATTATTATTACTATAACTATATGATAGGATAATAGTTAAGTCGTCACAACTCTATGATTAGATAATCACCATGTAATCCCCCAAAATTTTAGAAAACTAATAATTTAATAAATAACTTTTATTTGAAATAAATTAGCTCTTAAAATTATTTAATTTAATTAATTTATGGATTTTTGAGTATATAAATTTGGACGGAAATATTTAGTAAATTAAAATAGATGTTTTGTTATTTTATCATGCTATTTTTATTTAAATAATTGTTCAAATTAATATTTTACTAACTTTATCCTTTTTAAATTAATATATTAGATTATAATGAATTAAATTATTAAATTAAATAATTTATCAAGAATATTATATTTTTACGATTTTATTAATTAATTAATTTTATTTTTTCTATTTTTTCATTTCCCCTTTTACCTTTTCTTCTCTTCTTCTTTCCTTTTTTTTTCTCCTCCTTGGGCTGCCTGCACCGGCTTGTTCAGCCCCTCCCCTGTGCACCTGGGCCAAAGGCCCATTTCTCCCCTCCCCACTTCTCCTTCTCCCACACACGACGTAGCCCAGACTTTCTCCTCCCCCGACCGGACTGGTTCAGCCTTCATTCCTTTCCCTTCGATCGGCCGGCTTCTTCCTTCTTCTTCTTCTTCTTCCTTTTTCATCGCCGCCCATGCCATACACCCTGTGCACGCCCGACCGCCACCTGTAGTTGCCATCCTAAACACCCCTGCCTCTCTCCCTCTCTCTCTCTCCCCCGTCCTTTTCTTTCCTATTTTGAGCCAAACTATCCCCTGCACCCTCCATCCATGCCTGACTTCTTTCCTCTTCTTCTCCCTCCACCTCCCTGTCACCCGACCACCATCTGCCACCCTACAACCTGCCCGACCGACCACTTGCTCCTCCTGCCTCTCCCTCTTCTTTTTCTTACCCTCACTAGCCCTTCATTCCCCATAATTTTGAGCCCTCATCTCCTTCCCCGAGCCTCTTCTCTCCTTTCTCCTCCCTCCCATTCTTCCCTGGTTTTTGCACCACCGCCACCCTCCGCCGCTTACATCGCCGCATTGCACCCCCTGCGCCGCCTTCTGCCACCACCTCCTACTGCCCTGCACCATCACGCCACCCCCTCGAGCCCCTGCACTTCCTCCCTTCTCCCCCTCTTCTTTTCCTCCCCACTTTTCTCCCTTATCGGCATGCGCCTGCAATCACTCCTTCCGCCGCCGTCCAGCCGCCTATGCCGCCACTAAACCCACCATTTGACACCCTGCAACCTCCTCTACGATCCCCATACATTGGTTGGCCGAAACAAGTCCTAGAACCCCTTCATTTTTTCCTCCTCTTTTCCTTCCTTCTCAGCCTCTCCACCTCGACCCACCTCGGTAGCCATCTTCGCTGCCTCGCCGCCGCCATCTTCGCCACCTTTGGCTGCCAACAACCCATCCTTAGTCTCCACCTACACCCCCTCTTCACTCCTGCACCATTCCCTTGCCTTGAAACCTCCCCCATCTATCTTCTTTTCTAGCCTAAAGTCCCTAAACCGAGCCATCTCTCCTCCCTTCTATCTCACCCCTTTCGACCCTTTTCTTCCCCCTTATTTTGCATGTGGCTCACAGCGTGAGCTCCACATTATTTTGGAATTTATTTGGCTAAATTTTGAGGTATATTAATAATTAATTAAAGTGTATTATTATTAAATAAATTTTTATAAAGTTTTATCCTTTTAATTTCTTACTTCTAACCTAATAGTTATTGATATTATTTTTAGGTGTTGAGTTGCTAATTAAGCCTTGAATCCTTAACCTGGATACCGGTAAGGTTCAATTTTTGCGGGATTAAGGTAATCGTTAATCCTCCCTTAAGTGCATGGAAAAACGTATGCTAGCACATTAGGGATTTTAGTATAATTTTATGCATGTTTTGTGTTGCCTAGTATGATATATATAGTTGCTTATATTGATTGATAAAAAGAAAAGAAAAGAAAATTATGATAGCTTTTGTGCCATGTGTAGAGATGATACTTAAGGAATGAGTTTGATATTTGATGGAAATGTTAAATGCTTGTCTATGATGTATTATGTTGCTAATGCATGAATAATATTATTGTCTAAGGGTATTTTAGTAATATGCTTATGTAAGTATGTGATCTAATATATGTAGTTGCTAATGAGCATTATGTTGAATAATGACAAGTGATGGAGTTAAATGATAAGAATGAAGTACTAATATTGGTATTTTATGTAGTGGTGGTAAATTTATAAAAGTGGTGTAATAAAGGGGTTAAGTGGAAATTTTATAAGTGAAAAGGGTATTTTGGAAATTTTGTAGTAAAGGGGTATTTTGATAATTTTGAAAGAAAGGGATAAAACAGCGATTTTGTAAGCACAAGGGTATTTTGGTAATTTCAAAAGAAAGGGGTGAAATGACAATTTCATAAGTAAAAGGATAAAATTGTAAGTTGTGAGAAAGAAGGGTATTATGGTAATTTTTGAGGCAAAAGAACAATATGGTAATTTTATGATTAAATGGCAAAATGATAATTTTATAAGTAAAGGGGTATTATAATAATTTTTGGAGAAAAGGGTAAAGTGGTAATTTTGGAGTCAAAGGGCAATATAGTAATTTTATAAGTAAGTGGTAAGAATGGTAATTTTGGAAGTAAGGGGTAAAATAGTAATTTTGGATGAATGAGGGTATTAGGGTAAATTGCAAGCAAAAGGGTAATATGGTAAAATTGGATGTAAGGGGTAAAATGGTAATTTTTATAAATAAAAGGGTATTATGACAATTTGGAAGTAAGGGGTAGAAGGGTAATTTTGTAAATAAAAGGATGTTTATGGCAAATTTGGGAGTAAGGGGTAACTTGGTAATAATGATAACGACGAAGGATAAATTGGTAATTAAATTATAATTGACAAGGGGTAATTGGATAATTATGATAATAGAGAAGGGTAATTTGGTAAATTAACCAATAAAAGGGCATTATGGTAATTTTAATAATGGAGAGGGCAATATAGTAATTATAAGAATGGAGAATGGTAAATTAATAATTATAAATATGGAGAAGGGTAACTTAATAATTATAAATATAGAGAAGGGTAAATTGGTAATTATAATTATGAAGGAGGGTAAATTAATAATTGTAATTATGAAGAAGGGTAATTTGGGATTATAATAATTGAAAAAGGTAAAATGGCAATTATAATAATTGATAGGGGTAAAATGGTAATTATGATAAAGAAGGGGGGCAATTTGGTAATTTATCCAACTAAAGGGACAATTTGGTAATTTAGCCAACTAAAGGGTAAATTAGTAATTATTTAACCAACTAAAGGGGCAATTTGGTAATTTAGCCAACTAAAGGGGTAAATTAGTAATTATTTAACTAACTAAATGGGCAATTTGGTAATTTAACCGACCAAGGGGTAAATCGGTAATTATTGAGCCAACTAAAGGGGAAATTGGTAATTATGATAATGGAGAAGGGTAACTTGATAATTTATCCGACTTAAGGGCAATTTAGTAATTATAACAAAGGAGAAGGGCAATTCGGTAAGCTAACCAACCAAATGGGAGACATGTTAAGTGTAGCAACTATGAGGGGTGAATGGTGATTTAAAAAGGCGTAGGAGATAACTTGGTAACCTAAACCGAGTAAGGGGTAATTTGGTAATTATGCAACCTGAAGGGTAATAGGATAATTTATCAAGTAAGGAAGGAATGACTTAACAATTATATAAGTAAGGGGTAAATAAGTAATTTATACCTAACATGTCGTTGTGATTGTGGAATTTCATAATATGATTCAAATAATGTTGATTAGCAAAGTAAGAGTATTTAATAACTAGTAAGTATTATGAGAACGAATCCTAATTCGAAATTAGATGAGATTATGATGGCCTTAATTGTTTATCTGTGATATCTTAGATAACCATCTGAATAAGAAATGACTAATGATATCAGAATGATTGAAAGCGAATAAGTATCTGATTATCGTGCCTTTTTGTGATCACCTTAATTAAGACACTAATACTTAAAGTGAAAGACCTCGAGATCGGGAATGGTGACTCTTTAGGGGTTGCTACCCTAAAGACGTGGTTTAGTCCACGATTATTCTGGTATTTGCTGGTGTGCCTTTGTGCCCATGCCAGGCCCTATATTTTACTCTATCTAGCTCTACGGACCTAGTTAGGGGATATGCATACTTATGGATTAGGTGTCCTTGTCGGTAGGGTACTGAGTAGCTTTATGCACCAGTACGACCAGCGTACCTTTGCGTCCCTGGGTTCGTGGTTGAAGGGTACTGAGTAGCTTGTATGCACCGGTACGACCGGTGTACCTTTGTGTCCCGGGTTCTTGATCTCCCGTCCGAGGCAAATAAATATAATTGTTGTGCTGAATAAGAAAGGAAAAACACTAATTACAAAAGTGAAAGATTAATGAGCCGGGCCCAGTTGACTTATGATATTGAGTACCGATCCACCGATTATAATAGTGGCCCAGGAGCGTGTTGCCCTGGCAAGTGATTATGAGTACCGATCCACCGAATATAATAGTGGCCCAGGAGTGTGTTGCCCTGACAAGTGATTATGAGTACCGGTCCACCGGATATAATAGTGGCCCAGGAACGTTTTGCCCTGGATGATGATTATATGTATATATTCCGGTCCACCGGCTAAAATAGTGGGGGTCCCGAGCTTAATAAAACCAGTTATGCATGTGAATAAAGTTATGGAAAAATACTAATCACTTATAGTGGAACACCATGTGAGTCGGGGCTAGACCGGTCCACCAGCGAATAATAGTGGCCAGGAGCGTTTTGCCCTGGAGACCGATCCACCGGCATATAATAGTGGTTAGGTGTGTTCTGCCCTATAAGTGACCGATCCACCGGCTATAATAGTGGGGTTCTCGCACTTACATGGATATAAAATATGAGATTGATTGAATGATGATGGAATAATGGCTTAAGGCCCGAATGTATTGATTTTACACTATGACATGGCTTAAGGCCCAAAAGTATCGATCGTGACTTATAACTTGTTATATATGTGATTGTTATGTATGCACCTCCTATTACATATGTATATAGCTTGCATTATGTGTTGCATTGCGGGCCTGTTTTTAAGTGTGGTATTAAAGGTTACTCAGTACCATAGTACTGAAGGGTTCCCTTCGTGGGGCCCCTGCCTATTCAATGGGCAGTGCCCCTTGCAGGTCTTTTCAGGTGCTACTCAAGTGGGCAACGGGAAAGAGAGTAAGGAATTATCCGGTACTATTAGGATTTTTCTCTTTCTCTTTTAAATTCCTGGTTTTAGTGTTAATGTTGTTAAAGTAACCATCATTGTTGGATTTTATTCTTATAAATGATTTGATGTGCTACTCTGATTTAAAAATGGATTGTAAATTGTGTTTTACACTTTTAGCCTTAGCACTTAGTACTGGAACGGTAGGAGTGAACCGGTCTGGTACTAAGTGTGGCGGTAATATCCCTAGAATTCACGATTTTATAATTTACTTCCGCTAACTCTTTCAAATAAAATGAAAATTTTCAATAGTGAATTTTGGGGGTGTTACACACCAAGTTGGGAACAATATCAAATATAACTTTTTTATATGATTTCTTTTTAGAATATAAATTAATAGTTGAAAAGTTGTGCCTTGCGAGTGTTCTAAACCATGAAAAGTAATAGAATTTAATTATGTTTTATATTTAAATTTTTTTTCATGTAATCAAACACCAAAATTTAAAAATATTATTACAGTCAACTTAATGTACAAAGTTAAAATATGATAATTATATTTATTTTTATAGTATATGTCTTATTTAAATGGTAATTATGTTCCTTAGCGTAACTATTTTACTAGGAAAATATAGCATGAATAATAGAAAAGTAGACAACATATAATAAATGATGATTATATCATATACATATATAGTGATTATACTTTATATACATGATGATTGTATTTAATTTGTTTTACATGCGAGGAGCGTGTATCAAGATGCTCCCAAGTTTATGATATACCAATTGTGCATTTAGATTCTAGAATTAATGAAGAAAACTAATTTGGTTAAATGCTTTAGCAAAGAAAACATTTATCTTAGAAATTAATTTCAATAAATATCTTATATTAACATATATTTTCCCTAAATGCCAAAAAATATCAAATACCTGCATCTCTTTACTATTCTAAAAATCTAACATGATGCACTATTAGATGTATATATATATCAACCTTGGCTTGGGCTAAAATGACAGATGTAACTTTTATATAAGCCTTATTATCAATTATGTTGGTTGCGTCTTTGAAGAATTTAGAAAGGAAATCATATTTTCCAAATTTTCTTATTTAGTTTAGTTATGGGTGTAACATCTCAAAATTTATTATTGAAATATTTAGTTTTTAGCATAAGCTTAATAATAATATAGATGTGTTTTAATGTCGTACTTGATAAAGTGTGACTTACCATATCATTTTTACATCAAATATAAGACAAAACAGTTAAAAACTTAAACATGGTACAACAGAAAACGAGATAGATTCATAAATGTAAATACGTGTTCGGAGGTTAACTCCGAGTATGATATCCAAAATTCATAAAAGGGATACACTGAAATTGAGAGTCATAAAAGGCATTTGGGTCAAAACTAAGATTTGCATAACATGACTCTAGGTCCCCAACCCTAAGCAATAAGATAAAGTCAATCCTCCCCAAATAAGGTGTCATAAGCAACAAAGTTATATAGTGGATCCTCAGTGATGTGCACAAACTCGTCTGGGTCCTTTGTTCATTGGAATGAACATCTCCCATGAAATGGATAATTGGTACACTACACTCTAATTAAGATAACAATATAATCATAACAAGGTTATACAGAATATGTAACATCACATAGAAGAATAAACTTGCATAATAATTAACATAATATGATGTAAGATAATACTTATTCCATAAGCCCATTATTAGATACAACCATAATTTATATTTTTATTTGCGTTGAGCTCAGAGATCCTACCATTCTTGATATAGTAGAATGGATTGAAGAACCTCTCATAAAAAAGTGCTCATGAGCCACTATTATCGTCTCGTGAAACAGACCCAATATATACTAAGGCAACATGCGCCTAACCACTATTCTTAAATTGGTGGAACGACCCAAAGCACCTCTCAGGACAAAATACTCTTGATCTACTATTATTAGTCAATGAAACGGATACAACAACTCTTTTTTTTGAAACTACTTATTAAAAATAGTTATAAAAACTAATTACTTATTTTAGAAAAAATTTAGGCCAAAAGAGTTCTAAAATAATTAACTATCTTGAATAATTACTTTTGATAAGTAACTCCAAATATGTGGGTAAATTTTCACTTTAAGTGATTAATATCTTATTTATTTTTATTTATCTCAAAATCATATTCTTATTTACGTTGAGATCATAAACCCACTATTCTTAATCCGATGAAAGGGACTGAAGCACCTCTCAAGGGAAGACACTCATATGTCACTATTATCATCCGGTGGAATGGACATAACTCCTCAACCCTTGACTCACGTAATATTTCACTTTAAATGCTCATATGCCACTATTATTATCCAGTGAAACGGACACAACTCCTCAACCCTTAACTCACATAATATTTCACTTTAAATGATTAATGTCTTATCCATTATTTTATTTCTCAAGGTCCTCACGAGGATAACATTAGGTATAAAAGGTACAGAAATAAAACTTAACATGATTGTTTGAAATATAGTAAACACAACCACACAAAGGTTAACATATCCCTTAATAAAAATGTTATATTTCTTTTACAAAAATTCTAATCTCACAAAGTGGGCATAACATTTCCTATAAGGCTCATACAATCACCAAATTTAATATCCATTTCTAAGATGAAAATATTAACAACATATTAGAAAATTAAAGGCTAACTCTAATGTCTTACACATGCAATAATGACCCTGATTCTAGGATTACTATTTCCAATTTAAGCCATTTTATCATCTTACTAGGCTTAGGTCATTCATAATCACTTTAAATATTTCACATAATATATTCAACCTATTTTGACCAATTAATATATTAAAATACCAAAAATATTATATGTAATCCATATTGATCAAGTTTTCCTTAAGATAGCCAAAATGACCATATCTTTGCAAAACCCTATGAGTTCCAATATAAATGGTTTTCAACATCCAACACATATTCTCATGAAAATAAACAACCACAAATATATGTATATGAGTTAAAAAACAAAGCACAAATTAGACAAATTTTCGTGACAACCTTCTTGACTTGCCTAGACTTAACCAACAATAAACACAATCACATGCTTTCTTATTTTTTCTAATCTTTTCATCATACTACACAACATGCCATATAACCACATTATCATAATAAAATTATCCATATAACAATATCAAACATGAGACTTCATACAAATATACATATTGCACACAAAACTCTAGCTATAGCTTGTATTCTTACCAAAAAATTTACCAGTCTTTAAGAACATAAAAACCCTAAGACTCCTCTTCTGAGACCACCAACAAATCACCTAAAATTCAAACACATAATAATATTATAAATTATGAAAGATAGCCAAGGAAACATTTAAGGAAAATGAGGGTGGAGATATAGATAACCAAAATAATTGGAGGAGCTTGTGTTGCATGGGAGTGTGGAAAAATACACGGTGGAAGGGATGGAACACAATGGTGCTAGGGTGGTGCATAGGGTATGCTAAATAGGAGGGCACACTTTTTCTTAGGATAAGGAAAAAAGGGGAATGGTTGTGTGTAAAATGGTGTAGTGCATGAGAGGAGAGGGTGCATGTATAGGGGTTGAAGAACGTGCATGGCTGTGTAAGAAGACGTGTGTGGGGAGTGTAAGATGAGAGCAAACGATTGTGTGAGGAAGGTGCACGACAATGCTCTTCAACAAAAAACCAAATAGGGTGTTCAGGTAAAGGGGTATAAGGACGATTTAGGTTCCGATGGTTGAGTAATGACGAGGTGGATTAATGAGGAGGTAATGGATAATAGGGAGAAGGGGAAGAAGGAGAGAAAGGAAGGAGATGGTCAGGGCTGGTTTCTTGATGACAATGGAAGGGAAGGAGAGAAAAATAGAATAGGGATGATGCATATATATATATATACAAGTGCATGCGGGTAAGGCGTGGGTGTTGGAATGCTGAAGGGTGTAGGTTGGGTGTGGCTAGTTTTGGCATGAGTGTGGTGCTGGTAGGTGAGACAAATCAGGTTGTACAGTACAAAAGGTGGAAGGTGCATGGCTAGGAAGGGAAAGGAGGGGTAAAGGGAGGCCATGTGTAACAATCCTAAATTGTACGATTGAAATTTTTTATTTTAAAGAGTTAATTGTGAAAGTCAAAACACAAAAGAGAGGCACTTCCTATGCCTATTCTATATTGGGTGCAATGATGAAGTAACCTCATTTCTAGGAATCAGGCACTTGATTCCACCATGATACATAATATGAAAAAGAGAGAAGGAAATATGTATAATGAAAATAGAGAACTAAGAGTCCATAGATAGATAGAGATATTTGGATCGCCATAACCTTTACTAATTTGATTATGCACTCACTAAAGGCAAACACATTAAAAGTAGTATTCAACTATCCTAAAAAACAAGCTAGATCTTCTTGTGGTAATGATCAAAACCCATTAAAAGGATATTTAATATACTACATAATGAGTAAAGTAATAATACGTTTAAAGAAAGTTCACACAAGATCATAAGATCACAATAAGAGATGAACGTGCATATAGAATAACTGAATGGTACCTACTTATTTATTGATTTCTAGGCCTTACCATAATGACATGATCACTATCCATAATTTTATTTATTTTGAGTTCAAGAACCCCACTATTCTCAACCGATAGAATGATATCATAAATATACAACCCCAAGGCATATAGCTCATGACCACTATTATTAATCGGTGAAATGTTATCATAAACATAAAACCCTAGGGCATAAAGATCTTAGACACTATTCTCAATTGGTGGAACAATACCGAAAATATACTACCTTAGGACATAAAGTTTTAGGCCACTTTTATCGTTCAGCAGAATGAGCAAGTACAATTGGTTCTGACTCACTTAGTATTTCACTTTAAGCGATTAATATCCTATCAATGGTTACGATCATTCAAATGGTTTGTTTAATTTGAAGTTAGAAATTCTACTATTCTCAACTGGTGGAACGATATCAATAATATACAATCCCAGGGTCTAAAGCTTCGGACCACTATTCTCGTTCGGTGGAACTTATAGGTACAATCAGTCCTAACTTATACGATCTTTTACTATAAACTATTTATATTTTATTCATGGTTATTTATTTTAAGGTCACTATACAAACATACCCATAGAAATGCAAGGCATATGTCCCAATATATATATTCCTAAGGATAAGCCATATCCCTTTAAGAAACTATAATTTTATAAGTTAAGCATAATTTCTCTCCTGGTACTCATTTTATCACCAAATTCAATACTGGTTCTTAAAATATTATTATTCACAACATATCCAAAAATTAAGGTATAAATCCAACGTTTTACACATACGATAATAACCTACCTTTGAGGTTACTATTTACATTTTCCATAAAATCCTAATATCACATATTAATCATAACATTTCCTATGTGACTCATATAGCCACAGAGTTTAATATACATTCCCAAAATATTATTATTAACATCATATACGAAAATTGAGGTCCAAATCCCATATCTTACACATGCGATAATAGCTTACCCTTTGTATTACTATTCACTTTTCCTACAAAACCCTAACTTCATAAAATAATCATAATTTTTTTCATGAGACTCATATAACTCCCAAATTTGATATATATTCTTAAAATTCCAATATAAAAAAATATCCATAAATCAAGGTTAAAATCAAATAATTCACACATGATATAACAATTCACCCTAAGGGTTATTATTCCCACTTAAAATCAGTTTTTATTTATTGGACTTAGACCATTTATATTTACTACATACATTCCACATAATATAAATAAATTATTTTGAACCATTTATCACATTAAAATGTCTAATATTTTATTTTTAACCCGTATTTACCAAAATGCCCCTATGACAGCTAAGAACCCCATTTTTCCACAAAAATCTTACAAGACCTGGTATGAACGATTATTAACCTTTAATATTATCCTAAAAATACATAACCATAATTATCTTTAGATACTACAAATCTTGATTCATACCAACTAACAATATACGCAACTCATGATTTTACAAACATATAACACAACATATCATATAACATCATTATTAGATTAATATAATCCATAAAATATTTTTAAACATGATATCACATACAGATATCCACATATTTCACATAAAACCCTAGCTATTATATGTATCATTACCAAAGCATCTTTAGTCTCTAAGTACGTATGACCTACAACTCCTCCTCCTCCAATACCACCACAACATCACCTAGAAGTCAAAATACACAAGATTAGACTTAGAGAAAATTAATCTAGGAAAACTAAGGCAAAGGAGAGGGAGAAAGAACAGAGATAACAAAAAAGTGGAAGGCTTAGGTAGAGTGGTGCATGGTAGCGGGCGGTGGTGATGGTGGTAGTTAAGGGTGGTGGTGATGGTGGTGCTAGGAATGGAGGAGGGGGTTGGCGGTAGGGAGTGGTAGAATTTGTTGGTGCAAAAAGGGGCAATGGTACTAAGTGTCATAGACAAAGGGGAGGGGAACAATAGAATGAGCCGTAACTTTGAGGAGGGGAAATGATAGAATGTACCATAGCTTAGAGGAAAGGGAATGACACTATGTGTCATTGCTAAAAGGGAAAATTCCATGGCTAGGAGAGTGGTAGAGGAGGTAATTTGGCATGATGATGGTGGAGTGGTTAGGTCGGTGGTGGGTGTAGCCTAATAGGAGTGGAATGGGGTGGTGCATGGTGGTCAATGGGGCACACGGGATGGAAGGGGAGAAAAGAAGGGTAAAAGATGGTGGTGTTGGGTTGAGCAGATAGGGGAAGGACATGAGGCGAAAGGAAGAAGGCTCAGCTAAGGGTAAAGTGTAACACCATAAAATTTCTTAACCATTGCTTTAGCCTTTTATTCAAAAAATTAACTCTTAAACATTGGCATAATTATTTTATTAATAACCTTTGACCCATAATCCAAATCATTTTCTAAATATTTTACCAAATTATTTTACCTTTTTACTTCTTAATAAATTTATCTGAAACTAATTTATTTTTCTCAATCTATTTTTCCTACTCGGTACCCTAACCTATTCAAAATAAACCTACAACTAACTAATTTAGTTTCTATTCTATCCTTACCAACCCCCTCTCCCTCATATAACCTTTTCCATGAAAATTTTTTCTTCCCCAAAACATTCTCCATGTCTCCCTCCTTACCACATGCAACTTACTCATACTTCCTATCTATCAAACCTAATACACCATCACCATCACTTTACCCTCTCTCGAACCAACCTCCCTCACCCCTTCTTTGCATCAAACCATTCCAACCAGCCATCTAAATATACATACATGCATACACACCACTTCACCCTCCCTTCTATTTTCGTCTAACAACCTTCCTCAACCATCGCTCACCCTCAACCACCTTGAATGCACCTCCAACTCTTACCCTTGCATTTGTGTCATCAAAAACCATCCAACCCCTTCTTTATCAACATCATCTGCACCCCAAACACAACCCTTCATCCAACATCATCACCACCACACTTACGCCACACCCTTCCCTTGTCCATTTTAGCCAACCACAAGAGCCTCCCTTTCCTCTTCTTATTCTTATTACCCCTCCATTTTTGTGTGGGCTACCTAGTAGAACCACCCTCATCCATCACCAAGCACCCACACCCTCTCTAACACATGTCGCCACCACCATCCCTCACGTGCATCACTCTTTCTACACCTCAACCCTCTGTGTCCCAACTCCACACATACCCTCAACCACCAACAATAACCTTACCCTACATCCCCTCATGAAACCAACCTCACATCCATCCCCTTTGTCACCCATCAACCACCACCACACCCTAATCATTTTCCCTCTACTCCCTTCTCAGCTTGTTTGGTTTAGCCAACCATCACTATTGTCCACTCTTTCCCCCAAGCTCACAACCTCTTGCCAACAACCCCAACTTCTTCCTACTTTTCCCTTGTAACCAGAACCACTGAAGGACCTCCCCTTCCCACAGGTAATTTTTGCCGCAACCTACCTACCACCTTCGGCACCATCCACTGTATCCTTCCCTGCCCCTTCCACCCTCTCTGCCACCCACTAGCCTCCATCACATTATACTACAGTGAACTCACCTCTTGCACCACCTCCCTCCCAACCACTAACCTAGCTAACTAAGCCACCACTACCATCCTCCACTACAACCCTTCCATCACCAGTCATCTCCACACCATCGACCATCGACCAAACACCACTTGCATCTCCCTAGCCTCATCGTCCCACCTTATAGCCATCCAACCCCTCTCTTTGTGCCCTTGCTCACGTTATGCATGGAGCATGAGGAAGATTTTGTTTAAATTTTTGGTACCTAATTTTAATTGTAAGGGTATTTTGGTAATTTTATATAATAAATATTTTAATATTATAATTATTATTTTATTCAAATATTAATATAGTACTTGTAGTATTATTTTCAAGTACAAAAGTTTGATTAGTAGGGCTTAATAATTTTCGTAGGATACCGATAATTTGTGCCTTGCTGGAAAACAAGTAACTTTTATATTTTACTAAAATGATATATCTTAAATGATAACTCATTAGGGTTTTTGTGTATGAAATATGTTATGCACAATTTGTTACATTATAACTATGAGCTTATTATTGTCAGAATGAAAATTGAAAAAAAAAAGAAAAAGGAAAAGAAACATGTTATCTTATAAAAGATATTGCGGGTACGTGAGTATAACTAAAATGATGTTAATAATAATATGTTCATGTAAATGATAGGTTGAGCATGCCTAGGCATATTTGTAGGATAACTATTATTAGTGTGTGCCCTAAGGGTAATTTAGTCCTTTTATGTGTATTATATTATTTATCTTGACAAGCATAACTAATATGTGTTATTTATTGTTGAGCATGAAAATATGTAACTTTGGATGAAATAAAAGTGCATACTACGGTTTTATGTGCAGAATTATGGTTAAGGTCAAAATGATCATTTAGCGTATATGATAATTAAATTGCATGATAAATAATTTAATTATTGTGTTTTAGACTTTTAACAACAAATTAATAAATAAAATGGATTTCGTATTTAAAATTGATGATAATTAGAAAATTTTGATCTTAGGGGTATTTTGGTCATTTTTTGCCTGATAAGTCTAAATATAAATAATTGAGCCTAGAATGTCCTTGGTATTGACCATGTTTATGGATATCTTAAATAAATAAAAATTGAGTAAAATGGTTAAGTATGAAAACCAGATCAATGTGATTAATTATGATTTCGCAGTCACCTTAATAAAATACTAATACTTAAAGTGGAAGACCTTAAAATTGGAAATGGTGACTCTTTAGGGGTTGCTACCCTAAAGATGTGGTATAACTCATAGTTGATTCTAGATTTTTGTTGGTGTGCTTTAGTGCCCTAACCAGGCCCTATATCTTATTCTATTTAGCTATGCGGACTTATAAAGGATATGTATACTTATGGATTAGGTGTCCTTATCTATAAGGTATTGTGCTACTTTCATGTGCCAGTGTGATCATGGTACCTTAGTGTCATTGGGTTAATAGTCCGTAGGATATTGTGCTACCTTGGTGTGCCGATATGACCGGAGTACCTTAGTATTACTGGATTGATATGATCTCTCCTTGGTAGCAGCTTTTGTGCCTACTTGTGGTTTGCTAGCAGCCTTCGTGCCTACTTATGGTTCAGTAGTAGCAATTGCGCCTACTTGTGATTTAGTAGCAGCCTTCCTGTCTACCTATGATATTGTGGATTTTATTGGTCTTGTGCATGTAAGCCTATTTGTGTTATGGAACTTATTGGTATTGATAATGAGATATGTGACCATTGTTGTTATTATGTTTTGGGTTGATGTTGCTTCTAATTCTACTTCAAAGAACATCCCTTAGATGTTTAGTTGGTAAGTATCATTATGCTTAGATGAACGCGCATGAGTAGTATATGACATTTGTGGTATGTAGATATTTTATGTGATTATCATATTTCAATCATTGCATGTACAATTTGATGTGTTATGCTATGTATTGTTGTAATGCCTTATATGTGTTCCATGCTATTTTTTCACATTGGTTTGGTATCATGGGTTGCTCAATATGGTTGTATTGAAGGGTTCATTTCATGGCTCCTACCTATTCAATGGGCAGTGCTTTTTGTAGTCCAACTTACAATTTCATTCATAAGTTAGTAGTTCAGCTTGAGAGCTTAGGAATATTTAGAGTCCCTTTTTTATATTTTTAATTCCGTTATTTTTGGACTTTTATGTCCTCTTGTATTTTCGCTATCTCATTTTTGTAACCTCTAATATGGTTTATTTTCAAAATGATGTATGTATGCTTGTTATCTCAAATCTAAATCTTGTGGCTGTGTTATTAAGTTAAGCAGCATGATGATTTTAGCCTAATCACCTAGTATGAGAATGGTAAGGAAGCCAAAGTTTTACCAAATGTAGCGGTACCACCCTTCATTTTTTATATTTTAACTTCTGCTCTTAACTCTTTAAATAAAACTTTTAAGTCCTAACAATGGGGGTGTTACATGACGAAGGGCAGAAGAGGTGGTGGTGCTAGCAACGAGTGATGGTGACAAGAAGAGAAAAAAACATAGTAGGGATGGAGGAGGTTTGGATGGATTCTTTAATGAGAAAAAGAAGGAAAGAAAATGAAGGAAGGGGAGAGGGCGGGGATGGAAAAAGGGTGTTCATGTGTGCATGTATATATATGCACAACCATGAGAGGAGAAGGATTGGGTTGAGCTAGACATATAGAATCAGGTGAGGAAAATGGTAGGGGTACAAGGGCAGGGCTATCGGGATAGGGCTACAAGGGTTGGTTGGTGCAAAGCGGGGTTTAGCGTGATGGTGCATGGCTGAGAAAGGGAAGGGAGAGAACGATATGGACTTAGGGGATAGGGGTTGTTTGGCCAAAAAGGGAAAGGTGAAAGGGAAGGGAATAAGGGGGTATGTCGACCCGGGAAAGAAGAAAAGGAAAAATAAATAAAGAAAAGAAAGGAAGGAAATGATTTGGTTGGAGGTGCAGACTAGAGAAGAGAAATAAAATAAATAAAATGTGGGTTGGGCTGGTGATAGGGAAAATCTGCAATCGCACGGATTCATTATAGCTATCAAGGTCGATCACATAAGGACTAGGGATTGATTACCAAAATTTATGTCTTCGACCAGCTAAACCAATGACTAAGGTAAAAGAGAATAAAATTATAAGATTAAATAATAAAAATAAAATAAATAGCTAATTAGGTGGAATTTAATATGATGTAGGGCCATGATTGGGTTTTCACTACAACTTCGGTACTCAATGATGAATTATTTCAGCTCTTGGTGTTGGTTTAAACTAAAAAGGGTGAATTAGCCTAAATAAATCTAAAGCCTCTTTTGAGGTCTAAAGATGGGTTTGAATATTAAGTTTAAAGATTCAAACTTTCACCAAGAACGTATACTAATTCATAATAAATTACCAAAAAGTTGGGTTATTTTCCAATCTCGGATAAATAATCTACTCACACATAATTGGGAATAAAGAACACATCAAATAAATATGTAATTAAATTATAGAAAGAAATTAATTAAAAAGAAGAAAGAAAGAACTAATATTTTGATTAAAATCTTCAAGGTAGAGAGTTGTAATCTATTCTTGCGTAAGAAATCTTTTGTTTTTCTTCAATACTTTAGTTCTATATTTATATACTATTTGGCAGATAAGAGAAAGCTCTAATCAAGATCTTATAAACACTAAGATAAAATATATGTACATAGGTCTTAAAAATCTGGAAAGAGATAAAGAAGTTTCATAAATGTCATAACCGAACCACATGTGTGGCACGTGTTAATTCATGTTTGTTTGGGCAATCTTTGATATTCTAGCTGTAACATTTTCCTCCAAAATTGGATTGATGTGATTCAAGTTGTGTTGAAAGGATATTGAAGAGACCTAGAACTTTGATTTTTTGAGCTTGTTTATATTCAAATTTTAGTTCTTTATACACATGCATCCATTTTCTTCTCAAACTATGCCTTCTAAGTCTCGTTGTGGCTCTAAAATCATGTTTAACTTTCAAATATAATTGAATATTTCAATCTTGAGCCAATACCTACTCGTAAGAATATAAAACAAAGCATTATCATCTATCTAAACGTGAAATATGCATCAAACACTCATAAATTATGCTTGAAACACACTAAGATAATGCATATTTTACGTGTTTATCAGCTGGTAGGCTGGGGAAGAAAAAAGGGAAGGAGGTGGGATGGCGGCACAGACTGGGTAGAAGAGAAAGAAAAAAAAAGAAAGGAAAAAAAGGAAAATAAAGGAGAGAAAAGAAAAAGGTAAAAGGGAAAAAGAAGAAAAAAATTGGGTTTAGGTTTAAATTTAGGGATTTGTTTGAAAATTAAATATGTTAATTAACTAGGGTTAGGGTTAGACTAAAAAGAATACAAATGAATTAAAATTAGAAATTAGATTATGTTAAATACTAATTAATCAAAATTAAAATTAGATAAAATTTTAGGGCATTACACCATGTGAGGGAAGTGTTTGCATAACTAGAAGGGGAAAGGGGAAGGGACGTTAGGGAAAGGGAGAAAGGAAGAAAAAAAGAAAAGGGGAATAAAAAAGGAAATGGAATTTTCTGAGTTAGGATTATGATTAGGTTTAAGTTTGAAATTATATAATTAGGGTAAACAAATAGTAAATCAATCATCTAGAGTTAGGTTAAAAAATACTAAGTATCCAAAATTAGGAATATGATTAGATTAAAATTTTAATTACTCAAATTTAGGGTTAAATAAAATTCAAGGTATTACAACATGCCCTCGAGCCCCGGAAGTAGAATTCACTTTTCAACAATTACTCTCTTCTCAATTTTCAAAAATGAAACCATACTTTCTAAATTTTCTTGTTCCAAATTTTTGATAATGATCTGACATAAACTTATCCAACTCGAAATTACTCAAATCGAACTCAATCCATACACGAACATAATTGCAAACTAAAATCAAATTTGATCTACAAATATAGCATTTTACCTCATACAAGTTCCTACATAAATATCAACAAACGATCTTATTAATAAAATTTAATGTGAAAATAATAATATGCAACCCATATAACAGTAAATGAAACAAAACTAGTAAGATTATATTCTTCTTAATTTATTTTAATATCATATTAACATTAATTAGATTATACCATATAAATTATTATTATTACTGTTATTATTATAAACATAAAAATTATAATTATAAATATAATAATTATAGTATATATTATTTCAATGACAATAATTAAGTTTATATTTGTATTTCTTATAATAATAATGATCATTATATTTTTAAAGATGATTATAATAACAATAATAATTAATAATAATACTGACAATAATTATTTTGATTAATGTTATAATTATAATAATTATAAATTTTGTAATAATCATTATGATTAAGTATATAATAATAATTATGATAATAATAATTTATTATTTTTATTACATATTTTATGATAACAATTTGTTATATCATGAAATGTATTATGTTAAAAATTACTATAATAAGCATAACAAGTAAAAATAATAATAAATCACAAAATTTAATTAATTTATTATATTAAATTAATGGCAAGAATTTTAATACAAATTTTAAATTGAATTAACATGCCCCATACCCAATATGACCAGAAGTTTATAGACCCAAATCAACCCGAACCAAACCCGATTCAACCCAAAGTCTATAGGCCTTAATCAAATATGCTAAATAAGTACCAAACTAGACATTCTTTTTGAAATGACTCGACCCAAATCACTTATACCCGAATTGGACTGAAACTCAAAGGATACCTAACCCAACAACATACCCGATTTTAATCTGACCTAAATTCGACTTATATGACTTGTTTGCTACCTCTATATCCAAGTACCAGATAATAAAATAAATATGTATGCGAAGCATCATACTAAATCTTATTTAAAATAAGTGTTAATTTAGCTTTGTACATGTAAATGAAGTCCTAAAGCCATTTGATTAATGTATTTCTAAATATTTAATGTTTGATGTTTGTGGAATACGAAAACATAAAGGAAAACATTCAAATTATGATAGAGGAAAAAATAAGAAAGGTAATTAATATTTTATATTAAAGTTCTAGAATGATGCTTATTTATTTTGATAAATTGTAAACTTTAAATAAAATTGAGAGGTACACAAATCAATATCACACTATCACACTATACCACACTCCCCCGCCTTCTAAGAAAGGGTACCATTCATTTGCTTTATCCTAGACCTCAGCAAAGTGCAAGGCACTATCTTTATATCATTATAGACCACCCTAAGAGTTGAACACTTTATATTGTTAAATTGTCCCCTCAAGAAAGCCAAAACACAACAACAAACCTACAACATATAATATAAAACAAAATACAACCACATGCAGTTAGGGTTGTTGATGAATTGACTTGGCTTGACTTGTTTGTTTAGGTGAGTAAACCAAGCTTGAACCTTAGTTTTAGGCTCATATGTTAAACTAGTCAAAATCAAATTATAGTATACTCAACTTATTTGTTCATAAGCCAACTCAAATTTGGCTTGAGTTTGGTTCGTTGATTATCTCATTTATAGGCTTAACTCATTTGTATAGAATTTATTTAATAAATATGTTAAATATTTAAATAAGCGGTTAATCTGGCCAAATACTTCAACAAATTAATTTGTTTTAATTTCAGATGAGACAAATAGTTAAACAAATCAAATTATGATAAATAAGTCAAATTAGATCATTTAAGTCAAACGAGTCAAGTTGACCTTGAGCCAAGCTCATTTAGCTAGTTTTAAATTTGAGCCAAGCTCAAACCTTAAAAACACTAAGCAAATTGAGCTAAAGCCAAGGAGAATTTGACTTGATTTGACCCGTCAATAACTTTACATGCGGTAGGAATTGAGGAATACCTTATCATGCTAGCTTCAAAAATTTAGAAGAAAATTGTGTTGTGCCACAAAAAAAATTTAACCACTCCTATCATAGAGCTCATTGGTCAACTTTTTTTTTTATACCAAAACACATGCTAATAATGCTCATAGCCAAGCAATAAGAGGAATGCTTTTTCTCACGAGATAAATATCAATTGAGGAAGAAACACCTAAGGTTTATTCCATTTAAGAAGAAAAGTTTTAAGTTTATTATAAATGAATAAATATTTGAAGTTGATTTCAAATAAGGGATTTGCATTAAAATAATGTTATTTTTGTATAAATACGGTATTGTATATGTTATAAATGTATCCATGCAATTATATTCATTAATAATTACCCAATTTATCAATTAAATACTAATTAATGTAATATATTATTATTATTTTATTTCCTTGCATTATTATATTTTATAAAAACAAAAAAGTTGAAAGCATATAAAAAAAGTATATCTAGTATAGACTTCAATACCTATAACGTGTGAAGGGTTGCATGTAGTTTATTGTGCAACCACTGACATTATCATAACATCAATATTTATTTTTTCTTTATTTTTATAAAAATATATTTTATTAGGATTATTTTAAAATAAAAATCAACTATACCATAGTATTCTTGAGAATTTTGTCTATAACTTGATATCTATGTTGATATACTTTTGATTTAAAAAATAATTTATATACATCTTTATCATTATTGTATTAATCTTTTATCACACTATTTTTACTAAATATTTCACCACAACTATATATATATATATTATTACACTAATTTTTCACCATCACCGAACTAATCTTTTACAAATAAGTATACTCACTTTTTATCACTAATTTACTACATTTTTACTAGTAGATTGATATTTTATTATTAATTTATTGATATTTCATCACTAATGTATTAATATTTCAGCAATAAATTGATCTTTCATCATTTATGTACTAATTTTTACTAATAATATATTATTATTTTTTACCACTAATGTACTTAATTTTCACCAACAATTTGACTTTTCACCATTATTTTTTTAAAATTGATCTTTAACCACCAATATATTGATATTTCACCACTAAAGTATTGACATTTCACCACTAGTGCACTAATCTTTTGTCACTTAAGTGGTGATTTTTCACCTCCAAATTGATCTTTCATCATTGTTATGCATAAACTTATCTTTTACCTCTAATGTATTAATTTTTCACCAGCGAGTTGATATTTTCATATTCTTCTACTTAAAACTCATCTGTTACCACTATTGTAGTAATTTTTACCACTAATGTACTAATTTTTCACCAGCCAATTGATCTTTTATTATTATGTTATGATATTTCACCACTAATATATTAATTTTTCATCGGCAAATTGATCTTTCATCATTAATGTACTGATTTTTACCACTAATGTACTAATTTTTCATCGGTGAATTGATCTTTCACAATTGCTATTATACTTAAAGTTAATCTTTCACCACTGATATATTGATATTTCACTGCTAATGTACTAATTCTTCCCCATCTATTTGACATTTCACCATTATTCGGATTAAAATTGATATTTAACTGCTAATATACAATCTTTCCCCACTAAGATATTGAGATTTTACCACTAATATACTACTTTTTCACCATTAATGTGCTAATTTTTTACTAGCAAATTGATATTTTGTCATTATTTTACTTAAAACTAATATTTCTCCACTAATGTACTAATTTTTTAACAGCAAGTTTGTATATCCCTATTCTTCTACTTAAAGCTGATCTTTCACCACTTATGTACTGATACTTCATCAATGAGATGATTTTTATCTATTGTTCTACTTAAAACTAATTTTTCACCAAATTTTTATCCAAAATATAATAATATGAATTTCTATTTATAAAGCAATATTTTAGAAACATTATGATATTTTTAATAAATCAATAAATAAAATTGAAGAAAATTACAATAAATAAATAAATTATAGCACATGTTGCACCGGTGCTAAACCATGTAATATGTTACACAGTGTAAATTACTATATAGGCCGACATAGAATACAAATTATAATTTAAACAAAAAATAGAATCTAAATATAGAAATTCATCGTGTTCATTCCTTTCCTCCTCCTCCTCCTTCTTCTTCTTTTCCATTTCCATCTCTTCAATTTCTTCTACACTTTCCATTTCAATTCATAACAATAAATTAAATTAAATATCTTCTAGCATTTCCGTTTTTCTTCCTCCTCCTCCTTATGTTTGTTCATTTCAATTCCACATGTAGAACTGAATTTAAAAGCTTTATTAATTCTACACTTTCACTTTTGAGATCTTGTAAATATGTATCCTCCTTTAATATTATAAATTTATCCATGTTTCTCCTTCTTTTTTTCTTCCTTTCTTGAATCTAGTTCACTTTTGAGATCTTGTAAATATGTATCCTCCTTTAATATTATAAATTTATCCATGTTTCTCCTTCTTGTTTTCTTCCTTTCTTGATTATAGTTTTAATGACAGGTATTATTCTAGTAATTCCATGGAAGTATTCTTCTTTTGCTCTTCTTATAGCACCTTCATGGCTTGTAATTGAAGAAAATTTTTTTCCTGCTCTTTCCTTTTGTACACAATAGGTTAAAGATGATGCTTGACTAGCACACTGGAGAAAACCGATGCTCAGATTGGAAGACTAATGCAAATCGACAAATTCCAATCACCACATCTAAAAGGATCAATTGATCGACTAGCATAGAAAGAACATAAGACAGATGTTGGACTTTCTGTTAAATAAAATTATGGCATGAATCATGATCATAACACAATTATAATCATGAATTCATATACTTTCTATATAAGTAACATGTTAAACCCTATTTACATGATGCAATCACCATATGTGGAATTCAATAATTTATATATGTTATAATAATTATATGGCGTGTATCTCCGACCATTGATAAGTTTAGCAACACTGGGAAATCACAAATTTTTTGATGAGAATGTGTATATATATATAAGTAGTTATTCACCCTTCCTCTTTCAACCTGATGGTACGTGTCAATTACAAAAGAGTAGAAGTAGGGACCTTGGGATTTATCTTCTTTGTGATTGATTTATCACAAAATTTGTGCAAAAATTTAAGAAGAACAACCCTCTTAATCCTTCTCTCTATAATCCACATGTGTGTATATATGTTGAGAAGAGGAATAATATCTTCTATGAAAGATTTCAAAAACACTATCTTTTTGTTTTCTTAAATGCATAGCACACATGTTGCCATATATATGCATGCTCAAGTTGGTTATATAACCAAATTGGGGCTTCCTTTCAACTTCAAATACTAATTAGATAAATTAATATGACCTAATTATCTATTTAACCCATTATCATGTGAAAAATACATGCTAACACATATATACACTTAATTCTAATTCTACCATCAAAAATTAGTTAGAGAGAAATAGGTTTAGTTATATTACTAATATATAACCATGCTAATTAACTTTATGACCAAACTTTATATTTAATTTTACATGGACCACAAATTAGGGTTAATATATAAAATATTTTATGCTTAAAAAAAGAATAATAAATTTATAAAAAAATAAAATATATTAACACTTTCTACGGATCAAGTTACAATCGTCGAACAAAAACAATTCTCTCATCTAAAATAATGGCAGCTACTATTTTTTTAACCTATTTTGTTAAACCATATACAACCAATTCATGCACTAATTATAGATCAGAAAAGACCAATCACAAAAATCTCTTCGGCTCATCAGTAATTAAATTTAATTATAAATTTGAAAACTAATTACATATTTGATAGGTGGTTGATGAATTGAAAAACTATTAGTTCTTGGCTTATAATCAACTGGTCATTCTTTGCCTCACACCAAAATTCTAGGATACTATTGGAGTTTAGTTCTATGACAAGAAATTAAGGTGACAGAATTTAGTGGCTTAAGACGCAATGGATTTTGGACGTCTGTTAGTAGTGGTATCTAGAAATGTTGATGCTGGTGTTGGGATGGTGAGGGGTAGAATAAAAGAGGCAGATTCAAGCATCCTTCTAATTACAAAAAGTAGTTGTTATATTGAAAAACTATTTTTACTCCGTGGAAATGTTTTTCTTTTAAACTTCCTAACATGGGAGTATCATCATCCTCGACCCACCCAACTATTGTGGATGGTTCTAGATCATTATTGGATTTGCCAGCATATTAGCCATCCTTGTCGACATATGTACGCCATGATGATGATGATGGTGATTATGATGATGATTATAGGGATGTTGGTGATGCTAGTAAATACGAACAAGGTATACAAATAAAGGATGAATGCTACTTACCTAAGTCATGTCCTAGAGGTCCAATGATCCATGATTTGTTTCCAAGCTTTGGCGGTCACACCACTTTAGATTTATAATTTGGGAAGGTAATTTTAGCATATTTATTATTTCTTATTTCATGTGTAAACTATCATATATTCATTACATTTATTTATTTTAATTTTTAGGATTATAGTTGTTTGAAGATCTACACTAGACAAGAGGTGCCAAAAACTTTTCTTAAAAGTGTCAATCAAAGGATGATTGCTCTCATATGTCAAACTGGATTGTGATACCTTCTAGCCTGCACATTTGAGTACGCTAATGTGCCACTTATATCAGCCTTTATAGAAAGATGACAGCCATACACCACCAACTTTCATATGCCATGGAGTGAGATGGCAATCACCCTTTTAGATGCACATCATATAATAGGGCTATGAGTTGATGGTCATCTATTACATTTAGATATAATATCCAGCACATGGCCAAATGATTGGTATATTAGGTGCCTTATTTGGATTGAAGGGGAGAAAGGAATAAAGTGAATCAAAAGGGAGGGCTTCCAATTACATGGATACAAAAAGTTTGTGAAACATATTGGTTTGGGGATGAGACAAAAGTGATTGGGTATCTATTATGATTGATTAACCTATCTTTATTTGTTGATAAGTCATTCCATAAAGTTAATTCATACTCCATCCTCTTTCTCCAAGATCTTAGGCATGTTGAAGGTTATAAATAGGGTGCAACCACACTTACTTTTCAATATCGACAATTTGGTATGACTTCTAGAGCTGACGTTGCTCAAATGTTAGGATGTATCACTCTATTACACTTAATTTTATAATTATCATAAATATAGTACATACTTGGATTCATTAGTTTAAATTCTAACAAATAAATATTATAATAGACATGGATTCATGAATACTTTCCGGAGTTTGGAGTGGATTGATCCAATTATGATCTAGACCAACCCTGTTGTATGAGGTGTTTTGTGGACATAAATTTGATGATAAATGGGAGATGCTCGAGTTCATTACAGCTAATATTGTTCTTATGTTTGTGTTAAAGGTATGCTCAAATTATCATATTCTTACTATATTTAGTTTTTTTTTGTCAGTGAAATACCCCAAAATCCTAATTTAGGGAATTATGGCCAAATAAGAAATTATTAGAAAAATTAATTAAATAAACCCTTTTTATTAAAATAAGAGGGAATTAATTGAGGTAAATCTCAGATAAATTAATAAATGATTTAAATAGGAAAAATTTGAGTATTTTGCTAATTAAAATGAAATTTAAGAAAAATCTTTCAAAATCCATAAATTAACCTAAAAAGAGAATTTAATTATTATTTTAATATTAATATTTTATTAAATATCCCAAAATACCCAAAATATATTAATTAAGCCAACCCACCTTTTCCTTTATTTTTTCCTTTTCCCCCTCTTTTTCCTTTTCTTTCCTTTCCTTCTCTTCCTTTTTCTTCTTTTCCCTCGACCTAGGCTGGCCCGCTGGCCCAACTCCTCCCCCTTTCCTGCACGGCCCAAGCCGCGTCATTTCTTTTCTCCCCTCTCCTGGCCAATTCGGCCTCCCCCTTTCTTTCTTCTCTTTTTTTTCCTGGACCACCGGTCCAGCCTGCCCCTACGTCGTCTTCTTCCTCCCGTGCTTGCAACTCCCTCAATCGGCACCAAATTTTCTGCCTCTAATCACGCCGTTCTCCTCCTCTATTCCCCATCATCTTCCCTGTCACTTCATCTTGGTTGGCCATTCCCTCCCCTGCTCGTGCCATCCCATTTTCCCTGATAAGAAATGGCCTACGAAGGTAGACCTGCGCTGGCCTACCCTCGCTTGTCGGAGCCCCATAACCCTTCCCCCCTACTCTCCCACTCCCCTTTGTTGTTTTCCCTTCCAATCGAGCTATATATACCCCCGAAGGCTGCCATAATCGGGTTTTAATTTTGCCAGCCCAAAAAACTTGACCCGCGCACCACCGCCCGATCAGACCCTTGTTTCTTCGTCGTCGGTCGTCGCCACCGCCCACTCCGGCCACCAAAAGTTTCCTTGCACTGCCCTCTACGCAACCGAGCCACCCTCCTTCCTTGCCTTGCCCTACACGAGCCACCCCGGCCGTGCAAAATTACTCTCCCGAATAGCCCCTCTCAACCTTGCACTGCCCCTCGTGCCGCTACCTGTAGCGCCACCTCTACCCCCCAAAACAACCAGGGGACCTTACTCTACCTCCCCACACCTCCATTTTCCCCTACTTCCCTCTCCCCTAGCCTCCACATCCATCTCTCCACCACCCTCCTTTCTCCACCGCCGCTGTCGGCGGCGACTCCACTACCAAGCCCAAGTGGTATCCCCAATTCTTAACCCTTAAACCTTTTTATAGAAGTGTTAATGATTTTTAATATTAATAGTATTATTATTAACTATTATTAATATTAATATTATTAATACTACTAATAAAAATAATCATAGTAATAATAATAATAATATTATTATTATTATTATTAGGTTCTAAGTCTTATTTTGGAGAGATTTCTAATTAATGGTATTACTATGTAAAAGACTACAACTTTGTTATTATTACTACTATTACTATCCTTATTATTATTACTATTACTATAATCATCATTATCATTACCATTACTTTGTTACTAATAATACTAATACTAACGTTGGCCATTACTTTTATATTATTTTCATCACTAGTATTATTATTGTTGTTGTTGTTTTTTCCCTATCATTATTATTATTATTATTATCATCATCATTATTATTATTATTATTATTATTATTATTATTATTATCATTGTTATATTTATTATTATTATTCTTATTCTTATTACTATTACTATTACTATTATTATTATTATTATTATTATTATTATTATTATTGTTATTATGAATACTATCATTAACACTATTATTATTATTATCATTTCCAGCATTATTGATACTATTATTACTACTACTACCACTAGTGTTATTAATATAAGTATCACCATGGCTATTACTTTATATATTATTTTCATCACTATTATTACTATTATTATTACTAGAATTTGGGGTCGATATTAGTATCGTTATAAAACTAATAATAATGTTATTATTAGTAATATTGAAACCCTTAATTTAATACTATGCGTATCACTAAGACATACTTTGGTTAGTAGTGGCATGATTAATTATTTTAATAATAATAACCCTACTTTTAATTATAAACTACTATTATCATTATTAGCCTTAGTATTAGGCCATGATAGGGGTAAGATAGGAGATTATGGTAATTCTGGTAGAGGGAGATTAACCCATAGTATTTCCCTCTTATAGGTGAATCAAGTAAAAATCCTCAGGAGGCGTAGGAGCGTGCTCCAAGCCCGACAATGTTTTGGTAAGGGTGTAGATAAGGTCGAATGTGTGCTACGTGTCTTACATGCTTTGGATGTCCTATATAATTATATGTCGTGTTCTATATGCTATTATCTTAACTGTTTTATGTGTAGCGCGGCTTGGAATAGAGGTATGTTAATGTGCTCTCTTCTCATATGTGCTAATATGGATATGCTGCAAGTTGTGACGTGATGTGATTTGGCCCTTAGGACATGCATGCTAGGGTATTGAGTGTGGTGATGTGGGATGTAGGCATGAAAAAGAAAAATGGGAAATTAAGAGAACCAAGGGGAAGTAAGTTGGCTAACGTAGGTAGGAATGACCTAAATAACCTTGATCCATGAGTGGTGAATAAGAAAAAAAAGGGAGCGACTTAAATAAAATAAAAGAGTAGGAGGAACTAGGGTTTTCATGGAAATTTTAGGGTTGGCGTGATAATTATCGAGGGTTTTGCATGGGATGATTAGAGTCTACATGGGGGAAAACTTTATGTATGGAAAGTTACCTCGGGGGGGTGAGGAAGGTAATAGAAGTGTCGTTTGGGTGACTGTGGGCTTCGGGTGAAAAATAGTATGTGGGACAGTATAAGAGTGCGTAGGAGACCATGCTAGGGTTTGGAAGGAAACCCTAATTGAGTAGGTGGAAGATAAAAAAAAGAAAATAATAAAAATAAATGAGAATGAGTGGGACATGAAGCAAGGGTTGAATCTAAGGGTCGTGACGTGTGGGGGTGTTAAAATAGTTGAGTTGTGTGAGGCAGAGAAGGACGGGCCACATAGGCCCAAATTAGGGTTTCTGGAGAAAATCCAAAGGTAAGGCGGTGAGTGGGCTTTGAGGGTACAAAGTGTGGGCCTCGACCCCCACACTTAGGAGTCGGGTTCCCGTTTAAGTTAGTGGGTTATGGGAAGGATGTCAGGGTGAGTTAGGAGGTGCAGAGGTCTCAAGATATGGGGCAGGCCCTTTTAGGAGAATAAGTATAGCTGGAGTTAGCCATGCATGTCTAGGGCAGAACCTGTTAAGATACAATAAAATACTAATCATGTAAAGTGGACGATTATTTAGCCGAGCCCAGACCGATCCACCAACATAATAGTGGCCAAGTGCTGGGGTGCCCTAGAGACCGATCCACCGGCATATAATAGTGGTTAGGTGTGTTATGCCCTATAAGTGACTGATCCGCCGGTTATAATAGTGGGGGATCCCAAGCTCAATAAACCAAACCCTAATTTGTTAATACACGAAAAAGATACTAAGTACTTATAGTGGAACACTATGAGAGTCGGGGCCAGACCGATCCACAGGCATAATAGTGGCCAAGAGCGTTTGCCCTGGAGACCGATCCACTGGCGTATAATAGTGGTCAGGTGCGTTTTGTCCTGTAAGTAACCGATCCATTGGCTATAATAGTGGGGTTCTTGTACTCGCATGGATTGATAAGAATTATGGTGTGAAACGAGTACTATCCAGAGAATAAATAAACAATGTGGGCCTTTATTTACTTGAGAAACTGTGTGCTATCATATGGTTGTGATTATGTTATGTGCTCTTATGTGTTGGCCTTAGTTATACGGTTACCTTACTTAGTACGTAGCGTACTGACCTCCCGTTTCATGGGTGTTGCTCATTCCCACGAGCAGAAGGCCCTTATGACTTAGCAGGTTGGTGATTCTATCTTCGATGCCTACAACGCTTACGAGGCATCGGGTGGGGCTAAGAGTTGAGCCTGGACCTAGCTTGGGGGTCGAGAGTGACGTGGCCGGATTCTACCGTCTGCCTTATCTTTCCTATATCGTTATATTTAGTTTATTTCTGGTGTATGATGTTTCTGACGTTTGGAACTTTAAAATGTACTTTTAGACTATACCTTTTTATTACCGCACTCAAATTTCCTGCACGGTTAACGATTCGTTTCTTTTATTAATGCTCGTTTTAATTATCGACTCGTGTTTGATGTCTATCCCAATCAGCCTTAGCACTTGGTACTGGAACAGTAGAAGTGAACCATTCTGGTACTAAGTGTGGTGGTAATATCCCCATAGTTTACGTTTTTGTGATTTCGCTTTGGCTAAACCTTTTCATTAAACAAAATTTTTCAGTTGTAAATTTTGGGGTATTACAGTTAGGTCATTTGAGATTCATACGGAGTAGTTGATCCATATAGGCATTATCCTATAGCACTATATCATGATTGTTTACACTGTTTGGAGAAAAAGGCCAGATAGAGTGACACACTAATTTGGATATTCGCAAGTGAATCCAGCCCACTAGGAACATGTAAAGAAGTTATTCCCCCAAGAAACATAAAGTTCATTATGCACACATGCTTAGCTAATGGTTCTTGAGGTGCAAATGCATACTGGGCCTAGATATTTTCTAACCACCGGCTCAATACCTATGGGACATGGTTCATGACTATATGGATGATATGTTCCTAGAACTCATAGGTGTATATTAGCAATGAAAGAGGAATATTTGGCTAAACATCCAAATGATGAGCATGAAATTCTAGTCAAAAGATGCCTTAACGAAGCATGTAAAACACTTTGACGTTTCTATTGGAGGGGTGAGTCAGCTCCAAATTACCAGCAACTAGTTACATGCATTGAAAATCTTACGCATGATTTAGGAGTTACTGTACCTAGGTGTGGGTGTTTCCATTGAGCTTGATTTATTACTATATAGTTATGTACTTTTATTAAAACATGTTTGTTACAATTATAGAATGTAGTTTTTAATTTGTTTCATGATTAAGAAAATATCATCGAACCCACATTGATCACTGAGATACTTAAGATGAATAACTTACAAGTATATCTGGCTACCATAGGTCAAATACTTAAATTATCATGGAAGGGTAACAAGGAAATAAACATGAATTGGCAAAAATTCATCATGTTAATATTTCAAAGGTCAAATACAAATAAACTAAGAAAAAATTACAATAATTCTAGATAAAAGTTGAGTTTGAAGATAGAGGATGTGGTTCTTGTGTGTCATGATGTACTAAAGAGTGTCATTATTGGAATATTGAAGAATATAGTGTATTTCATGTTGAAACTTTGCTATCACGATATCTATTCCAATTTGTATGCAATGGTGGGAGTGGAAAATTGTCCAATATATATACCTATAATTTTTTTTAATAAGAACTGACATTGATACAATATTCATATAAAAAAAAGACATAAAACACCCACATACCGATATGTAGTGACTCATGGCATACAAAAACCATATAATCAACAAAAATTCATCATGTACATGTCTCAAAGGTCATATACAAATAAACTAAGAAAAAGTTATAATAATTCTAGACGAAAGTTGAGTCTGAACTCTGAAGATAGAGGTTGTGGTTCTTATGTGTTATCATGTACAAAAGAGCACAATTGTTGGAATTAGCATTTCTATAGTGTATTCCATGTTAAAATGTTGCTATCACGGTATTTGTCCTAATTTGTATGTAGTGGTGGGAGTGAAAAATTATCCAAGAGATATACCTATAAAAAAAATTATAAGATTTGGCATTGATATAATATTCATATGAAAAAAAGACAAAAAATACCCACATATTGATATATAGTGACTCATGTCTTGCGAAAACCATATAGTCAATTTATTTTCAGAAACTTGAATTCCATGTTGCGTCACTAAAGGTAGAAATGAAATGCACACATTCGACGAGAATATACAAATGACACACTATAACGGGTTACAATGACGTGACCAATATCTGACATTTCCGTCCAGTATGCCATCGGAGCTAACCATTCTTAGTGAGCAATAGTATTAATAAATTGATCAACGTTGTCATATACAAACACATTATCATACAACTATCATCTAGACAATATCTTGTGATATAATTCAGTACGGATCTGAACCCACCGATCCTCATTTCCTAGTATAATATATGCTAATTCTCTCAAACTATAATTCTCATCTCCTAACACATTATACCAGGTACTAATATAAGGAACTATAAGTCAATTCATTTGACTCACACATAGAAATTGTAATTTTCCCTATGACATAAATATTGATTATCATCCTTGAGCCTACCCTCACCCCTAACCTTAACTTGGAGATAACCTACCCCAAAATTGTGTTGATCCCGAATATCTTGAAGATTGTTGTTTTGTGTACTATCAACTATATAGTTCCCTTTTAGCGGAGTTCCTTGGATGACACCTATAATGTCGTACTAGTGGTTCCTGGAGAGGTATTTTCTAGGAACAACAATATTAAACATCTCTTCTGCCAACTAATTCTGTATTGCTAGTTGGTTCATAGTAGCTTCCATGGAAATATGGAGCAAAAGAGGTGCAAATTTTATTGGTTCTTGTGGTGTTGGTGGATTAATGGTATGTCAAGTTTCTTCTAGAACGGATGAATAACTAACAAGGGAATTTATATGTAGTTATGAATATAAGTATTAATCTCGCACGATGGTATCTTATGCGTACACCGCATAATTCATCATTCGTACCTACATTATTAATTCTTTAACACTCTTTGTTGATTAACTCCATTGCATATAAAGTGACATGACCTCTCAAATTGATGCAAAACTTACTCATAGAAAAATGAGGAATATTGAACTAAGACATCTCCAATGATGTTTTCATCTCGTCATGTTGCAATTCCATAAACATGTGCATTTGTTTTAATAAAGTGTTGAAATTGCCTCTTGATGTCTCTAGAAAATTTTTTAAAGATCCATGAGCACTTTCAACCTTGTTGATAAAAATCAATATGTTATTTTATCAGATGAAAGAAGTAAAAAAAAAATGATAAACTATTAATCATACATGTTCATTGTAATCTGATGGATGTGAAACACAACACCAAAGAAACTAGAAACTATTATGTGTTTATATGGTTGTAGCCAATTTTTCTTTAAATACGAAATTAGGCTATGAATATTTCTATAATATTCCTCCAATGAGAAGAGTTATACGAAACCACAGTTCTCACCACCTAACACATTATACCAGGTTCTAATATATGAAACTATATGTCAATTCATTTGACTCACATATGGAAATTGTAATTGGCCCAATGACATAACTGATGATTTTTGTCCTCAACCTTGACCTCGACTCCAACTTTGACTTGGAGACAACCTACAGCGAGCTTCTGTTGATCCCAAATGACTTAAAGATTCTTGTTCAGTATACTCCCAACTAGATGGTTCATTTCTAGTGGATTTTCTTGGGCGACCCCTATGTTGTGCTAATAATGGCTTCTGGAGAGGTGTTATGTGGGGAACTGAAATATTAAATATCTCTCTCACCAACTAATTCTGTATCACTGGTGGCTAGCTCATAACAACTTCCATAGAAATATGGAGTAAATGAGGTGCAACCTCTATTGGTTCTTATAGTGATGGTGGATTAATGGGTTTATCTATGTCGAGTTTCTTCCATAATGGATGAATAGCTAACAGGGGGATTGACATGTAGTTACGAATGTAGGTATTAATCTCGTGCGTACATGGTATCTCATGCGTACACCACATATAACATATGCATAAATAATCATTGATACCTACATAATTACTTCTTTAACACTCTTTGTTGACCAACTCCGTTACCTATAAAGTGACATAACTTCTCAAATTGGTATAAAAGGCACTTGTAGCAAAATGAGAATGATTAAATTGAGACATATTTAGCAATGCTTTGACCTTGTCATGTTGCAATTCTAGGAACGTGTGCATTTGTTTTAATATTATGTTGAAGTTGTCTCGTGATGTCACTAGAAACCTCTTCAAAGATCCATGAGCACATTCAACCCTGTTGAAAAAAAAAGTCAATATGTTACCTTATCAAAAGAAAGAAGTAAAAGAAACTATACAAGGAGATAAATTATAAATCATACCTATTTGTTGTACTCTAATGGATATGAGACACATCACCGAAGAAAGCATAAACAAGTTTATGTTTATATAGTTGTATCCCACTCATCTTTAGATACAGAATTAGGCTAGGCATATTTCTACAATCTTCCTCCAATGATAAGAGTCATTCCTCGTATGTTTGTTCATTTGTGGCATCTATCACATTTTTTTATCATGATATAAAACCACGTACGAATGATGAACAACCAAAGACTTTCTTGCACATTTCCTTCATATTCTTATTAACATGAAACCTATATAATAAATGTTTTAAAGTGGAAAATATAAGTTCCATGGCTGAAATGAGAGAAAGTTCCTAGTTAGTAATAATGGTGGTTGGAAGCATCGATTGATCCATTAAAGTCTTCAACCTCTCAAGTACCCACAAATAATTTTCTTCCTTTTCAAATGAGATGTATGCACATGCAAAGTTGAAATTCAATTGTGTTGATGTTAGTTAAATAATTTCAAGTAAGGTCATCCCATATATATTCGTCTTATACATGCAATCCATTTGTAAAACAAAAGAAAATGCATATATAATATTAACAGATATATGTGCAAATAGATACTCGCTTATTATATTTAATTTTGGCTTACCTCGATGACACTCAAAATAATAATTTTTAACCAACATACTCATAACATGTTGTAACATTATTTGAACATCCATTTCTTTGGACCTAAGATTGTGTCATGCATTATAAATATGACTTCTTATACTTATATTTTCTTCAAATTATTTTTAAAGAAGTAGTATGATTTGTCATGGCTTTCTGTTAGCTGTGATAAATTCATCAACAAATTTGACTTTTATTTTCTGTCAACTTACCAAAAATAGAATGCCCTTGTTCATAATTTACCAGTTCGTGATTGTGTACTCCTTACTAACTATCACTTATCATCCTCCATTATTGTTTTCAATATCAACATTAAAAAATGGACAATCAATTTTATTAGAAATTGTATTACGTGCACCTTCAATATCCATAGGTTTAGTACGCATGTATGTTCCATGTTTTTAACATCTTATAGAGACTCTACCTTTCCCTATACCATTTCCTTTTCTAGAATATTTTGATGATCAAAATCATCTTATGACTTCTACCCATTTGTTTAACTCATGATACAAGTTCTTCACGATTAAAAAATATTTGCTTCGTTATAGAAAATCTTTGATAATTTTAGGTTGTAAAATATGTATTCATGCATTTCATATCCTGAAAATAATTAACCATAATAATATGATAATAAGAAGTATTAATTTCATCAAAGTAAATTTATCGACGCAATTTACAATAATGAAAAAATTATTTTATCTATTCATCTAAGTTGTAATTAATGTTTGGAGAATCCATTTGTATTTCTTCTATGTATACATTACTTGTGGGGATTCTAAATCCGTCATTGTAATATGTCGGGATTATGAACACATCAGCGTAGTTCATCGATATTCCGAACTCGTCATAGCTTGTCAGATTTTCAAACTCATTGTAATTTGAAGGACTTTCGAATTCATTATTTATTGTGAATGTTTAAAAAAATATTAAATTTTATAGGAAGATTGATCAATGAAGTCGGCTTTTGAAAAATTTATGTCGAAACTTATTCGCTAATTTTTCCACGATAAAGAATGAAAATAAAGAAGCTTATATAAGCACTCAAACAGTACAAAGTGAAACACTCAAACAGTACAAAGTGAAATGATCAATTTGTACCAGACAAAATATTTTTTTTCTACCTATACTTATGTACATACCTCATACTCATATCATATATTTCTGATGATAAGAGTTAGTCTCCTGTACCATGTAAATATTTGTCGTATATAACTGTAATCTGCAAACCCTACCTATAAATAATTATCATTTTCACAATAATTGTTTATGAAATGTGTGAGGATGTGAGGAACGGAGAAGGAAACGACAGATAATGCCGGTTTATACCCATATCCTATATTTATGAAGTGTATTTATGTCGATAAAAATTATATCTCCTGTATACAAATATTTATCATGTATAAATGTAATTTTCTATGAATGGGAGGAGGACCGACACAGATTGCTAGTGAGAGGGAGGGGGAAAAGGCATAAATTGTCGATGGGGTGAGGGGGAAAACAACCAAGATTGTTGTTTAAGGGGCAAGAAAAATGATACATCATGTCGATGAGGAGGGGAGGAACAGGCACGGAAAGTGGAACAGCAAATATGTTCGCTGGAAAGGGTGGGAGAACGGCATATATTGCAGTTGGAATGAGTAAGGAAACGGCATAAATTGCCACTGGCTGGAGAGGGGGAACGACAAAAAATGTTAGTGGAAGCAGGATAATTTGTTTAAAACAAATTTGACTAAGTAAAAATAATTTCTCCCAATAACAAAACCCTTTTAAAGATCCTTCAACTTTGTTTGGTGACTTGGTGCCTAATATTAATGACAAAAAGGAATAAGTTTTGTTAATATAGTGTAATAGTTAATTTTTTTATAAAATAAAATGTTAAATTAGTTAGTGTTAATTATATTCGGTATGTATCAATAAATATATTCGTATGTATATATTTGTAATTTATGCAATACAATATTTATATAAAAATAATATGATTTTAATAAAGACCTTAATTGAAATATAATTTAGGCATTTATTCTTTTATTGTAAACTTAAAAACATTTCTTCTATAATTCAAACAAACTTTAAATGTTTATGTCTTTATTCTCACCCTATATTTTACCACCAAATCAACCACCCTATTTCACTCTAAATGCTTGACCGTACAAATTTTATTCTCAACTTGTCCGTCTATCAACGTTGTAGTGGTTGGGCAAATTTGAAGATTACACACCTAGATCCAAAAAATGGAACACAAGCTTCTCACATTTTATTATACACTCGAGGTGCACCCATAGTGTATAATAATAATGTATTTTAAAACTAAAATGCTATATATCGCACACAAAGTTTTTTATTTTTATGTTTTTTCCATCATATTTTTTATTTTTTGAATTTATGTTTATTTAAACTTTGGTTAATGTTTTCGTTTTTTTTAGTTAATATTTATTTAAGCTTTAATTGATATTTTTACCTCTTTAGTTTGATGTTTCTTTAAATTGTATTTGATATTTTTCTTTATTTGGTTCAATGTTTAGTTTAGTTTGAATTGATATTATATCATTAAATTTATTATAAGAACAATAATTGTAATAATTTATAAAATTATAATTATAATTTAAAACTAAAATAGTTTTATTATTATTAAACCTATTATATTTTTTATTATTTCGTACTCTGAGAGTACTTACAAGATAAATAAGGCTGTATTACATTCTACCTATAAACCGTCCGATCTTCCTTCTGCACTAATAGCTATCCACTTTACATTTTCCTCCCCAATCATTTTGGCCAGTGTCAGCTACCCCATCAATCTAAATTCTACCATGTCTTCTTAACTGAAACGACACTTGTTTTAGATTAAAAAAATCTTCCGCATCTTCTTAACTAAAACGAAACCATAAATTAAACATAGCACCTAAGAAATATATGCCATAAGACGCAAGAAAAAGACAAAATTAATTCCTCACCTCACAAGTATTTTTAGGAAACCAAACTCAACCTCCATCATAGCGGATTTGGCTTTCACGGAGGCTCTCACTTTCGTTTTCTCATTTGCGGGGAGAGTAAGAATATTTTACTTCTATCATTTAGGCCAATGGATAGCCCAAAACTGAGAAGTGGCTAAAAAAAATTCAGAAATTTTCAACATTTATTTAGATTGCGTTTGCTTGTACAAAACATTGGCAGATGCCCTCACGAAACTCCATGGGAAAGATGGCACGCCCACAAGATCAAAACGAAAACCCTACTCAGATAACTACATCGGGCATTCCGCCACCCACCATAACCTTAGTTCTTTCGCCATTGCCGAACAGGCGCATCCAACATCTTCGCCAACTGAGACGGCATTACAAGAAATGCAATGAGAACATGGTCACTTGATAACATAGCCAGAAAGAACAAAAATAAGCCTACACTTTCAAGTGTACAAACACTTCCAAACACCTACTAATCTGTCACAAGCTAAGACTGTAGGGTGGTTATACAATCCCCTGCTTGGCACAATAAAGCGTGTTTTTAACCTTCAGTTTTAGGGGTAATGAACTACTCTGGTAAAATGAACTTTATATACCATAGAAGGGATCAAATCCAGCACATTTAGTCACACTAATCCCATGCGCTTGTGACGCCCGGACCACCATAACCTCCATAATTCGGTACTCCATAGTTGTTCCCGCTATAATAATCAGAAACTCCACCTCCGCCTCCACCTCTACTGTATGATCCCTCCCTTCTGAAATCACGACCGCCAAATCGAGTACCACCGTTACGTCTGTTTCGACCACCGCCATAAGAGGCTCGAGATGCATACCGGACAAGCCAATCAGGTACTTCTTGATTTGATTCTTGCATCAGATCAGCCAGTGGCCTCGCCATGGACAAATTGCCCTCATTAAAGAAGGCTGTTGCCAGTCCTGACTTACCAGCTCTCCCTGTGCGCCCAATTCGGTGCACATAATCATCAATGTCGTTGGGCAGATCGAAGTTGATGACATGAGCCACATGGGGAATATCAAGACCACGCGCTGCCACATCAGTTGCCACAAGAATAGGTGTGTTTCCACTCTTGAATGATCGTAATGCAAGCTCCCTTTCCTGGACACAACGCCCAAAATGGAAAAAATTATGGTCTGAGAGCATACTACACAGAAATTAGAGATTAGTTGACACACAAGGAATGTGTGTGGGGCTCAGAAGAGGCATACCACCACATGGCTGTCAGCGAGAGTGATTTCAAGTACGCTCATAAATATGCAGAGTCAAGCCAAAACACCCACACCCCCCAACTCCTTTGTTTGGCCTGCTTGTTTATTAGATGAGCTTATCAATGTTCAGGCTAACAAACGAAACCTGCTCTAAAAATATGTTGAATTGTCTTGATTCATTCCATCATGAGTTCAATTAAAGTCTTTTATTGAACCTAAGAATATAATAGGAAGTCTTGTCTTCTTATCTCCCTCATACTCAACTAATTTAAATATAACACAATTGACAATACTTAAATTGAAACTAACCGTTGTGAAAGGCATAAATACCACAAACATATAGTGTATTATTAATAGTGAACTTCTAACAAGCATCTAAATGAACCTCAAACGAGTTTTTCAATGAATATCAATCGAGCCTATAAATGAGATAGCTCACAAATAAACAAGATAAGCCCGCCCCAACATTAGGTCAGCTCGCTTAATAAATGAATAAGGCCACAGCTCAGCTTGTTTAACTAAATGTACAACCCAAATTTTAGCAAACTAACATCTACTTTTGTTTAGAGACTCAACTATAAGCAAAATCTTGCCACATCTAAGGAAACGATTAGAAAGAGGTGAAGACAAAAAGATTGCAAGTCAGGAAGGGGCCTACCTGGAACAAAATTAGAGAGATAATATTGAGAAACCTAATTTCATGATCACATTGGATGATTTAATTTTTGTATCCGTATCTGGAACAGACTGACATCCGTATTGCTAGGTATCTACCATGGGTGCTACTGATACTACTCTACTTAATTATTTCTGAAGATTATCCCCTATTGCACTGAAAGCAAATTATGTATATATATATTTTTTTTGGGTTAAGAAAACAAGCTGAGGAGCTACCTGCAGCAGTACCCCCGTACTCCACTTCCAGGGCCAGAAAGAGAATAGGAATAAGGAACAATAATATTGATTCCAATACAAAAACAGAAAAAATGAAAGCGAAAAAGGAATAAATTCCAGAGGCTCGACTAGACCAATCAGTATCATCCCATATGAGAGCACAGATTTAGGAAGGAAAAAGGGCATTCAGATTGCGGTTACGGTCGCGGCGTCGCGGTGTCGCGAATGATATTTTATATGTCGTGGTTGTCGCGGTGTGATTTTTTCCTGGACACAACAAATACGGGCAAATATCGGTAAACATCAACCAATATCGGTAAATATCGGCTAATATCGGCAAAATATTGGCCGATATCCAAAATTTCGCCGATATTGCGGTGATAAATATGTGATTTTCTGAAACGGCCGCAATTTTGAAATTTCACGTCGCAACTGACCCAAAAACCGCAAAATTGCGGCCAATACGCAATTGCAGTACCGATATTTCATTGTATGATTCAGAAAGGATAAAATGCTAAAATTTAATGATAATAATAATAACAATATATTGCATGCAGTAAAAATAATAATAGGTGTAAAGTAAGGCTAACAGTAAAGCAACCTGCTGTGATCGGTCACCATGAATACTTGTTGCAGGAAATCCATTAACAGACAAATAATGCTCCAAAGCATCAGCTCCTTTCTTTGTCTCCACAAAAACTAGCGTTAAAGCTTGCTGCAAATTAAGCATAAAAGGTTTGATCAACTTTCACCTTCAAGCAATATAAACAAGTAAGCTTACATGAATAGTGACCAAACAAAGTTTTTGACTATTAATATATTAAAATGAAAAAGCATAACCATAACTCTAAAATACAAAGTTACCTTGCCATGAGCACCGTTGGCTCTTTGTGCATGTAAAAGGTCCATCAAATGACTTCTCTTATCAGATTCAAGAACAAATTCAACTCTCTGAACTATCAGGTCTGTACTAGAACCCACCCTTCCAACCGCTAAAAAGATATAATTTGATAGAAAATCAGATGCTAGCCTCTGCACATCAGCCACAAAAAGATGTTTCAGGTGGATAAAACTTATGAGATCAATGATATATTAAAATGACACCCCAGGACAAAATAAATACAGCTATTTTTCTTGCATTATCACAAACAAGCAGGGAATCAAAATTAACGTCAAAACAGGAAATATACGAAGTGCATTGTTGATCTGGAGTACTCGTATACACTGCAACTTTCTTGAGGGACCATATGGTACTTAACTAGTTGATCTCAAAAAAAATCTGGAAACAAAATACCTGTATGGCCAATGTATATGATGCCTATGGCTAATTCCCCCCTTTAATGTTTTGGGATGTCAGCTATCAAAACAACTGCCAAATTACCCCAACATGAACTTAAAACTGGATCATATAAATAATGCATTTTAGTTCTGAATAAGTTGAATACCGAGAGTGGTCTGTCATTGAGAAGCACCCGTAGAAGGGTGTTAAGACTCTTAGATTAATTATCTTATTATGGTTAAATATTAATATAGTTAGTTTTGGGTTAGTTTGTTATAAGTCTTAGGGATTTTGGAATCTAGAAACTGCTATCAAAACTATAAATATAGAGGAAAGAACAAGCTCTCGAACATCTTCGATTATCTTTGTTAATCTTACATTCCAAGCAACAAAATCTGTTTTTACTGTGTTCATTATTTGCCTATCAATTGATATCATAGCAGTTTGATCTGGGTAGAACATGGAAGAGTCATCTCTGGACAGATATATTACGAGTGCAGATTGGATACTTATATGCTTGAACGCATTAGTCATCTGTTGGTTATGAGACAGGCTGATTGTGAAATTCAACAGCAACCCAGCCACCCAATACCCTCAACCCATCACCCTTTCATTGTCACTACCACCACCCCAAAAAGAGTCATTGAAAAATGTGATTCTACCCAATAGAACATGAACTTCCAATACCTACACCCATGTTGCCTCCAACAACCAAGTCTATGATGGTCCAGAAAGGGAAGCACCCAAGGAGAAGCGATGGAAATCAAATTTTGAAGCCAAGCACTGAGCTAAGCTTCTCTTCCATGGTGCCAAAAGCAACAGCAAGTAACTTGCCAGTGTTAGCCAGCCTTGGACAGAACCCAAAATCATCACCTCAAGCAAAACCTGGCAGCAATAACTCCAATTGAAGGCCCCAACGAGCCCAGCAGCACAGGGCTACAACTCCACCAGCAACCTTTGAACAACTGTCTTCGCAAGTTCCGATTGAACTTCGATTGCCCTTATAGCCAGATCTGGGAGCAGCAGGCAGACAAACATAGATCGACGGTTGCTGGACAAAGAACACCAGTGATTCTCTGCAAACTCTGAAGGATCCTCTGCCGGCGTGAATTGACGGTGAAGCTCCTGGCGTAAGAACTCTTGGTTCACAACTCGACAGTAGGGACGAAGTGCAAATAACAACTGATCCGGAAGGAGAAGCTGGTCAGAGAAGTGGAACGAAGAAGACGAAGTGGAAAAAGAGCTATGGAGATATCCGCTTTACTTTTTAGTTTTCTTCTTTAAAAAGGTGGGGATTAGTTGGTCTAAGAAGTACAGATACATCGTCCACCAGCATTCAAAAGGGACAGAAAAAGTAAAGAGGAGACTGTGCAGGAAGTTGATTGATATCTCAGCACTTCCTTTTGTAATCAACAGAGCTTTGGAAATCAAAATTATTAATGCTGGTTGAGAAAACATTTGCCAGCAAGCCTCGGCAAGTCAACATTTGAGCAGTGTCATTAGAGTAAACCAATAAAGATAAAAATCCACGCCTCATTTTCGTTAGGGTCTGATTTTTAAGTCTAGTTTCTTTAACCTTGAGGACAAGGTGAGTTTGGGAAGGGAGTATTGTCAGGCTCTTAGATTAATTATCTTATTATGTTTAAATATTACTATAATTAGTTGTGGGTTAGTTTGTTGGAAGTCTGTTGGGGATTTTGGAATCTAAAAACTGCTAATCAATACTATAAATATAGGGGATTAAAGGCTAATGGGCGGAAGGAAAATCAGAGTGAGTTGAGGGAGACTTCCAGCCTCTCAGACAACTGGAATTTGAGAGAGCAAGCCCTTGGTCATCTTAATTATCTTTGTTAATCTTACATTCCAGGCAATAAAATCTGCTTTTGATGTGTGAATTATCTGTTACCTATCAGAAATCTGAACGAAAGCAAACAAAACTAACCTGAATCTCCTTTGGAAATGTTGCACTAAACAGCATCGTCTGCCTTTCACCTCTTGGAGGCATGTCAGTTTGCTCTACTATCTTCCTGATTTGGGGCTCAAATCCCATGTCGAGCATTCGATCTGCTTCATCAAGTGCCAAGTATCTGACCAGTTGTAGCGAGACTCGAGCCCTCTCGAGCAAATCTACCAATCTCCCTGGGGTGGCAACAAGAATATCAACTCCTCTCTCCAGCTCTCGCAACTGACATCAGCAGCATATAATCAGTAAACCCTCCTAGCTAGGAATAAACAGCATTTACAAAATTAACCTGCCCCACCAAATAGCTAACATGTGTCCATTATGTTCGTTCACAAAAACATGACATCACCTAAACATATACAGAATCAAACATGTGCTATGCCCTATCAAAGTTTGGCTCAACATTCTAAAGTATTCTCGTCCAAAGATCAGAGGGCACTAAAAAGGTGATTCTGCAGATCCATTCACAAGTTCTTTTGGCAGATGGGATAAAAGATTAAAAGACCATTAGGGTCTGTGTTCAAGTTAGTTTCACATCAGATTAGAATGGCATATTATTTATAGTAATAAAAATAATATAAAATTGATGCTGATGATGATGATAGTGATAAAAGAAATACTTCATTTTATGTTATATTTGTCATATAAGCCAATTACAAAAGAATTAAAGAAATCTATTAAAACTTATCATTATCATTTAATTCCTTCAATTCATCTACCATAATTATAGGCTAAAATATATCTTTATTATCACCACCCCCTTATTTTTGCTCTCACCCATCAACATTCTACATCAATCGTCACATTTCATCTTTCTTTTTCAAAAATGTCTCCCCTTTTAATGGAGACATTGATCACAGTATAAAAACTTAAGCACGTTCCTATAATGTAGTCACAGTATAAAAAATGTCTCCCCTTTTAATGGAGACATTGATCACAGTATAAAAACTTAAGCACGTTCCTATAATGTAATCAAACTGTTGCAAGTTCCAAAACAGTTGATGAGTTGTTGGTATTAAAACAAAACACAAGCCTCGCCACATCAAATATATCAAAACAGAGGGAGTATTGATTATTGCAATAATACTAACAATAAGATATTAAATATTTGCAAATCAGATGAGATCTGACGAGCAACCAGGCCCTTGAGCATTTATAATAGACAATATCATATTCGGAAATAGAGACCAACGAGGTGTTTTAAATAGACAGATAACAATAATATTTCCATGTAGAAAATAGACATCAATGTTTGGCAGACCTTGCTTCTAATGTTTCATGTACCCTATTCCACAAATAACAATAATATTTTCATGCAGAAAATAGATGTTTATGTTTATAGACCGTGCTTCCAATAACTCCTGCATTCTTTTGCACAATAATCCATAATTTGGCATGTGTAAGGCTATCAATGGATAGATAGGTCTTAGAGGGGATTTTAATTCTAGAGGTTTTGTCAAATTCCATAGCTAAAATCCTTGTTTGGCAGGCTGGAGAAAATTTTCTTGCTCGTTTTAAGATACTTCCACATTATTAATTTCTATCACGAGATCATTAGGTTACTTCACTCATCTATACTATCACCCTAATTCTTCCATGTACTATCAATCATCACTACAATGCCATTGGGCTATTGCTACACTCAGTGTTTACTTCCTTGCAATCCTCAAAAATGAATTCGCTCTAAGAATCTCTCAAGATATTCTAAATTTATTCACTTTACAAAATCTGTCCATTTCAAAACTTCCCTAAACCTACTTCTTGGTCTATATGTAACTTGTTTGGATGGGGATGAACCTCAGGGAACCAAGGGTTATGTTAAATTAAGTAGGAGAACCTTGGGTTATGTTAAATTAGGTGGGCGAACCTTGGGTTATGTTAAATTAGGTGGGCGAACCTTGGGTTATGTTAAGTTAGGTGGGCGAACCTAGGTTAAGCTAAGTTAAGTAGGCGAACCTAGGTTAAGTTAAGTTAAGTGGGAGGACAAATAAATGGATGCAGAAAGTAGTGAAAAATAATCTCAGAACATTTACCTGAATTCAACATAACAACGTCAACACCTTCACTAGTTGGAAGTATCCTTTCAATGTAGAAATCACTAATGGCAACCGTCTTGATCAAAAAGAGCAATATGCACATAAATGAAACTTCAGGTATAGTTAAATCTGTTCACTATATTAGTATAACAAGAACCTGCTATTATCATCCAACAATAGTCAGGACTTGCATGAACAGAATTTTCTAGAACTATCAAAAGTTCTCTACTTTCCTTATTGTTTGTTTGATGAGGGAACCAGAAAGGAAAGTGTTTGCAAAAAGGTTCAGTGCAGCGACAGTATTATACTTGATCTTCATTTTCTAAGGGAGAGAAGCAACTCAAATTAGTCCCGACTTTGTTCCCTTTTCCTATCATAATGAACAGTCACCAACAAGATTCTACATCGCAACGGAGATGCCCAAGAGGCAAGAGGCTTAGGAAATCAAATTCAGGCAGTGAGGCTTTCTATATGCCTACTTACTTTAAAATGCCTGTGTTAGACTATTGGGTTAAGTGACTTAACTACGGTTAGCTATTATTGTTATGGTTGGGTTCTGGATTCTTGAGAGTTAGTAATGGATTGTTCTAGATCCTATAAAGTTGTTGTTATAAACAGGACACTAAAGGCTAGTAGGGGGGAATTCAGAGAAGTGTTTAGGGAGAGATTCAGGCTCTTGAAAATTCTGAAATTAGGATGCAACAGGTCCTTGAATCCCTGGATTATCATTGTAATTCCAGTATTTCAGCGATCACAAATTAATTTCTGCTTCATTTAAATTTGTTCTTATCAATTGGTATCAGAGCAATGACCATGGCTAGTTATGGCAAGCACAATTGTCAGCAACACCAGCCCCGTGGGTAGATGTATCTCGAGCATAGATACGACGCTTGGTATGCTTGAGTACATGAATCAACAGCTAGATGTCCTCTTACTATCAAGAAGCATCACACCACTACAGGGGACTACAAGTCTGAAGCCAACAACTCAAGGCCTTGGTGATGAGCAGCAGATTAATTGAGAAACTGAACGGGAGGTGATTCCAGTGAATGACAAATCAGTTTGTGAAATTACAGATCCAAATGCCCATCCATTCCGGCTGTCACATGGTAAGCAAGACAAGAATCAGGTTGAAGAAATGATTCAACTGCCCATTGAACCAATGAAGAGGAAGAACGAAGAGCAAAAGCATGAAAGGCAGAAATATCATATACTTGCTGGTTTTGGTGTTGGCAAGTTCTCTCAATGGTATCACAAACCCTCTTAATCCAGTTTTTTGTCCCATGATTTTACAACTTGATGGTGATCACTTAGAGCATTCACTATAATGGTCTTTAATCGTGGGAAAGGGGAGGAAGGAACAGCCTGGCATCAGGGCTTGACGAACCTTTTCATAATTCATGATTCAAAAAGGGGAAGTGAAGCAATTGTTTGTGATGTGGTTCAGCTGTTTACAATTGTAGTGGCAACAGGATGAAAAAGAAAGGTCATGAAGAGCATACGGTGGCAGGGAAGCAGCAGCAAGGAAAAACAAGTGGGGACAGCATTGAGAAAAAGAAAGAGAGAGGATGAACATCTATTTGATCATGTGCATAGAAAAAAAAAATGAACATCAATTCAATCATGTGCAGAGCAACAATGGATAGCCACATGCAACGCCTAGTTGTCATTCTTCATTACACCTCTACATCTCAGTTCTTCGTCCTGCTGGTGGCAGCACTGCTTTGAGTGTGTTAACAGCAATTCTGCTCAGACTACTGAGAGACAAGTTGTAAATCAGAAACAAAAAAGAAGACAAAAAGAGATGATGGAATCAAGAATTGAGAGAGAAGAAAGGGCGAAGGTTTATTTGCTATGGTATATGTGCAGTGGGCACAGTAAGAATTAGGACGTAAAGTATATGGGCACAATATGTCTTCATTAAATCAAGGGCTCCATTAATTTCAAGATATGGGATTGTGTGGGCACGTGTTGTAAGAGTCAAGAGTTGTGCTGGCATTTTCACTTTCACTTATCAGTTTGGTTTTGGTTTTGGACCCATGGGGCTTGCTCTCTCATTTGTGGCCCATCTCAAGTATGAACAACTCAACCATCTGTGCATTGAACACCATAAACCACAAAGTGACTCCAGTCCACTGCATGCAATTATCCACTCACCTGTCTTGCAGGCTGATTTTACTCAGTTATTAATTGAGTGTCTATTAAAAAAAAAAAAAATTGGAGAAAAAAGAGAGAAGAGGAATCTTAGTTTGTCAGCTCTACTTCTTGGGGTCTTTAATATTCAAATAATATTATATTCTTTTTCTGTTCCAAGGTGAGTCTTTAGGAAGGGAGTAATGTTAGACTGTTGGGTGAAGTGTCTTAGCTATGGTTAGCTATTATTGTTATAGTTATGTTCTAGATTCTTGATCTTGTTAAAATCTATAAGACTATAACTTGATCTTATTAAGTTGTTATAAATAGGACACTAATGGTTTGTTTAGATTAGGTGAATCGAGATGACAATAAACATTAAAAATTAACCTAATGAATAAAATGAAAGTGAACTGAAGTGGATGTTTAGAAATATTGTTTGGATGAAGAATCAGGGTGAAGATTATTGTAATTCCGTTTGGATTAAAGTGAATGAAAGTTAAAAATAAAACAAATGACACTTATACCCGCGAAGTCCCTTCTATACAACACATCAGGGGAGGGTATTTTGCCCAATTAAGTAAAAGTTCATTTATTTTTTCTTTTAAACCCCCATTACCCCCCAAATTAGAGGTTAATGAAAGTGAGGGAAATTGAAGTGAAAGAAAGGGGAAATTTTAACCTTCATTAATAAAGGTGGACTTTTTAATTATGTATCCAAACAGGATGAATGGAGGTGAATTAGTTGATTCACCCCAAACCAAATAGACTACAAAGGCTAGTAGGGGGGATAGAGAAGTGTTTCGGGAGAGATTCATATACTCGAAAATGCACCAGGTCCTCAAATCCCTGGATTATCACTGTAATTCCAATATTTCAGCAAATACAAATTAATTTCTGCTTTATTTAAATCTGTTTTTATCCAACTTGCATTTTGTAACCATGACTCCATGGCTTGAGTCACAAGCTCCCATACCCTAGGGCTACAAGCAAAACAAACTATTTGAAAACTATTCAAACTTGGCAAAGCAAAAGCACCACTGTGTTTGAGACTGCCAAACTCGTATCAAAGCTCAGACCAAGAAAGGAGTTAGCTTCGTATGCTACAAAAAAAATTCATTAGAAGTCCAGATAAAGCTCTGAACAGTGCCAAAGGTTTGAAGCAAACTCAAATACTCATCCCAAGTTTCCAAGCTTAGGTTCAACTATCAAAGAGATAAAGATCCTAAACAATCAAGAAGGCATTTCCAACCCCATATCACGCCATTACTAACCCAAAAACATAAAGCAAATAACCCAAAGAGAGGAGTGGGATAAAAAGACCAATCATATGCCTATCACTAAATCAAACTCAAACTAGATAATCTTGCCACAGCTTGATGTAAAACCAACAAAAACAAGCTAATAGTCCAGCCTGATACAAAACTGACATAAACGAGCTAATAGACCATGATAGTATCATCTTCCACATCATAGGCTCATATAAGTTTCTTTTTTTTTTTTCAAAGCATCTGAGCATAATCGGTCCAAACTGTACAAAGTAACCAAGAAGAGGTCATCATCTTAAGTTCTGAGATACATTATCTATGTAAATATGCAGAATCAACATATTAAAATTTACTTGATGAAAATTGAGCTTCAAAATTGCCACAAAGTCAAACTAAATATCAGTTCATAGAAGTTCAAATAAATTCAAACTGATTAATCTGGAGTAGCAACCAAGATGCTAAGTATTAAAAAGAGATTCGTAAGTTACAAATTCATGAACAAGATCTTTCTTCTTTATATTTTCCAATAGAATAAGCTGATCACATGCACAACAAATTCATCAAAGGAACATATGAAGCACTTCAATTCTAACACCGGCCTCCAATATGGCCTAGTGAAACTAAATAGAACCATTAATTTATTCTGACCGTCCAAGTGACAATTTCAAAAGATCATAGACAATAAAGATATATCACAGCTATCACCCATTCTTTATGTTTTCCAATAGATTGACTGGCAAATTCATCAAAGGAACACACAAAGCACATCAATTCTAACACTGGTCTCCAAAATGGCTCAGTAAAACTAAATAGATCCAGGAACTTATTTAAAAAATTCCCGTGAAAATTTAAAACCATCACTGAAAATAAAGATATATCACAGGGATCAACCGTTCTGAAGAGCCTCTGAAAGAATACAGCATACTTAATGCTGAGCACTACATGCTACACCTCTGCCACAATAGTGCAGTAAGGAAGAACAAGAGATTATCTGGTTAAAGGAAGGAATTGAAGTTGAATGAACTTGTGTCTTTGAAATACCAATGGTGGGAGGAAACCGAACTCCATGTTTAATAAAGCTAGAAAATGTGGATCATATGTCACCCCAATCACTGTCAGATTGAAATAATATGTGGATCATATAACTAGGCAAATATGTGTTATATTTAACCACACCAATATACTTAAAAGAATAATACTCCATGATTTCCCACTAATTGAACTCCTACACTGATTCCCATAAATTATAATCATCCAACAACAATGACTTCACTAGCTATGTCAGATTCCATATGTCAACCTAATCACTGTCAGATTCCAAATGTCACCTTAATTAATGCATTCTTCTCAGACTATTCAACATACCAAATCTTTTGCTGCTGAAAAAAATAACAAACTAAATCTTTCAAGATATTAATTAACAAACCAATGCTTAGAAGATTATTTTTAGGGCATAATTAACAAACCAACTATATAAGTGTATTGAGGGTTAAGAAGAGCCAACATAAATTGCCAAAACCAAGCTTCATACACACACAAAATGGTAATAACTGGTTACAAACTAATCAGTATCAACCCCCCCCCCAAAAAAAAAAAAAAAACACGCCCCAAAGAAAATCCTTGTAAAAGAAATAAGAGAGAAAAAATAAAAAGTATGGAAGAAAATAAAGATCCGAGAAAAAGGGAAGGTATATAATACGGAACAGTATTCTCATATAATACCAAAGATGAAGACAATGACCTGTTGGCTTATTGGCGCTCCTCCGTAGGCAACAACCACCCTGACGCCAGTTTGGTAGGCAAACTTCCTTGCCTCCTCATGTATCTACAAAATGGCATTACCATCAACACAAACAGGACTCGCTCGAAAATGGAAACTTTATCATGCCATCACATGCCTACACGTGCATTGGGATCATCAAGTGCAACCATACCTGCATGGATAGCTCCCTTGTAGGAGACAAAATAAGTGCAAGTGGGCAGGCGGTGCGAGATCCGCGTAGTCTCTGTGCAGGCTTCCCTCTCATTATACCACTTATGATGGGAAAGCAAAACGCTGCAGTTTTCCCAGAACCAGTTTGAGCGCAAGCCATCAAATCCCGTGCACCAAGGGAGATAGGTATTGCATGACGCTGAACTGGTGTTGGCTTAACATACTTGCATCTTCGAATATTTGCATTTAGCCCCTCACCAAGGTCGATCTCTGCAAATGTGTTCACAGGGGGAGGCACATTATCTCCACTAGTCTCAACTGGAATGTCCTCATATGCATCAAAATTGATGGCTGTACTCTCCTGCTCGGTCAATGCTGGCTCGGGTTCGTTATCATCAGTATCGAAAGGGTTCACCTCCTTTTCTCTACCACGGTTGTTCCATCCACCACCTCGACCACCACCATATCCACCACGACCACCATAATCAGGTCTGGCTCCACCCCATCGAGACCCACCAGATGGACCACCACCATAAGCAGGTCTGTCATTAGGACGTGGAGGAGCAGCACCTTCAGATGATGGAGGTCGGTTGCGGAGATGAGGGGGAACATAGGCGGACCTGGCAGGGCGTGAAGAAGCACTCAGCCCATTGTTGGCCGAGGAAGCAGAAGCCGCATTCTCGCTGTCATTGACCACAGAATCTGCCCATGAAGTCCTCATAATCGCAAAAATTTCACCGTACAAATCTCAACCTCGGATGGATAAGAAAAACTTGTAAATTCACAACACTGAACCTGCATCAAGTTCAAAATATGAAAACAATCAACAGGAGAAAAAAAAAGGTAATTCTATTTTCTCAAGAGAATCAAAGATAAAGTCTTATGACCCTGCGGATTAAACCCGAATTCTATATAGTTTAGTTATGCATTTGACGGGGGTAAGAAAAAAAAGTCGTAAAAATATATCCATTACAGGACCTAACATGAAGGCGTAAAACAATTAAACACGGCAAATCCACGATCATACAGAAGAATCTTATCAGTATAAAAAATGTGATTAACATCCAAAATTTATAATCAAAAACTTAGCTCGGAAACCAAACAGGACGATATCCATAATTGCACAATGGAGAAGAGAACTGAGAAGGCTACAAATATACAACAAATAATACACAAACACACACACAGACAAAGCGGCTATTACAAACAAAACATATCAACAGCTACGAAGCGAAATAAAAATGTAATTATCTTGAATAAGAAATAGAATAAAATATATTAATGCGTCTTCAGCTACCGAGACAAGAGATAAGGATACAGAACAAGTCGGGATTGAAAAAATTACTAACGAAGGTAAAATGCGAACCTCCGATAAAATTAAACAGAAACGAGAAGAAGAAAAAAAACCACAAACCCTAGCTTTTTTCTTACTGCAAAAAGGATCAGACAAATCGCGCAAATATCTCTTCTCGCAGATATAGATAGATAGATAGATAGATAGATCTCTCTCTCTCTCTCTCTCTCTCTCTCTCACCTCACTTCTTCTCCAACCTCTCTCTCTCTCTCTTCTCTCGTAGCGATTTCAACTGCGGAACGAGGCAAAAATCAACGAAGGAAAAATATGCGGCTATAGCCCTAATATAAGGTTCCGACGGCGGAGACGATGCTTGCTCTTTACTAGAACGGGACGTCTTTTAATTTCTCGTCATAATCTTTTCTTTTCTTTGTTTTTTCCTTTTATCTTTTACCTTTGAAAATGGGAGGAAGTGAGAGAAGATATTTAAGCTGGGGAGCAAAGCAAAAGGCAAAAGCGTTGGAGAAGAGAAGTCTTCCGCAGGGGCCGAGCCGCACGACTCAATGGTGGGCGCGTGAGAGGCGGGTGGATGATCGGATGAAGGGAGTGTTGCCACGGCGAGTTTAGAGAAACCAGGTACAAGACAACATTTTTTTTAACTATAAAATATATTTGTATGTATATTTAAAAATTGATCGTATGAAAATATATAAAAAAAAATATATTTGAAATAACAATAATAACAGATTAAATGAAATTTCTCAATGATCACAGCACCCAGTAATTTATTTCATGGTTATCTCTACTTTTTTTTTCTTAGTGGGCCCACATAAATATCTTAAATTTAGAATTCTTAATTGTATTATTTAATTATTTTCTTTTTCTTCTTTCCTGATTTTATAAAATTTACTATAAATTTATTTCTCTATTTTATATCAATTATATTAAATTTATTATATTTAATTATTTGTATCAATTACATCGTCAATTATTTACGTTTTAAATTATTTAACTTTAATTTATATTAATCTATATATATATATATATATATATATATATCAATTAATAATTTTATATAATTAATTTTAATTAAATATAAGTTCCAAATTAGTTTAAAGATAAATTTTTTTGCTTAGAATTTTTAAGATTGTTAAAAAAAGATTTATGACGTGTATATTTTTTTTTAAATAAAACAATTACAATTTATTTTAGTTGTTATACGATGGCGTTAATAATTAATAAAATATATAAATTATTTGAAGATATATTTTACTATTATACAAATATTACAATGAAAATACAAATACAACATATTCTCTTAATGATACTCACATCAAGTTTGGCACATTAACATCATAAAAATATAAATAAATATAATGTATTTATATATTAGAACATATAGAATCAATATAAATACATATTTTAATTATTGGCAACAAATTGTTAGATGTCTTCTACTTAGTCAGATTTAAGCTTATGGGTTGAATCATGATCAGTAACTTGAGTACTCTTTGAATGTACGAATTTTATATCCGTTGTCAAACCACAATTAATTGTAAGAGGTGGTACATTATTATTATTATGGTTGAAAATATCAAGAGGAAGATAAATATGTATATTTTTCATCCTTAACAATCATATTATGCATGCAAACATTGTTTGTTTCATTGTTTCCATACACTAAATGCATGATGGGTTGCAAACAATTGTAAAATGTTATTATAGTACTCCAAATGTATGTTCAACATCTTTTCTAATAAATTTATAACGCTTGTCAAAAAACTTTATTTTTGGTCATTAAGAAAATTGTATAGTGTAAAGAATGTTAGTTGCTCTAAATATATGTCATATGTTATATAATATTCAAGATGATACTATATGACATTCACTGTATAGTAATGTCATTCATCTATGTCATTGAATACCAGCGAGCAAAAAATAACATTAAAATCATGATTTGATCCAAAACATAAAAAAAGTGCATGTTATATCCAAAATAGACATTTCTATACAACAAGACAATTTTTTTACTCCAAATGCAAGCAATCAATAATTCCCATCATACAAGGAAAGCCAAATATTTGACCCATTTCAAAGAGGTATTAAATGCCATCAGCATTTGGCCTTTTTAAATATTAGGAAGTAAGTAATTCAATCACTAGCCAGACAAAATACCTTAGGTAATTAAGAGTTGTTGGTATCTAATAATGTTCACATATTTATTTTATGCAATTGACACGCATTCCATATACATGCATATCACTACCCTTCACTTCTGCAATGGAGAAATCTCATTTCTACCACTTATATCACACCTTATTTTGAAAGTATGGACAATAATTAGTAACAAATCCAGCAATCCAAAAGAATGAGGGTTTTCTCATTCTACATCTATTATGAAACTGGGATGTATTATATGCTAGATTACTGGATAAATAATTACTGTATAATTGTTGATGACCTTCTTCGTAACCCCATTCAATGTAGACTTGTTGTTTTCTTCTAATTGGGTTTACCCTCTCAATTTTTGTAATATCACATTCATAGTATCCATTGCTTCGCCTATTAATCTCTTCAAAGTTGTAGAGTCATCAGATGATGATTCAATTGAAAATGTTAATTGAGAAGTGTGGAGAAATATTTGAAGGAGATATGAGAGTGATTATATATATATAAATATAAGGAAGTTAAGTTGTGGATGTGTAAGGGATAAAGCTCTATGTTTATAGGTACATTATCATATAAGCTTAGTCAATTTATATCTGCTAAAGCGGTAATACAATGATAGATATGTGTAAACAAATCAAATAACACAATATTACATGGTCTTTAGACGATTTATATCTATTGAGGTAATAATATAATTGTAATAACCCCAAAATTCACTACTGAAAAATATTATTTTAGTAAAAGAATTAGCAGAAGCGAACTAACAAAACTGTGAATTTTGGGGATATTATTGCCACACTTAGTACCATACAAGTTCACTCCTACCATTATAGTAGCAAGTGCTAAGGCTGAAGAGGATTATCGTAAAACATGAGTCAATACTTAAAACAAGAATTCATTAAATAACTAGAAAGTTCATAATATGGAAATCATAGTATGCGGAAAAAGGTTTATAATCCAAAGTACATAAGTAAAATTCCTCGAAAGTAATAAAGATTACAATACAATAAAAATCAAGTCTGAGTAAACCGGTACAACGTAAAAGAACGTGAAAAGTAAATTCGGCCATGACGCTCTCGAATCCCTAGGCCAAGTTCATGCTCAATACTCAGCCCTGCCCAATGCCTCGTAAGCATCGAAGGCATCAAAGACATCATCACCAACCTACACAAACTCAGAAGGGCCTTCTACTCGTGGGAATAAGTAGCACCCATGAAAAAGGTGGCCAGTATGCTACATTTTGAGTAAAGTAATCATGCAGCTAAGACTAAGCATACAAAAACATGTAACATAAGTATGATCACATAAACGACATACAATCATTATAGATGAATAAAGGCCAAGTTCTAGTCCGAATTAACTGATTCTTTAAACATTTTATCAATACTCTTTTTACACCATGTTTATTATCATTCCATACGAGTACGGGAGCCCCCCTATTATAGCCGGTGGACAAAAAACATACAGGGCATAATGCTCCTGACTACTATTATTGCCAGTGGATCGATCTCTAGGGCAAGATGCTCCTGGCCACTATTATTCACCGGTGTACCGGTCTGGCCCTGACTCTCATGGCGTTTCACTGTAAGTACTTAGTATCTTTCCTATGTCTTAGCACAATTATGTTCGGTTTGTTGAATATAGAATCCCCCACTAATATAGCCGGTAGACCGGAAACATACAACGCATAACATTCCTGACCACTATTATTCGTCGGTTGATCAGTCTTCAGGGCACCCCAACTCCTAGAAACTATTATTCGATAGTGGATCGGTCTGGGCCCGGCTCAACAGTCTTCATCTTTAAATGAGTAATGTCTTACCGTGTCTTATTCAACAAGTTTCACTCTAGACATGCATGTCACACTCCATCTGCACTTATGCTCCCAAGAGGGCTCGTCCTATATCTTGAGACTCTGCCCCTCTCAACACACCCCAACATCCTTTCCTTCCTCTACTTATTCACACTGGAGGCCCACTCCTAAGTGTGTAGGTTAAGCCCCATTGCCTTACACATCCAAGCCCACTCACTGCCTTACCCTAGGGTTTTCTCTAGAAACCTTAATTTGGGTCTATGTAGCCCATCCTTATCTACCTCCCACGACTGAGGTCGTTTAACACCCCACACATCACATCCCTTAAATTCAACCCTTATCATTTCACTTTACTCCCCCAAATACACGTGTGACCGCGAAACCCTAGGTAGCTACACCAAAACCTAAATGGCCACACCAAACCCTAACATCCTTCTTTCCACCTGTCACCCCTCCATTTCTCACCTTACACTCTTACTATCCCACGATATTCATACTCACCCTACACATGACATTCCTCCACTCTTATCTCATACTCCACTTACCCTCAATTATTTTTACTTTCACCACCATCTCGAATTAGGGTTTTCCTCCCAAGCCCTAGCCAGGTCTCCTGTGCACCCTTATACTAACCCACCTATTATTTTTCACCCAAAGACTCCAATCACCCAAACAACTCTTCCCTTACCTTACTTACATCCCAATACAACTTTTCACACGTAAAGTTCACCTTCATGCGAACTTCATGCACCCCATGCAAACCCTCAAAGTTTTCATGTAAAACCCTATATTATCCTATGCAAGGTTCACCCTCTCTTTTATTTCATTCATATACCCCTTTTTAATTTCCCTTTCATGGATCATGAGATATATAGGTCAATCCCATATTCCTTGGTCAACTTACTTCCCTTTGGCCAACTCACTTCCCTATTTTCCTTTTTCATCATTCACCCCATGTCATTACATTAAATGCCCTAGCATGCATGTCCTAAAGGCCACATTACATCACATCATACAACATATACATATTATACACATGCCATAAGAAAACACACGGGCATACATCAACTCCAAGTTGCGCTACACATAAAATAAGTTTAATGATAACCACAACACAACATAGTACATAACATTCAAGGCATACAAGACACATGACACACATAGGGCCTTAGCCATATCATTACCTAAAACATCACCAGTCTTGGAGCACGTTCATATGCATCCTCAAGGTTTTGACTGGGTTCACCTATAAGAGGGAAAAACTAAGGATTAGTTTCCCTCCTACCAAAAATACTATTATTTTCTATTTTATTCTAATATTAGGGTTACTATTATTAAGAGAAACTTTACAAGTGAAAATAGGATTTTTATTCTCAAGTTAGCCTACTAGATTATTATTAGTCAAAATAGGTTTATGTTAATATTTATAGTCATATTTATATTATTAAATCTAATAGCTTTATTTCTTAAAATAATAATACTAACACTAGTTATAGCAAAAATAGTGATATTAATAATAATAGTAATACTAATACTCATAATAACAGAAACCCTGGTATTTTTAAGGTTAAGGCTAATAATAGGGTTAGGGATAAAAATAATAATATAATACTAGTAATACTAACAAAATACTAATATTGCTAAGGATAATAATAATAATAATAATAATAATAATAATAATAATAATTGAAATAATGATAATATAAAGGTTTAAATATTTTTACAATAATAGTAATAGTAATAGTAGTAGTAGTAGTAGTAGTAGTAGTAGTAGTAGTAGTAGTAGTAGTAGTAGTAGTAGTAGTAGTAACAACGACAACAAATATAGTAACAATAATAATAATAACAAAAGAGTTAAGAATAATATTAGTAATAGTAATATTTGAATAATAAATATTAATAATAAGGTTTGAATATTTTTAATAACAAAAAAATGATAATATACCAAATCTAGCATTAATAATAATAATAATAATAATAATAATAATAATAATAATAATAATGATAATAATAATAATAAAATGAAAATTGAAATAATAATAATAAAATAGGGTTTTGACCCCTTAATAACAATAAGATTAATATTTTGAGGCTGTAAATACTACTACTAATAATAATAAATAAATAAATAATGATAACATAATAATAATAATAATAATAACATAATAAAAATAAAAAGAATAAGGTTTGCATAAATAAGACTTAGGGGTTGAGAAGGGTCAAGGCACCGCCTAGGGTTGGTGGTGATCGGCGGCACCGGTGGTGAGGAAAAGGGAGAAAAGGGGAAATTTTGAGTGTTTAGGGTAGGAGAGGGGGAATGAGAGTGGAAGTTGAGGTGGTGGAGGACGCCCAGGTGGAGAGGGTTGGAGTGGTGGTGGCGGCGGCGTAGCTAAAGGCGGCAGTGTTGTGGTGGCCGAGGGTGGTGGAGAGGGAGGAAGGGAGGAGGAGAGGGAGGAAGGGGAAAAGGAGGGTAGGGAAAGGTAGGGGAAGGTCTGTTGGTGATTTTGGAGGGTATAAGGGGTGGTGGTTGCGGTCGTAAGGGCGGCGGTGGCTAGGGTGTGGTTGATTGGGGAGTGAACTTTGCACGGTTGGGGTGGCTTGTGCAGGGCTAATTGAGGGTGGTGGAGGGTGATGTAGAGAGCGGTTTGGTGGGTGGCTTGGGCCGCAACGCTAGACGGAGGCGGCGTAGGGAATGGCTAAACAAGAGGCGACAACAGAAAAGGGGGAGTTTATGAGTTGAGAGAAAAAAACTTGAATGAGGGGTGGATGAGGAGTATTTATAGGCTAAGGATGATGGGGAAGGAGAGAGGGGGAAGGGGGAAGGTCGGCGGCAAGCATGCAGGTTGCCGGTCGACGGCCTAATGGCCGAAGAAGGCATGCGAAATTTATAGGTCAGGCTGCTTGGGAAAGGGAAAATGAGAGGAGAGAGAGGTTGGGATTGGGTGGAGGAGAGAGAGGGTGTGTCAAGGAAGGGAGTAGGGGTGGCAGGTTGGCGTGCGATGACACAAAGGCTGCATGCCTGCATTAGGAAGTGGGAAGGTCAAGCACAGGGAGAGAGAGGGGTTGGGGGAGAAGAGGGAATGGGGCTTGTGGTGGACCGAGCGGTCTAGGGGAAGAAAGAAAAATAGGGGGAGCCAGACTGAGAGGGGGAGAAGAAAATAGAGAGACCACGTGAGCCTTGGGCCGCGCAAGAGGAAAGGAGGGGGAGGGGGTTTTGGGCCGCAAGGGGCTGAGCTGGCCCAGGTTGGGGGAGGGAAGGAAAAAAGAAAAGAAGAAAGAAGGGAAACAAGAGAAAAGAAAAGAAAAGAAAGAAAAGAGGGGAAAAAGGAAATTAGGCGGGTTGGGGTATTTAAAATATTTTGGCGTTTTGAGATATTTAAAAATAATAATATTTTAATAAAATAATAATTAAATTCCCTTTTGAGTTAATTCAGGATTTTTGAATGATTTTTCCTAAATTCCATTTTAATTAACAAAACAACATAATTTTCTCCAATTAAATTATTTATAAATTTCCTCTTATTTTTTTCCTAATTACTCCCTCTTATTTTAATAAAATAATTTATTTAATTAAATTTTCTAATAAATCCTTGATTTGCCATTATTCTCTAAATTAGGATTTTTGGGTATTTCAATAATGATAGATATATGTAAAGGAATTAAACAATACAATATTATATGGGCTTTAGTTGATTTATATATACTAAGGCAATAATATGATGAAATGAATGTATAAGGGAATCAAATGATAAATTATCACATGAGCTTTATTCAATTTATATACGTCGATGGAACAATACAAAGATAGTTATGCATAAGGAAATCAAACAATACATTCTTACATGACCTTTATTCGATTTGTGTCTATTGAGGTGAAAATACAAAGATAGATAAGTCTCTATAAAAAAGAGTTATTGTAAACTTAAGAAGAAAAAGTAAACATTGATAAATATTTCAACATTTTAGTAATAATATTATGTAATAATACATTGAAAAACATCATATAATTGAAAATTAGATATACACAACCAATTAAAATAACTAACAAATTTGAATTAAGGATTCTCCACCATCCTTTTCATATGTGTTACATATAAAATTTGATGATATACTTTCTCTTGATTAGTCATACTAGATGTGTCATGATAAATTATATGCATATCTATTTATTTTTCTGTCCACCGCCTTTGTTTAGCCTTGAACTATTTTTTAACCCTCTCATTCTCTTTATTTATACTATTTTCTATAATATTTCATTCCTCTTTCATGTGATTCCCATAAGACTGTTGATATTTGAATCTCCTCATTTAAATACACTACTTCCTTTTATCTTTCCCCTTGCCTTTCACTTTGTTGATTTTTGGCCCATAGATCATTTTAATGGAACTTCAATCTTCAAAGCACCTTGCTCTGAAACATTTGCTAGCGTTGATGTAAAACCTTGTTTAATTCCCTCATTCATTACCATCTATTATGGATTATTCCTTACCAATCACTATATGTAGTTGTTAAGTGGATAATTATACCTTATTCTATATTCTTTTTGAGTTTCTCTAATGTGATATATTCCATTGGTGCCACTTTGATTACATTGGTACATATAACTATAGCAAGCAATGAAAAAAAATTAATGTTTTAATTAAAAAAATAAAAAAGATTTTTCATTTTCTTCACAGCTCCCTATGATCCTTCGTCATTATATTCTTCAAAGTATGTAGGGATGGTAATCGGATAGGTTTTATCTATTAGATATGTAAATGGATATGGATAAATAGATATAGATATGGGTATGGAGGAAGGGGAGAAATGTCCGTCGGGTTTGGGTACGGATATGGATAAGGGATCATCAAATCAGTACCCGTACCTGCATCCGTTTGCCAGATATAAAATTACATTTTTACCTTCATTTATGTAACTTTAAGTATATTTTCTAAGGCTAAAAGTGAATATATGATTAAATTTTAACAACCTAAGTATATAATTATAACATTAAATGGTTTTTACTTCATACTTAATGGATTTTACCCGATGGATATATAAACAGATATGTATATGGATATAGATGATGAAAGGAAATACCCACTAGATTTGGATACGGATATGGGTATAAGTTTTCTTATTAGGTTTGGGTAATAGATAGGGGGTACCCAATCCGTTTCTATCCCTAAAAGTATGTTTTCACATTTTCCCAAATATAATTGGATTTATGATTGTTTCACTTAATTGAATCATACGAATAATGTATTCATCCATAAAAAAAAAGAGTTATTCTTCTTTATCGGTCCATTTACCAAACTTTTGGCTTCTAACATCATTTGAAGATTCAACCCGAGTATCATCTTCACTTTCATTTTGGGTGGAATATCCTAGAATTTAGGTTAGGTTCACCACTAGGTGTAGTAGTAGGAGAATTGAAATAATGTTGTGGAGAATTTTAAAGATTTACATATGGTACACATGGAATCATGGTATGTGGAGGTTAGGATTCAATGAGTTGGAATAATAAGACTCATTTTGAAAAAAAAAATATATAATATTATATACTTTAGAAAATACATTTTTGTAAATATTGAAATTTTTGAATATTTAAAGAATTTGAATTTTGAGGATAATGATGATTTTGGATATTCTAAAAATTATAAGTTTGGATATTAAGGTTATGATATTCACTTGAATTTGAATTATCTAAATTATCCAATAGATCAAACAAATAAACTGAGTAGGATCCATTTTCGTTAAATAAACATTAAAGAGGAAAATTAAGATGATGAATATGTTTGGAAATAATTTATTAATTTGGTGTCGAGAAGATATAGAGGATATTGTAAAAGTTATTGTTTAAAATATTAGATATTTATAGACTTTTTTTATATTACCGTTTCCTTTTTTAAATAAAAAAGTTTTTTATGTGGTGGGATAAGGAAAAAGCACCCAAACTTGGAGAGCAGAGCCTCTCTCGTGGAAACAAAACGTGAATTAAATGGGAGAGTGGCTCCTTTCTTTTTGTTGGTGAGTCCACACTTTCTCTTTTATCCATTTGCATTTCAAACTTTTGGCACCTCATTTATTTAATTTAGACTTAATCATGAACATATTTTTGTACTCATTAGTGTACCTTGTATTTGAGGTTGGGTGAGAAAATATGGGTGTTCTCGGATATATTTACTAATCTTAAGTTTTTCTTATTTTTAGGGCTTTATAGTATACTTGAAAAGCTTGATGTGGGGGTTTTGAATATCTTGTTATCATAAAAATCTATTTGTACCGTAATTTATGAAAAGTAAGAAAATAAATTATATTTTTGCTATTTATTTTAATTTTTATTGTCAAATACCTATGGATTTTATCACTAAAGTACTTCTAATATATTTTTTTTCATACTCAAACTCTCATATTTTCATTATTTTATAAAATATTATTAGAGATATTATACATACTTATATATATATATATATTGAAGTCCACAATCATCAAATCCAATAATTACTTAGAAGATGTATTACATGATTTAAGATTCATATTATTATTAGTTTGCAATATCGTACATTGCAATAGTGCTTTATAGGATTTGCAGTGATTTTTATATCAATATATCAAAAACTAAAACATCAAGACATATATATTTAATAAATTAAAATAACTTCATATGCATTTATTAATTTTAAGATATTCATTAGGAAGGTAAACATTTTAAATTTGGATTTTAGGTATAAAGAACTAATAAATTTTAATTTATAAGGATATTAATAATTATGATAGTTTTTGATGAGGGCAATAGTTAATCAATAAAATGAAATATTGGAATATATAATATTTATTGGCTAATAAAGAGAGATAAATTATGATAATCGAGATAGATGGTTTTATAAGGAGCTGTAAATTTCTATATTATTATATGGTTATTGTAGATAACTAGAATCTACGATATATGTATTAATCATTGAGAATGTGGGATTTGGGAACATGCCTACTAAACAAGAGGAATTAAGGTTGAGAGCATCACATATGAACATTGGTTTGATGTCAACCTAACAATGCTCTAATGTCCATGTCAATAACATACATAAAACAAAGAGTATACAATAATTTATGAAAATAAGTGTAATTATAGAAGGAATAGCCTAAGTCATAGGACTAACATACTAGCAGGGTTAAGTGAATAGAAGTGTGAAGACGTGAATAAGAGTTATGAAATACTCTAGGTATTACATTGTTGAGTAAGTAAATGGTTGATATGGTACAGTGATCATTCGATTCCCATTAGATGGTGTCAAGTCTCCTTTTTATAAATATTGATTGGTCACCTAGGGTTCAATTGAAAAGGAGGTGAGTCATTAGGGACTCAGTCGTCCCTACATGTTAGGAGATTGTGGAGATTATTTCAATTTGGCTCTATTAAAATTGATTTGAACAATTTATGACATAAGTTTTTAGACATGATTATAAGGGCCAAGATGATTGAAGTGGAATAACAAATATCAATTAGATATACTACCAAACAAGGCCTCATCAATGATGTGGTAAGGTTCATTAATGGGTTGATTATACAAGTTGTTAAAATTGCCTCGTTTGATCACATGGGTTGGGATATTAAGCCCAATTATTACAACAACTATTAGTCCACACTCCCTAAGTCAGGGGAAGGGGACCTTGATATAGACCACAAGGGTAATTATCAAAATCTATTTTGCATGGTCATGACATCAAAACTCCTAACTTAGATCATTAGATACATGTGTGATGAAATTTGTCATTAATTCTAATTGGAAGATTAACAATCTTGCCATAAGCCATTGTATGCATTGATATCATGTTGCGGACTATCATAATCCCTTATATGCATTTCACGATACAACTTGTTTGGATTATGTAAGTTACCTTGAAACTATATTTTCAATTCACTTGTTAATATAAGTGAGAATTAATCGATACTTACCCATTTTTTGTAAATACAGTTGGATTTGGAGAGAGTGAATATGCAAACAAATTTTTAGTGAGTTATTCCCTATAAATTTCTTAATTTTTTAAAAATTTCTCTAGCATCTATGATTAAAAAACTTGATTGGTTATATGATGAGATTGATGCAATCCTAATGAGCAAGTTCATTGATGAAAGGCTCATACCTAGTGAGGTTTCCAAGGAAAATCCCTTATAAAGGGAGTAACCATAACAAATATTTATGATGTTGCTAGTGTGGCATGTGATTCTAAAAGGGTAGTGGTAGAGGATTTGCCACTTTATTATAGTTTCAAGGAGAATTCACTATTAATATTAGCCTGAGTTTGTTTGGCTAATAGGGACATTGGTAGGTGTTTATTCTCCACCTTTGGGAAATAAATATTTATGGTATGATTTTTTGAAAATGAATCGAGTTCTTAATATAATATCAACTATAGATTAACATTATGCCCTCTTAGATGAGGGTGACTCATGATATCCCTAAAAATAAGAAATCGAGATCTTCGACAAAATGAGAGATGATTGATTGAGAGTTGGAATGATGAGTTTTTTTTGTTTTTTTAATAAAAAAATTCCCTTAGGTTTGGCCTTTGTCATTAAAAATTAGTCCATGCAATAATAAACAAAAATACTAGATCTCAAATTTTCCTTTACTTGGCATTTAACCTTAATTCTCACAAATCTCCTAAATTGCTTATGTTTTATACTTAGGGTTCTAAGATACAAGAGAATTAGAGAAGATATAAATTGGCAATGTTAATCAACCATAATCACAATTATTTATAATAGTAACAACGTTGAGGTGGTAGTGTACACATGAGAAAAACACAAATCGTGTAACCTAAAACACAAACCATGTTAATTTCTCAACTCTCAACATTTGACTATCAAATAATGGCCAAAAAACATAGCTTATGTTTATTAACACATGTCCCTCATATTTCTCCAAAAAACAACATTTTAGCTCCAAACTTCACCAAAACACCAACATGTACCCATCTTTGTTATACTCCACAACAAATACGAGCCACAAGCCTACAAGTATCCACATTGATGTATTATTTTTGACAACTAGTTATAGGAATATATATGTGACACTCCTAAAAAATTCACTACTTGAAAAAATCATTTTGCGGAAGCGTTAGTTACAAAAATAGTGGATGTTACCACTACACCTAGCTTAGGCCTGATATCCTCTACCATTCTTGATGCAGGAGCATCTAATGATTCTCATATTCCTATTGATTCTCAAGGTAAGGAAGAATTAGCTTTCTTAATATTGGAGCCAATCATATTAAATGTTCTTGATAATGTCTCTATGCTTGGTATTGAAAACAATTCAAGATATTCTTGCAGGTATGTTACATATCTGCAAGTAGGGTTGTTAACGAACCGAATCGAGCCGAGCCGGGGTAGGTTTGGGCTTGGCTCATTTACTAAACGAGCCTAAAAATAAAGCTTGAGCTTGGTTTGTTTATAAATAAGCTGAGCTTTTAACGAGTCGAGCCGAACTTTTAACGAGCCGACTCTCGAGCTTTGGTGGTAAACGAGCCGAGCTCACGAGCTTTTGCATTCTAAATGAGCTCGAGCCTAAATTTATTAGGCTCAAGCTTGACTTGTTTAATAATCGAGCCGAGCTCGAGCCAAATTTTTAAGCTTGTTTAATAAGCGAACCGAGCCGTTAACGAGCCGAGCCCAAAAAGCTCGCGAGCCGGCTTGGTTTGTCAACACCCCTATCTGCAAGGAGAAGATGTTAACACACCTTAAAGTGTATAAGCATTCAAAGAATGCAAGACTATGGCATACATGGGATGATACTTTACGACAAGAAGATATGGTGATGATTATCATTAGTTATATTAACTTGTTGTAAACCCTAAGTATATTTTATGGAAGTTAGGATTGATGTAATTTCATATATGTATCATAGTTGATTGTATGGCTTTATAATGTTAGTCATTAATATCATTTAGACAATGATATTGTGATTAAGATTAGGTATTATATGGGCTTAATTTAAGTACGATAATTTAGCTTGAATTAAGGGAAGAAACAGGTTGGTTTAAGACTTAAATGTGCCGGCTACTCTCCCTTCCTATATATACCCTTATACACGCATAAGTTGGAAGAAGAAGATCATTTGAATAAAAATTACCAAGTTAGGAACTTGTTTGTCTCTCCTTTGGAGTAGTTGATATACAGAAGTGCTGGAAATTTCTTCCACATTCTTGTTCGAAGTTGAATGCAACTTCAACCTTCGAACTCATTCAACATTTCAACCTGAAATCTTATTCGAGTTTGATTCATCTAAACCAATTTGATTCTTACAATTCAATACACCAATGCAGCTCTCCATTGGTATTAGATCCTTATTCCTTCCTTCCCCTTTGATTCACATCAAATTTTGGTATCAAAGCCTTCAAAACCATTGCATCTTGCGTCAGTGCTAATTTCTGTAATTTTCTTGCAGCTACAAGTGAGGAGACCACTTGCAAGAAAATTATCACCCAGCATTCTTCGACCCTCCCTTACATCTTGTTGTCATTCTTGATTCTTCCTTGAGTTATTGATTGAAGATATTGAATTCTTGCAACAATCTTGTTCCATTTTTTCTCGTAGAAATATAGCAATTCTGAAAATCCTTGTCCAGCATCCCCTTGTTCTGTTGAATTGCGCATGTTTGTTTACTTGGTTCATTTCGAGCCTTTCTTCTATTTTTCCACCATCCCTTTCTCTTCATTTTCTCTCCCCATTTTTCCTGTTATACCACCGTTTATCTATCCATTTCCATTCCCTTATCTCATACCAACGCTGGTAAGAAAAAATCGGAACCCTGGTAACATAGTCAAGTTCACAGGTTGATAATTGTTGCGTGTGTCTCGGCTTGGTCCGATCCATTTCCTCTCCAAGTCCACTCCATACTCTTCTTCTTTGTCTTCTCCACAACTCCTATGGTGCACAACACTTGAATCTTCAACTTGAATACCTTTATGTGTTGAAGAAAAATCTGACAGATTCATTATTTTATGTGGTTGATTTTTGAACCACATAGAAGATAACTTCCAACCCTTTGGTTCCTGCATGCATGCTGTGATTTCTAGTGGCTACATTTCCCTCATTTGTGCCTAATCAAAGAAAACAGGTAGTGCTCTTCAAATTGTTTGTGAATTAGCAAAATATTTGTGTCTATTTGGTTGGAGGGAAATTCCAGCACATACACACTTTTAGAATCCTTTTGTGCAAAGGAAGATGTGTGTGTCATCTTCACCATGGCAAGTGAAGAAGTTTGTGCCTTGGTAGAGTCTATCAAGAGTCTCAACACACAAATGGATGCTCAATTACACAATCAAACCACACTTCAACACCAACTACAAAGTGTGGAAGCAAAACTAGCCAATCAAGAGGCGCATCGATCATGGCAAAATCGCATGGAGACCACACACGATAGTGTGGAAGGAAAGATGAAGCCTATTTCCATGAAAAAGGTGGGAATGGATATTCAAACATGCATCACAACGAAGATGGAGAAGATGATATGAGTTCATTTGGCTCAAGCACCCAAAGAAGACCACATACATTCCAAGTAAGGCATGCTTACCATGAAGATCAAGGTATTAAACTTGATCTTCCTAAATTTTATGGTGATTTGAATGTGGAATTATTCTTTGAGTGGTTGCATGAAATCAAATATATCTTTGAATTTAGAGAGTATGATGATGAGAAAATGTAAGCTAGCTACTCTTAAGTTCAAAAAGTTTGCTAGAATTTGGTATGATAATTTAAAAAGAACAAGAGAAAGACAAGAGAAGTCAAAGATAAAATCTTGGGGAAAACTTAAGAAACACCTAAGAAAAAAATTTGTGCCTAGAGAGTATGAGCAAGATATGTATGTGAAAATGACAACTCTAAGCAAGGCTTATTTAGTGTAGAAGAATACACTAGAGAATTTAAAAAATTAGCCCTTCTTTGTGATGTTCAAGAAAGAAAGGAACAAAAGTATGCTAGATACTTAGGTGGCTTGAATAATTTGATAAGAGATAAAGTTGACATGTATTCTTATGATTCTCTTGATGAATTGATTAAATTGGCTTTAAAATTTGAAAGACAAACTAAATCAACTAAAGCTTATGTTAAGTCTAATGTTTCAACTTCAACTAAACCATATTCTAATACATTTACACCTAAATCAACATCTTCATATGATAGAAAGAATAATAGAGATGATAAAGGTAAAAATAAGGTAGTTGAAATGGCAAATAAACAATGTTTTAAATGTAAAGGATATTAACATTTTGCTAGAGATTGTCCTAACCAAAGAGCTTTAACCTTACATGAAATAGAAAACATGGAACCATGTAGTGATGATGAGAACTTTGAAATTTAATCTCCTAATGAAATCTTAAACATGGATGAAGAAGAAGGAGATCCATGTTTTGTAATTCAAATAGTGTTACAAATACAACCTACTATGACACCTACTCAAAGAGAGAATTTTTTTAAGACTAAGTGTAAAATAGGTGACATGGTTTGTAGACTTATAATTTATAGTGGTTCATGTACGAATGTTGCTAGTGAAGCAATGGTTAAGAAAATTGTTTTAGAGACAACTAATCATCCTAAATCCTATTCTTTACAATGGCTAAATAAAGATAAAGGAGCTAAAGTAAATAAAAGAACCTTAATTACATTTTCCATTAGAGACTATAATGATGAAGTTCTATGTGATGTTTTGCCTATGGATGCTTGCGGATTACTTTTAGGAAGACCATGGCAATATGATAGAAAAGTAACTCATCATGGGGTAATAAATGAATATGTAGTGAAAAAAGAAAAGTAGGTGTATAGATTGACACCTTCTTTGTGTGATCATGTACCTTTAAGTGATGACAAAAATAGATTATTTTTACATGAAAAGGCTATGAAAAAATGCATAGAAGAAGAAGGAATTTTTTATGCTTTAGTTTCTAAAGATTCTAACCCTGAGAAGCAACAAATTGAAAATACTAACCTAATTAATTTGCTTGATGAATATAATGATGTATTTCCTAATAATTTACCCTCTGGATTACCACTTAAAAGAGGTGTAGAACATGCCATTGATCTTGTTCCTTGTATGCCTATTCCAAATAAACCAGCTTATAGATGTAACCCAAAGGAAGCTAAGGAATTATAGAAACAAATCTAAGAGCTTATAGATAAAGGATTTGTGAGAGAAAGTATGAGTCCTTGTGGTGTCCCTACTTTACTAGTGATTAAAAAAGATGGTATTTGGCGTATGTGTATAGATTCTAGGGCAGTGAATAACATTACTATCAAGTATCGTTTTCCTATGCCTAGGTTAGATGATATGCTTGATGAACTTTGTGGTGCACTAGTATTTCCCAAAATTGACTTGAAAAGTGGATATCATCAATTAAGGATTAGAGATGGAGATGAATGAAAAACTGCTTTTAAAACTAAATATGGTCTTTATGAGTGGATGGTTATGCCTTTTGTAATCCCCCGAAATTTTGAAAGCATATAATTTAATAAATAAATTTTATTTGGGATAAATTAGCCTTTAAATCTATTTATTTTAATTATTTTATGGGTTTTTGAGTAAATAAAATTGGGTATAAATATTTAATAAATTAAAATAAATATATTTATTTATTTTATTGCACTCTTATTATTTAAATAAATTTTCGAACCCTTATTTTACTAAAATTATCCTTTTTAACCCTTATATTTTAATTATAATAAATTAAATTATTAAATCAATTTATTACCCAAAATATATTATATTATATTATTTTATAAATTATACTAATTTATTTAATACCATTTTTCCTTTTCTTTCTCCTTTTTCCCTTTTTCCTTCTCCTTTTTTTTCTCTTTTCTTTCTTTTTCTTCTTTGGGCCGCCGGCCTGCTTCAACCTGCCCTTTTCCGCCTCTTGTGCCTTGGGTCGCTGACCCACTTCTCTCCCCCTCCTCCCTCCTTTCCTTTTCCTTTCCCCGACCCAGTCTCATCCTCCTTCTCCCTGCGTGAGCCTACTGGCTCCCTTCTCTCCTTCCTTTCTTCCCCGATTGAGTCGGCCTGCTCTTTCTTTCTTCGGCCGCCCATCGCTCATGCCCAGCACCCCCTCCCCTTTTCCTTCTTCCCCACTCCCTGCCATCACCATTCCTTTCTCCCTCTTCCTCTAACTCCCTCTCCCTCGTTGACCTCCCTAACTCTCTCTCTCTCTCGCCATTCTCTACCCCATACCGGCCCCACCATTCTCCTTCCCCACTCCCTGCCATTGCCATTCCCTTCTCCCTCTCCCTGCCATGGCCATTCTTCTACCACCCTAATGCCATCCCCGAGCTCCCTATCACCTCCTCTCTCTCCTTATTCTTTTTCTACTTCACTTCCTGATCCATTCGGGCATTTTCGAGCCCATGTGCCTTGCCCAAGCCTCCTCTTTATCTCCTTTCTTCTCCTTCTCTCACCCTCTTTATTTTGTTTCGCCGCCCAGCTCCACCGCTGTCGCTGCCTTAAACGCCACATGCACCACCTCCTGCCACCCTCCACCTCACCCTCGAGCCATCACAACCCCCATCAAGCCACCCCGCAGCCCCCATTCTTCCTCCTCTCTTCTTTCCTTTCCTTCTCGGCAGCCACCCTGCACCGCCATATTCCACCGCCTTCCTGCCGTGTCTACCGCCACCTAAGCCACCAAATTACTCCTTGCAATCCCCTCTACCACCCTCAATCCTATCTTACCCAAAAAGACCACCCAAAGGCCTTCATTTTCCCTCCCCATTTTCCTTCCGCACCAACCTTCCATTTCGACCCCTCCTCGGCTGCCACCTTCGCAACCTCGCTGCCGCCATCTCCACCACCTTTAGCAGCCTTCAACCCATCCCCGACAACCACCTACACCCTTCTCAACTTCTGCACCATTCTCTTGCCCCAAATCTTTCCCCATCATGTCCTTTTCTTAGCCCCAAACCAGCAACCCGAAAATGCCCATTTTCCCCTATTTTCACCACCTTTGTGTCCCTCCTTGTTCTTTCTTTGCATGCAGCTCATGCTGCATGAGCAAATGAGCTACTGCTCTCTTTGATTTAGTTGTTTAATAATTTTTAAGGTATAATAATATTTTAGTTTAATTATTTGATTAATTAAGTGTTATACAACCTTATAATTTGGTTTTTATCATTTCTAATGTAATAAGTCTTGAATTATTTTTAGGTATTGGTTTTGATAATCAAAGCTTGAACCTCTAACCGGAATACCTGTAAGGTTCGTTTTTTGGGAATTGAGGTAATCGTTAAATCCCACTTAAAAGCATGGATTAATGTATGTTAGCACATTAGGATTTTTAATATATTATTATGCTTGGTTTATGTTGTTTAATATGATATATTTGATTCTTGTGTTGATTGATGAAAAGGAAGCATGATAAATTATTGCTATGTATGGAAATATTATTTAGGATAAGAGTTTGGTTGTTAATGAAAATGTTAAGTATTAACCATGTTATATTATGCTATTGTGATTCTTAATGTATGATGAATATTTTGGAAGCCTTAGGGGATTTTAGTAAGATATATTGTATAAGAATATGGCCTAATATATATATATGGGTGCTAATAATGTTATATTAATTATAAGAGTGGTGGATGGGGAATTAGTGTTAATATTTTATGCAGTAATAATAATAATTTAATATAAGTGGTGTACTAAGGGTAAAAAGGTAATTCTTAATTAAAAGGGGTATTATGGTAATTTTGGAGGTAAGGGTAGAATAGTAAATTTTTTAATAAAAGGATAAAATGGTAATTTTGGAAGTAAGGGATAAATTGGTCATTTTGGAAGTAAGGGGGTAAAATGGTAATTTCGTAATTAAAGGGACAAAATGGTAATTTTGTGAATAAAGGGTAAAATAGTAATTTTGTGATTAAATGGTAAATTGGTAATTTTATAACAAAAGGGAAAAATGGTAATTTTGTAAATAAAAGGGATAAAATTGGAAATTGGAAAGGAGTAACTTGGTAATTATAATAATTGAGAAGGGTAAAATAATAATTTAATAAAAGAGAAGGGTAAAATGATAATTTAATAATGGAGAAGGGTAAAATGGTAAATATGAAAAATATGAAGGGCAATTTGGTAATTTAACCAACTAAATGGATAAATTGGTAATTAGGATATTGACTAGGGGTGATTTGGTAATTTGACCAACTAAAGGGTAACTTGTTAACTGTAATAAAGGAAAAAGGTCAAAGTAGCAACCTAACCAACCAAATGGAAAATATATTTAGTGTAATAATTACTAAGGGTGATCAGTGGTCTAACAAGTATGGGAAATAACTCGGTAACCTAAACCGAGTAAGGGTGTAGCTAAGATCGAATGTGTGTTATATGTCCTACATGCCTTGGGTGCCCTATATAATTTTTATGTCGAGTTCTACATGCTATTATTTTAATTTTTTCATGTGTGGCGTGGCTTGGAACCGAGATGTGTTCATGTGTCCTCTTTTGGTATGTGATAATACGAATATGTCGTAAGTTATGACGTGATGTGATGTGGCCCTCTAGAACATGCATGTCAAGGGTGAAATACCTTCGAATAAGATACATTTAAGACATTAATCACTTAAAGAGGAAGATGTTGAGCCGAACCCAGACCGATCCACCAGCAAATAATAGTGGCAGGGTATGTTACCCTTGCGACCGATCCACCGGCTATAATAGTGGCAGGGCATGTACCCTCGTGACCGTTCCACCAACTATATTAGTGGGGGATTCCGTACTCAACAAACCAAATGTAAAAACAATGAATATACTAATTACTTATAGTGGAACACTTTGTGACTCGGGGCCACAACGATCCACCGACAAATAATAATGGCAGGATATGTTACCATCGCGATCGTTCCACTGGCTAAAATAGTGGCAGGGCATGTACCCTCGTGACCGTTCCACCAGCTATAATAGTGGGGTTCCTACACTTACACAGATATTTATAATCCAAGATGATTGATTAATGATGGACTAATGGCCTTAAGGCCCTAAAAGTACCGAGTATTCATTATGGCCTATTAACATTTGGTTGACTTGTCAAGTATGCGAATGGACGAAAGTGAATGTTATGTACACACCGTTAATATCTGATTGACTCGTTGAATATGCGAATGTATGGACCTGAATGTTATGTTATAGTAGTGTACCATGTGTTACATTGTAGACCTGTTTTTAAGTGTGTATTTAAATGGTTACTTTGTACTGTAGTACTAAAGAGTTCCATTCGTGGGCCCCTGCCTATTCAATGGGCAGAACCCCTTGCGGGTCATGTTCAGTGCTTTCAAGTGGGCATCGGGAAATAGTGTAAGGAACTATCCGAAATTGTTAGGATTTTAATATGTCTCTTTAAAATTCATAAATTCAATGTATTTATTATTTTATAACCACCGCTGGTGGATTTTACTCTAGTAAATTGTTTACCGTGCTACTCTGATTTATATATGCTTGAGTTTCTTGTAAATTGTGTTCTACTCTACTAGTCTTAGCACTTGGTACTAGAACGGTAGGAGTGAATTGGTCTGGTACTAAGTGTGGCAGTAATATCCCCAAAGTTCACGATTTATTAATTTGCTTCCGCTAATTTCCTTTTAATTAACAAAAATTTTCAGTTGTGAATTTTGGGGGTGTTACACCTTTTGGGTTATGTAATGCACCTATATCATTTATGAGACTTATGAATGAAGTTGTCCGACCTTTCCTTGGTGATTTCATTGTTGTATATTTGGATGATATTCTTGTGTATAGCAAAAATGGTTATGATCACCTAGTGCATTTGAGGAAATTGTTTGATAAGTTAAGGAAAGCTAAACTATATAGGAAACTTGAGAAATGTGATTTTATGCTTCCAAGTGTAGTTTTCCTAGGCTATATTATTAGTAGAGAGGGTATTCAAGTAGATCCTAATAAGATTAAAGCTATCAAAGAATGGCCTATCCCTTAAAATATTCATTATGTGAGAAGTTTTCATGGATTAGCTAGTTTCTATAGAAGATTCATTATGGATGTTTCTACTATAGCTACACCTATTACTCAACTCATGAAAAAGGGTAAATTTTGTTGGGGACAAGAAGCTACTCAAGCCTTTGAAACCCTCAAAACTAAACTTTGTAATGCCCCTGTTCTATCCTTACCCAATTTTAATATTCTTTTTGAAGTAACTTGTGATGCTAGTGGAGTTGGAATAGGAGGATTACTTTCCCAGGAAAAGAAACCTATATCATTTTTTCTCTGAAAAGTTGAATGGAGCCAAACTTAACTATTCAACTTATGACAAGGAATTCTTTGCCATCATATGGAGTCTAGAGACATGGAGTCATTATCTGAGACCAAAATCTTTTGTATTATATTCGGATCATGAAAGTTTAAAATACTTACATAGTCAAAAGAAAGTTAATTTGAGACATGTAAAGTGGGTAAGTTTCTTATAATCCTTTGTGTTCTCTGTCAAACATTTAGATGGAAAAGAAAATGTAGTCATCGATGTTTTTTCTCATAGATCTACATTACTTGTTATGATGGATGCAAAAATCTTAGGTTTTGAAATGATAAAAAGACTTATATCCTAAAGATGAAGATTTTAAGGACATATTTAATGCATGTATAGAAAGTGGATACCATGGAAATTATATCATGCAAGATGGATTTTTGTTTGGACTAAATAAACTTTTTATTCCTAGATTTAGTATTCGAGACTTGCTAATCAAAGAAATACATGAAGGTAGCATTGCGGGACATTTGGTGTACATAAGACTATATAACTATTGTAAGAAAATTTCTATTGGCCACGAATGGTTAAAAATGTACAAGCCATGATAAGTAGATGTTCTACATGTCAAAAAACTAAGAGTTACTTTCATAAAGGCTTATACACACCTTTACCTTTACCCGTTCCTAATAAACCATGGGAAGTAGTTAGTATGGAATTTATCCTAGGGTTACCAATAACGCAACGTGGTACAGATTCTATTCTTATGGTGGTAGATAGATTTTCTAAAATGGCTCATTTTATTCTATATAATAAAACCGATGATGCCACGCATTTTGCTGACTTGTATTTTAGAGAGGTTGTTATACTTCATGGTGTGCCTAAAAGCATAGTTTCAGATCGGGATGTCAAGTTTGTGAGTTATTTTTTGAAAACTTTATGGTATATGCTTGGTACTAAATTATTATTTAGCACTTTGCATCATCCACAAACCGACGGTCAAACTAAGGTAACTAATAGAACTCTTAGTACAATCTTAAGAGGTTTAGTTAATAAGAGTACTAAAGATTGGGATGTTAAGTTAGCTCATGTAGAGTTTGCTTATAATTGTAGTCCATCTAGTACTACTCAAAATAGTATGTTTGAGGTGGTGTATGGAGTAAATCCACACATTCCTATTAATATGATTTCTTTGAAAAAAGGTGAGTTACAAAATTATGAAGCTAAAGGTAGAGTAAAATTTTTTCAACAACTTCATGAGAAAATAAAAAATAATATTAAAAAATCTAATGCCAAGTATAAAGCTCAAGTAAATAAGTATATAAAACCTCATGTGTTTTCTCCTAGTGACTTAGCTTGGTTACATTTGCATAAAAAAAGATTTCCTAATTTACATAAAAATAAACTAATGCCAAGAGCTGATGGACCATTTAAAATACTAAGAAAGTTTGGGGATAATGCTTATGAACTTGAACTTCTAGACCATTATAGTGGAATTTCAAGAACTTTTAATGTTGGTAATTTGTCTCCTTATTATACTGATGAAAATTTGAGGGCAAATTCTTCTCAACTTGGGGAGAATGATGCAGGAGCATCTAATGATTCTCATATTCTTGTTGATTCTCAAGATAAGGAAGAATTAGCTTTCTTAATATTGAAGCCAATCATATTAAATGTTCTTGATAATGTCTCTATGCTTGGTATTGAAAACAATTCAAGATATTCTTGTAGGTATGTTATATATTTACAAGGAGAAGATGTTAATACACCTTAAAGTGTGTAAGCATTCAAATCATGCAAGACTATGGCATACATGGGATGATACTTTACAACAAGAAGATATGGTGATGATTATCATTAGTTATATTAACTTGTTGTAACCCTAAGTGTATTTTATGTAAGTTAGGTTTGATGTAATTTCATATATGTATCATAGTTGATTATGTGGCTTTGTAATGTTAGTCATTAATATCATTTAGACAATGATATTTTAATTAAGATTAGGCATTATATGGGCTTAATTCAAGTACGATAATTTAGCTTGAATTAAGGGAAGAAACATGTTGGTTTAAGCCTTAAATGTGTCGGCTACTCTCCCTTCCTATATATACCCTTGTACACACATAAGTTGGAAGAAGAAGATCATTTGAATAAAAATTACCAAGTTAGGAACTTGTTTGTCTCTCCTTTGGAGTAGTAGATATCCAAAAGTTCTGGGCATTTCTTCCACATTCTTGTTCGAAGTTGAATGAAACTTCAACCTTCAAACTCATTCAACATTCCAACCTGAAATCTTATTCAAGTTTAATTCATCTAAATCGATTTGATTCTTACAATTTCAATACACCAATGCAACTATCCATTGGTATTAGATCCTACTTCCTTCCCTCCCCTTTGATTCACATCAATTCTTATATTAAGTTCTAAGTCCAAGAGTTACTTTGCTTAAATTAACAATAACCATAAAAATAAAACATAGATTTCAATATAGAATAACATTGATCTTATAGTTTAAAACATTAGGTAAAGAGTTACAATAAAATCAGAAAAGGAAACGAAAGGGAGCATGAGAGTCCAAGAAAAAATCCTGATCAAAAGTTGTCAGGCAAACCTCGGACAATCCTAACTCTCAACCTATACTAAAAGCCATCAGAGCTTACCCTAATAATACTATTGCAAGGTAAAAAATGCCCATTTAATAGGCATGAGACCATGAAATGGAACCTATCAGTACTATGGTACTAAGTAACCCATTAGATAAAATTGATATGTAAATCCCGCATGTAACATATCAAATGCATAGCAACAAACATGGTACATGATATTGAAATATACATGTGATGAAAAAATATAATAATCATATTAGATAAACAATAAACACCGAGACCACATACCACTCATACCCATTCAATTAGAACATAATGAAGCTTATACAATAGATGTTTCATGAAGTGATGATTAGAATAAATCTCAACACAACAAGCATAATCTTCACAATATATCTCATATCTCAATATCAAACCAATAATATTGGTAATACCATAGGTAGGGCTCAAGGGCCCAATGCCAAATAAAATTCATACTATCACGGTAGGGATCAAATGCACCATATTGAGCCATAGGTAGGCCCAAGGCTACTATTGAACCAATCCAATAACTATTTTGATCTAATAATAATCATTTCCATTTTTATTTACTTAAGGGAATACAATAATAACCTAGAGACATAAAAATATATTGGTCATATTGGTGCACATGACATTATAGTAGTCTCCTAACCATCCAACCCATAGGTATAAAAGCTTTTTGTCATACTGATGTACAAGTTGACACAATACCCTCCCAATCTAGGACACCTAATCCATAAATAGAGTAGATTAGTATTACTAGGGCACAACAACACACTAGTGAACCAAACAAATAGATGGCTCCTACCTTGTCTCTATAGTAGTTACCTCTGAAGAGCAATCATTTCCAAACTCGAGATCTTCTACTTTAAGTATATACATTTTTGAAATGTAATAAAAAAGCATCACATACTACACAAAGATTCCAATTCCTTACTTAACCAATTTTCATTTACTTCCAACTATTCAAGTCAACCCTAAGGTCAACGGTCCAAGTCTAAATTTAAGATCAGCCTATCAATACACTAAGGATGTCTGATTTACTGATTATTCATGTTAGGTGTATTAGTTCAAAAATGACCAAAATATCCCTAAAACTATTATTACATATCATTGTATATTTTAAATACTAATTTTATTTTATATATTAATTTATCATGAAAAGGTTAAAATATAATAATTAAATTACATAATATCCAAATAAATTACCAGACACGCCAAATAAATATTTTGCCCCTAGACATGATTTTACAAGTAAAATCCTAATATACGTTTCTAGGACAACAAATCACACATTCCCATACTTAATAGGAAATAACACATATTAGGCACACTTATTGAAATAATTATCATGATATGATTAAAATGGACAACATACCCTTAGAGCATATAATAATAATAGTCATGCTAGAACATATATTTCTAGAACATCAAATTACATATTCCCATATCCTATAACAAATAACACATATTAGGCACACTTGTTAGGATAACAATCATGATACATTTAAAATGACCAAAATACTCTTAGGGCGTACAATAGTAATAGTTATGCTAAAAATGTACCTAAGCATGCTCAATATATCATATTAGGCATACATGACATACATAAATTAATTTTTTCATTTAACCCATTTTAACCAACATTATTACACTTGATAATTTACACAAATTTGCATGCTCCATTTTTACCAAATTTCATACTAACACTTTTAAGCAAATAATTAAAATGTAGTGAACATACTTAATATAATTTATGCATCAAAAACCCCTAATCATTTATATGTAATATCTCACATTCTAGTAGAGTATAGAGGTTACCTCATTTCCAGCAAAAACACAAAACATGGATAACCTACTAAAATTTATTAGGCTCCACTAATTAAACTTTTTACCTAAAAATAATACCACGTTAAACATACTAATATTAACAATTAAAATAATTATTAAATAAAAAATTACCAAAATTCTCTTGATTTTGAAAATGGGTAAAAATATATATATCAACACCCATGTTGCTCATATAGCATGAGTTGGGGTTATAGGGAGCTACCGAGGGGAGATGCTGGTCAGGTGGGTAGAGGTGATGGATAAGGGTGGTGATGAGTGGTGGTGTAGTTGTGTAGGGAAGGGTGAGGGTGGCACTGGATGATACTAGGTAGCTCGAAGAGCGAGGAAATAGGCAATGTAGGGAGGAGATGGAAAAGACACTAGAGGTAGGGAGGTGGTTAGATGGTGGAGCTTTGGTGTGGTTGGAGTTGGACAAGGGAAGGGTTGCAAATGGGACAACATATGGAAGGGCGACAGATGGGGAAAGATGATGGTGTTGGGTAAGGAGGCACGATGCAGGGGCAGAGGTGATTGGGTGGTGGTGTTGTAATACCCCAAAATTCACTACTTTTTTTAAAAAGATGAAGTAATTAAAATAGAAGCTCTTAAATTAAAACTCGTGAATTTTAGGGATGTTACCGCCACACTTAGTACCAAACCGGCTCTCTCCGACCGTTTCAGTACCAAGTGCTAAGGCTAAGAAAAGATTAACAATCAATTATAAAATTAAGACAAACTAAACTTCAAATAATCATTAAACGGTTGTAAAACAAAATCAGAGTACGCATCAAGAATTGTAATTTATTTCTAAAAGAGAATTAAACTTACAACCTATAAAAGGTTCATTAAAATACTCAATCGAGTAATGAATCATAAAATGGTAAATACTATACCAAAGAAATAACAAAAGGAATTAAATCACCTAAAGAATGAATACGGCCACAACACTCTCAAACTTGAGCTAAAACATGCTCAACACACAACCCCGATTGATGTCTCGCCCACCTGTACAAAGTCAGAAGGGCATACTACTCGTGGGAATGAGCAGCACCCATGAAAATGGTGATTAGTACGCTACGTACTGAGTAAGGTAACCGAGCACTAAGGCTAACACATAATCACATAAAATAATGCAGGATAATAAAAGATGATAAAGACCAGCACCATAACATACAGGCATACAATCATTCAGGTAAAAGTACAAAGGCCCAGTTATAGTCCGGATTAATTTTTAAATTAATCTCTGATCAGAACTCATTTCACACCATGCTTTTTATTAAATCCATGTAAGTATAGGAACACCCCACTATTATTGCCGGTGGATCGGTTACTTGCGGGACAAAGTCCACACCACTATTCCTTACCGGTGGATCGGCTGGTTCCTACTCACATGGTGTTCCAATGTAAGTAATTAGTATATTTTAAGCATCTTTAACAAACTCTGGTTTGTGTTTATTGAGCTCAAATCACCCCACTATTATTGCCGGTGGGCCGGTCACTTGTGGGACAAAGTCCACACCACTATTTTTCGTCGGTGGATCGGTCACTTATAGGGTAAAAACCTTAACCACTATTCCTAACCGGTGGATTGGTTAGACCCGGCTCAATAATCTTCCACTTTAAATGATTAGTGTCTTAAGTATCTTATTCAAAGCTTTCACCCTGGACATGCATGAATCATCACACATCACAAATCATAAATTCTACCATCATAATTACACTTTAATCGCCAATTACACATGATACAACAAAAACCCTAAGTAGCCACACCAAACCCTAATCAACCACAACAAACCATAGTTAACCACTCCAAGCCCTATTTAACCACAACAACCAAAATTAGCCATTCCACACCTTAGTTAACCACAAAAAACCACAATTAGCCACTCCAACCCTATTAATCATAACAACCCTTGGTTAATCACTCCAAACCCTAATTCAGCCTCCTCCACACCCTTATAATGCTCCACATACTATTTTCCATCTAAAATGTTCAAACACCCAAATAACACTTGCATTACCTTCCTTATATCCCAAATCAACCTTTCATACGTAAATTTCACTCCCATACAAACTTTACACATCTCATGCAACCTCTTGAACTTTTCATACAAACCCTAAATCCCATGAAATCATTAATTCCCATGCAAAACCCTAACTCCACCATGCAAACCCTAGTACCACTATACAACCATTAATTAGATTCTTCCATACAAAACCATAAATTAGATTTTCCAATATAAAACCATAAATTATATTCTCCCACACAAAATCATAAATTAGATTCTCCCAAATAGAGCCATAAATTATATTCTCCCACACAAAACCATAAATTAGATTATCCCTTATAAAACCATAAATTATATTCTCCCATATAATACCATAAATTGGATTCTCCCATACAAAACTATAAATTAGATTCCCCCATATAAAACCATAAATTATATTCTCCCAGACAGAACCATAAAAATCATAAATCATATTCTCCCACACGAGACCTTAAAATTCTCCATTTTATTCTTCCATTCATGAATCATTAAAGTAATTAGGTCAACTCACCTCCCTTGGTCAACCTCTTTCCCCATCCTCCTTTTTCATCCTTTCTCCCACACAAACCACATCAATACCCTCACATGCATGCCTTACAGGATCACAAAACATATCATCACATATACATAATACACATGCCATATAACAACACAGGAACATTCTTGAACTCCACATCATACCATATACGAAATAATTACATTAATAACATAGGATGCATAACATACAAGGCATTCAATGCACATTAACACATAAAAGGCCTTAGTAACACCCTTATCTGAAACGACACCGGTCTTGGAGCACGCTCAACGCCTCCTTAGGGCTTTGACCAAATAATAACATACTAATAAAATAACATTAACAAAATTCTGACTTTGCTAAAGATATAAAAAAAATAGAAATTTTATAAAAGTTGATAATATAGGGTTAAAGACTTTACCCTATTAATAATAATGATACTAAAAATAATATCAATGAGAATATAAATAAGAATAATAATAATAGTAACAATAATAATAATAATAATAATAATAATAATAATAATAATAATAATAATAATAATAATAATAATAATAAGGACATTATTCAAAAACAAAGTAAAATAAATGCTTCAGCCCCTTTTACCAAAACAATACTAATAATAATATTAGTAAAATAAATAACCAAATTTAGTAGTAATAATAATAATGAAATAACAACAACAACAACAATAATAACATTATTAACAACACTAATGGTAAAATAGCTGTATTAATAATAATGGAATAAGATTAATAGAAATTTGAAATAGGAAATAATTATTATTATTATACTTATAACATATTAATATTAATAATAGTAATAATAGAAATAATAAGAATAATAATAATAAAATTGAAATAAAAATTACAATAGGGCTTCATCCCTCAACAGAAATAATAATCAAAACATCAATACTAATAATAATAATAATACATATTAAAATAATAATAATAATAGTATTTATATGCAAATAATTGAAATAAAATAATTTAAGGGTTATAAAAATAGGAAAAAAGGCTGAGAGGGTCTAGGGTTTAACCTTAGGCTGGTGGGGATAGGCGGCACCAGCGGTGGTGCACGACGGCGGCGGTGGCGGTGGCCGGAAAAAGAGAAGAAAAAGGGGAAAGTGAAATGCTAGGAAAAGTTGAGGCAGAAAGGAGGTGGGAGATGGGGTGTTTAAGAATGCCTATAGGGAGAGGAGCAAAATGGAGGTGGCGGCGCACAACAGCAGTGGTGGTGGCCAAATAGAAGAGAAGAAGAAAGAGAGAGGAGGAGAGGGAGAAAGAGGAAAAGAGAGGTAGGGGAAGGTAGAGGAGGTTCTGTAGCATAATTTGGGAGGTGAAAGAAGCAGCGGCAGCGGCGAAAGAGGTGGCTAAAGGTGGTTCAAAGGGTGGCGGAGGCAGAAAATAGGTTGGTTGAGGGGGCTACTTCGCACAGTCTCGGTGGCTTGTGCAGAAAGAATCGAGAGATATAGGATGTTTAGTTAGCTATAGGGAGATACGAGGGAGAGTTTGGTGGCCAGAGATGGCGGCGAAGTTGGCCAGAGGCGGCGAAAAGGAATGATTTATGGGTAAGAAATAAAAAGCTCGATACAGGGCTATTATGGGGGTATTTATAGGGTTATAAGGGAGGTTAGGGTTCTGTGGGTCGGCGTGGGAATAGGCAAGTAGGGTTTTGGTCGCCGAAGGTGATGGTTGCCAGCAAAATTTAAGAGCAACGTGGCAAGGGTTTGCTGGCTGGGAGAAGGAATCGCGCAAGAAGGAAGGGAGGTGGATGGGTCTGTGTGATCGCCGAATCAGGGGGAAGATAAAAGAAGAAAAGCGGCCAGTCAATAGTGCATAGCCAGCGACGGAAATCTCGGCTATGGAAGCTGCGGTGGAGTTACAGTCGACGGGGCTGGGAGTAGAAAAGAAGAAGAAGAAGGAGGTAGGGGACCGGGCAGTTCAGGGAAAAAGAAAAGAAAAAGAAAGGCGGCGAACCGGGCCGAGCGCGAGGGGGTAAGTTCATTAATTAAAATGACGCGTTTTGGGAGAAAGACAAGAAAAATGTGACGCGGCGAGAGACAAGGAAGTAGCCACGGTGCAGGCTGGGCCGCGCGAGGGAAAGGAAAGGAAAAGAAGAAGTGGGCCGCTGGGTTGGCCCAGTCCGGCGAGTAGAAAAAGAAAAAGAAAAGAAGAAGAAAGAAAAAGGAAAAAAGGGAAAAAGGAAAAGATAAAAATAATTAGGTTAGGGCCAATTAAATTAATCTGAATATTTAGGATATTTAAAAATAATAATATTTAAATAAAATAATATTTATATTCCTTTTTAGATTAAATTAGTATTTTTAAAAGATTTTCCATAAATTCCATTTTAATTAGCAAAATACCCTAATTTTCTCCAATTAAATTATTTATAAAATTATTATTAATTTGAAAATATTTTCTCATTCTTATTTTAAATAAAATAATTTATTTAATTAATTTTCAAAATAAAATCCTTAATTAGCTAAAATACCAAAATTTCTCCTAATTAAAAATACTTATACATTTATTCTTAATTTGCCTTAATTAAATATATTTTATTTTAGCAAAAATATTTTTAAATTAATTGTTGTAATAAAACATCATTTAAATATAATTTTTAAAATTAGAAATTTTCGGGGCATTTTAGGTGTGGTTACTGGTTTGGGGCAAGGAAGGGTGATAAGGAGGTGGTGGTGAGGGAAAAGAAAAATAGGGGTGGGGGAAGGTGGCAGACGATAGGGCTCAACGAGAGGAGGGAAGGATGGAGGAGAAGGGGTGTAGTGTGTGTCCGTGCGTGTGTGTAGGAGTGAAAGGGGAGTATAGGTTGGTTTAGGCATGAAGGGTAAGTATGCGGGAGTAGGTGGTGGTACGGTTGGTGGCGTAGGGTTGTAAGGGGTGGTTGGTGTAGGCTGGGGGAGTTGGTCTCATGAGCCAAAAATGGATGGGAAATGGGGCACACAAGAGAGAAGGGCATGAGTAGTTTGGGCTTGAAGAGGAAAGGGAGACATGTGGGGTGTAGGGCACAGGCAGGGGCAATGTAGGTGGGTTGGGGCATGTTTGGGATGGGGGTTGGATAAGGGAGAAGGAGGATAAAAGAAAAAGAAAGAAGAAGAAGAAAGGGTTGGGTTGGGCTGGGGAAAGAAAAGAAGAGAGGGAGGGAAGGTGGGCTAGTGGAACAAACTAGAGGGAAGAAAATAAAAAAGGGAAGGAAAAAAGAATAGGGAAAATAAACAAGGAGAAAAAAAAGAAAAATAAAAAAAGGAAAATTTTGGTTTAGAATTAGAATTAGATAAATTTAGGATTAAAATAAAATTAATTTATCTGAATTTAGGATACATGATTAGGAAGAATAAACCGGGGTAAAATTTATAGATTTTTAGATTGGGTCTAAATAAAAAGGAAAATGATAAAATAATTAGGATTAATTAATATAAAAAGTTATATATTTGTGGGTTAAATGTTTAAAAAAATAATTAAGATAATATTTTAAGGGTTGTATTAAAATATTAATTGGGATTAATATTAGATATTATTTTGGCGTATTACAAGACAATACCATTTGGAAAGAAAAAAAACCCTGCCTTAAAGGGCCTTATGGCATATGGCATCAACCAAGTCTAAGTAATATTCAAACTACTCATAGCCAGTGGATTCCTTAGTATATCTAATGGATTATTCATAGTATCCACCTTATCCAATGTAACATTGTTTGCAACAATGTTTCCTCAAATGAAGTGATACCTAATATCAATGTGTTTTATTCAACAATGAAAAGAATTAGAATTAGTTGCCAAATCGATATCACTTTGACTATCACTTCAAAGAACAAGAGCACCATGATCAAACCTAGGCTCATAAAATAACCCTCTAAGCCATGCAACTTCTTGATAAACCTCAATTGTAGCCATGCACTTAGCCTTGATTGTGGACAACACAATCACCTATTGGAACGACACTCTTAAGGTAGTCATAACGCCACTAGGACATGACATATAACCATTGGGGGACCTTTTTTATTATTATCAAGATCTCCTCCATAATTAGAGTAAATGAATTCAATTAACATGTTATTCAACCTTCTATACTCCAAACAAGTTGATGTAGTACCTTTCAAGTACCTTAAAATCCACTTCATTGATCACTTATAAAACCCTAAAATTTACCGTTGAAATTTTTTTATTTTTGTGGAAGCATTAATAATAAAATATTGGATGTTACATCGCATCCAAAATAGAATAGGTACTCCCTATACCCCATCTATGTCAAATGTAATGCTAAAAATTAACTTGTACTTTAAGATCAAATGTGTGAAATACTTGATACCACGATGACACAATATTACAAAATAGAGATAGAATATGTATATGATGGAAAAAATATAACTAAGTGTCCACATAGATATATATAATATATATATATATATTATATATATATATATATATATATATATATATATATAGAGAGAGAGAGAGAGAGAGAGAGAGAGATGCATATAATTAAGCACTTGAACCAACCTATAAATATGCACAACGAAAGTATTGAATCAACATATACCGACAACCAAAGCGGTAACTACTCGCGGGAATGATAAACAATCATGAATATGATTGTCACTACTCTATATACCAAGTAAGATAACAATACACATCCATTGAAAAGGGTATACGTGGCACAAGTAACAGAATTTCAAGATAGATATTAAATATTCATAGATGCTTAAGATACGGGATGATCTAAGAGAGAGACATATTTAAATTTATCATTATGTAATTCACACAATCTATTTACTTTGTCACATTAATAATAGATAACCACTCATCTCCTCTTTCCCCTAAAAATGGGAGAAAGGTAGCCAATCTAGTTGATATGTAACATTTATTGTCCCATTTCCCCATAGATGGAAGAAATGTAGTGAACATCACCGATACTCTCATATCTAGGGTATAACACACCTGGGTCACTAGTAAACCTATAATATTTAATTATTCATACCCCTATGAGTCGGTTAATTGGTAAGATAGAGTAAACTAAGGTCCTTTGGTTCTATTAGGACCAGAAAATATATTTCAAAAATCATATAATTTCCACACTTGGAATCTTCTTGATATCATTGCATGTGATCTTCCATTTTAAATAGTAATGTTTTATTATATCATTAACCAACACTTAACATATAACAATGACTCATTTGGTTTACTTAATGTCATCATACTTCTACTTTATTACCATCAACTTACTATAAGAAAGTTGCTTATCATGAGCCCGGTTTATTATAAATTTATTCCAACAATTGATAGCATCTAATGCTCTGAGTTTATCCCTTAATAATACATTGAACATGTTTCATGAGTAAATGTAAGACATAAGAATAATTATTAAATACATGAATGAATATTCCACAAGGTAAAAGATCGTAATACCCTCATAAATCCTAATTTTACAAATACACCATAACTTCATTTATAAGGCCTTTCAAGTCACCAAAAATTAACATCCTAAGCTAAACTACTATTAACATCATATCCAAAAATCATAACTTAACTAAAAAACTTCACACATAAGATACCGATATTATCCTTTTTGTTACTATTCTCAATTTAAGTCATTTATCATAAAATCATACCTTATGTTATTTATAATTTATCAAGATAATTCAAAGATTATCATTTTCATATTTATGTCTATATATTATTTCTACAACACCCAAATTTTCATCTTTTACCATGAATACCAAATTGCCCTTAGTTCAACTAAGCATATCAAAAGTTATTATTTTCATAACTTAAGCCATCCTTATCCAAAACTTAACATATTATATCAAACTTATTGCAAAAACCCCAAGGAACACAATGACACATTTATTTTCCCCAAAACTCACTGAATGACTGTATGATAAAAACGTAAAGTATGCATTATCTTGGTGTATTCCAAGCATGATTTATGAGTGTCTGATGCATATTTCGTGTTTAGACCAAGGATACTACTTTTGTTTGTATTCTTATGTGTAGGTACTGGCTCAATATTGAAATTTCCGATGATTGTTGGAAGTTAAAAAAGATTTTGGAGCCAAAATGAGATTTAGAATGCATGGTTTGAGAAGAAAATGGATGCACGTGTATAAAGAACTAAATTTTCAACCATGATTTAATGTTAACCTAAACAAACTTAAAAGACCAAAGTTAATATAATTCCAACACAACTTGAATCACATTAACCCGAGTTTGAAAGAAAAAGTTATAGCCAGAATACCAAAGATTGTCTAAATGAGCACGAATTAAGCAAGACACACATGCCACACTTGTGGTTTGGTTATGACATTTACGAAATTTCTTTATTTGTTTCCATATTATATGTGTGTGTGTGTGTGTATGTGTTTTAGCTTAGAGTTTATAGGATCTTGATCGAATCTTTCTCTTAGTCACCAAATAGTATCTAGATCTAGAACTCAAGTATTGAAGATAAATGAGTGATTTCTTATGTAAGATTTAATTACAACTCTCTACCCTAAAATTTTTAATGAAACGATTGGTTCTTTATTTCTTCCTATGATTGAATTGCATATTTATTTACTGTGTTCTTTATTCCCAATCATGTGCAAGTATATTCTTTGTTTAAGATTGGGAAATAACCCAACTTTTTGGTAATTGATGATAAATTAGTATATGTTATTAGTGAAATTTTGAATCTTTAAACTTAATTTATCGTGATTGAACTTTGTTGACTCACTTGATCACCAAATTAGCAATCATATATAATTAATTGAATGATCGAAAGGTGAAAATTAATACTAGACCTCTAGAAATGAAGTAAAGAAGTTAAACCACAAAAGTAAGCTAGATTTCTAAGGTATTCTATTGGATTAGTAAGAAGCTTAGTGGGTTTAATTTAATCTTAATTCCACAAAAGTAGCTAATTAAGCTTAATTAGGTATAATTTTTAGACCTTGAATTCCACCTGACCCTTCATTATATTGAATTCCACCCGATTATCTATTTATGATATTTTTATTATTTAATCTTACAATTATATTCTCTTTTACCTTACTCGTTGGTTTAGCCAGTAAAAAATATAAATTTTGGTAATTAACCCATAGTCTCTATGGGATTTACCTTGATAGCTATAATAAATCTATACCCTTACGGATTTCCCTATCACTATATTAACTCTATGGATGAAACTCCCACATAAATCACCAAATTATACAAGTTTCTAAATTTTATCAATTTTACACCCAACATCATTTACATTATTATCATCCTAAAAATATAAGTTACTGAATTTAAAAATATGGCTAAAACCTCCCAATAATACACCTCCAAATTTTGAGATTTCAATATAATACACAAAATTCCATAATTAGATATATTTTAATCTACTCATCCCAAGTCTTTAGAATATACCATAGTATATCATCACACTTAAGATTTTATGATAAATCCTATCAAGTCACAAAACAACACAACTTCTTATCAAATCACAAAACTTATAAAATCATGCACTTTACCAATTAATACATGGATATGAATTTAAAATAAATCCTAGCATGATTTATAACATAAAACATGATAACATGAAAATTTATAAAATTAACACATAGTCACAAAAATCCCTAAACTAAATAGGTGTATCCATACCAAAGGCTACATTGGTATCTAAGCAAAAATACTCCTAAATAAACTCCTTCCATAATTTAATTACCTAAAATAATAAAAAAAATTATTACAAGAAATAGATAAAGGATAAAATAACAATAGTTAGAATAGAAGAAAATAATAAAAAAAGAGAGGAAAATAAATTTCTAGGTTTGAAAATGGGACTAAAGTTATTTAGCTTGAATCAAACATTCACTAATCTATGAAGTTAACTCTTTTTTTACTAGAACATGCACTAAAGAGCTAAAATATAAGATTTTATAAGTATGAAGATGAAAGAAAATGAAGAGAAGAGAAGGGTTGGGCTCGATCATAAGGACAAAATCTAAGAACAAAACAAGTTAATAATAGAAAGATAGGAGAGAGAGAGGAGGGAACAAAGTTGAAATGTAGGAAATTTGGTTATATGTAGAATGACCAACTAAAGAACACAAACCCTTTATGGTTGGAAAAAATGGCAATAAAAAGAGGTAAAAAAAGCTAAAGGGTGTATTGCTCGCAAGCAAGAGGAACAAAGATGAGTGATGGGAGTGATTGACATATGTAAAAGAGTGTAAGCAAGTTGGGAAGAGATGATTGAAGTTAGATTTTTCATTGAATGAGCAAGAACAACATGATATATGATTAGAGGGTGTAAGAGGGTTAGATTTTTGAATCCTTCATCACTAAGAAAGTCAACAATGATTTAAAATGGTTTAGGTAGATAGAAAGTCTAATAAATGGTTTTAAATGGAAAAAATAATAAAATATGTTCCAAAAATCATGAAATAGTTGGGAATGATGATAGATTATTTTAGGAACCCATTGTATATAAAAAATATTAGGCATATGAATTGATTTGAAATAAAAAGAAATTAAGAATATTCAAAATTATGAAAAATGCCTTACTCCAATCAATCAAAAGAGGTTGGCAATCAATTTCCTAAAGCCTTTGATGGCAAGGCTTGGAATGCTACTAGCCAGTTGATTAGGCCTTACATTCAATTGATCGCCAATTGGATGAAATGAAAAGTAGGATTTGGAAAGATGGGATGGTAAAAATGAAGGTTTTAGAAGGATAATTAAGGTGCTCGAATAAGGTTTAAGGTTAAAGACGGGATTAGGAGACTAATCACCCAAGAATTAGGATTATAAAAATTTAAGTTATTACATTGCTACTGACTATTCCTAGGATTTTCCATATACGTGCATACAATACTCACAACTTGAGTAATATCTAGCCGAGTAAAAACTAAAACGTATATTAAATATTCCAAAACATTAGAGTAGGGAACCGTAGCCATAAATTCCTCCTTATCTTTGGATATGGGGTAATTTAGATTATACAATTTGAAGTAATTATCCAAAAGAGTGCTAAGCTACTCGTTATCCATCATATAAAACATCTCTAGATCAATGTTCACATATTGCTCATGTGATAGGTAAATATGATTCTAATCATGGTCTTGAATGATCTTCATGCCAAGTATCTTCTAAGTAGCTCTAAGATCCTTTGTATAAAACTTAGTTATCAACATTATGAGAATTGGACAAGTATTTTGTTGTCACAATAATATCATAAACATATAACACACAAAACACTAGAGAACCATTATTTACCTCCTTCAAGTATAAACATCAATTATAGTCACTCCCAGGGAACATATGCTCAATCATAAGCTAATAAAACCCTTTACAACATTGTCTATGCAAATAATTCATACCATACGGTGATTTATTCAATAAGCATACATGATCTTGCTTGCCTTCAACTATGAAACCATATGGTTATTGTCTATAGATCTCCTCCTCTAGCTAACCATGTTGAAACACTATTTTGACATCCAATTACTCAAACTCTATATTATATATAGCCAAAAGTGTAAGTAGAGTACAACTAAAAGTATGTCTGGTAATAGGAGAAAATATGGCAGTATTGTATACACTAGGTATCTAACATATCTCGCATGTAATTAGATGGGCATTGTATCTTGCTCCAGGGACTTCTATGGTTCCCCATTTAATTTTTTACACCCACTCTCAACCAATAATATTTTTATTCTTAGGGGACTTCATAACCTTCTCAAGTATGACTCTTCCATTTGGGCTTACATCTCCTCATTCATAGCAACACACCATTCGTAAAATAAAAACTAACAATGACATTTGAGTAAGACACTAGCTCCTATATATCAACAACTGCCTTTGCTCTAGATGAAGCATAACATGATAACACCTCAAATCCATATCTTGTAGGAGGCTTAATAGCTCTTTTTGGTTAACATGGAGCAATACCCCTTTGCTCTACCTACTATCTTGATCCACCCACCTTAGGGATTGTGGTTCTATCAAAAGGGTATTTCTAATCCAAATCAACCTCCACATATACTTTCCTTGTATCACCGTGTAGATTATCATGCTCCACCTCCTTATAAGTTGACCAATAGAAGATTATAGCTTATAGAGGAGTACACACACATTAAAGATAACATCCGTGTTGGTTAGAAATTTGAATGCATTTATGTCTTACAAGATATACCCCTTCACTTTACATTTATAACTAAGAAAGATACATTTTTTAGATCTAGGCTTGAACTTACCATCATTCACCTGAGCATAGGAAGAACATCTAAAAATATGCAAATGAGGATAATCAACAGGTTTTCCTGACCATACCTATTTTGGTGTTTTAAACTCAATAAAATGATTAGGTGAACTATTCACCAAGATTGTTGTAATGTGAACAACTTTAGACTTAAACTTCTTACATAATCTTGTCTATGATGACAAACATTTAGGATTCTCTGATATGGTCTTATTCATCTTTTCAATAACATTATTCTACAATGGTCTTCCAACATAGTTGTGGTGCCTAGCAATCCCATGGTGCTCATAATAATTAACACAAGCCCTTTAAATATCTATATCAATCTTGAGGGATAAGTAAGGTCTCGTGAGGGTTTCATATATGATATTCTCACAAAATAACACACAAATCAAGTAAAGTAAAAAAGCACACTTCTAATACCCTTAAATAATGTTGTTTTAGGATCTTCTACTTTCATAACACCGATATTAATACTAAACCAATATTCAACACTAGGAATTTAAAGGGTTAATGTAAACATGTAGTTCACACATGAATATGATAGATATGTATAGAGTAATGATAATAGTTGAGAACTTAATCATGCCTTAGTCACTTCGAGATCCGCCCTTATAGAGATACACCATATTTTTTCTCTTATATTCATAGTTATAAATGAATAAGCACACTTATATATGCGATATAAGAGAATATAAAGATCAAGAAACTCACATATGATATCAAAGAAGGCTCGCGTGTTTTTGTAGATGAAAACCTCATGAAGGATATAAAATACCTACCAAATAGATCTAACTATATGCTTAACTCATGTAAATAATCTATAACAGATCATGGTTACCCATATCAAGAATCAAATATGACTTCATAAAGGATGTAATAGGGATAAGTTTAAGGGTTTAATGAAGAAAATGAAAACATGGATTATATAAAATATCCTAAAACCTAATAGAATCATATTGAGGTAGATAAATTCTTCTTGAAAATTCAAACTTCTCAACACATCTTCACATGAAATAAAACAACATCACATAGGCCAAATATTTTCATGTTGGGCCACCATATCATTTTCACTGTTATCTTCAAAACATATGAAAGAAGACAAGCTAGATTTTCCCCATCTCTTTTTACACTTTTTTTTAATAATAATCTATATAGCCCATTACAATGTTTATGGCCAGTATTTTGATTAAAATAAAATAATATAATACATATGAGGGTTGCAAAGAAAAATGAGGCCAAGAAAATATATTATGTTATGTGAAAATGCTAAAAAAAGGGCACATTTAGCTCAAAAACTCACTATAGGGCGTGATGAATTTTAATATGTCGGGTTGATGGATAGAAAATCATTTATGTTCCTGCTCCATTCACATATAATCACATAGATGTGTGTTCCTTACATCAAAATTAACATAATAAATCTCCACTCAACCTTATCTCATTTTTTTGATAATCTTTTAATTATATTTCAAAGATATATCTATCCTTAACTAGTTAATGGCTCTTACGATTCAACTAAACACACATCATGCAAAAAACTCAAAAAAAAGTCCCACATAGGAAGTCAATGAAGCATAAGAACGAAACAAAAGCCCCTCATACTTATTAAGGGCATTGCGCTCAATGGAAAAATAAATCTACACAACAAAGAGTGTTAGGATGAAAAAAAATAGGTAGCATATTACTAGGAATGACAATAATATTATAAAGGAGTGAAAGAAAAATGATAATTTGATACATGACAGATCTTACATAATGTATCAAAAAGGTGAAGATAAAAACTTTAAGACAAAATGATTCATGTTGAGAAACATGCCCCTACTTATGTCACCTCACATGTGCTACATCTAACCTAAAATTTTATATATGTTACACCTCCCACCTTTAACTCAACATAGTCACAATTATTCAAACTTTGTAAGTGTGAAAGTACTATTCATTTATAAATGAAAAACCAAACTACCTAGCAATTCAAAACAAAATCCAAATAAGTTTTAAATCATAAACTAAAATAAACACACATACTTAGGTTGCCTCCTAATAAGCACCAATTTATAGTAAGTAACTTAACTATAATTTTTGTAATACCTATTTGTAGAAACCTTAATTATAAACTGATAATTATGTGTAATTAATTATAATAATTATTTTAGGATGTTCTGTGTTAAATGTCTTATTTGTATGTAAATTATTATGGCATTATATATATATATATATATATATATATATATATATATATATATATTATATATATATATATATATATATATATATATATATATAATTATTTAAAAAATTGGGTTATTAGTTTTAATTATAGTTGGGACCCCGACCCATATTTGTTTTACTAAGGAACTGGTAACTAGATGTTTTTCCTTAGTTCAACTTTCCTAAATATCACTGTTGTCCTATTAATATTTTTGATCTTCTACCTTTCTTTTTCCCAGTGCAATTCTCTCCCTTACACCATCTTTCCCTTACACGTTGCCTCTACTCCGTGTTCCTCTCATGCATGCTTCGCTCGTGCATGTCTTGCTCGACTTTGTTTAGTCACATACCATCATCCATATAAGCTTCCTCATCCCTTATTATTTTGTGTCTTGATTTCCACATAGATAATGCCATGGTATGTGATCATCTTCTCCCTTCTCCTTATCTCTGGCTTCATTTGAACCATCATCATCTTCATCACCATAACCCCTCCCACTAAACACCAACGTTTCCTTGGAAAACTAACCACTACTACCACCCAATCAACCCCCTCATCATCGCCCAACTATTACCACCCTATGGCGTTTCTTTTTCCATCTCCATATCATGCTTTTTTCGTTTTCATTGAGGAGCACAACTACACACCCTCTTATGACTAAGTTGTAATACCTTAAAATATTATTTAATATTAAACATAATTTATTTATATTTTAACAGAAACCATAAATATTAGCTTAATTATTTTATTAACATTTTACTCTCAAATTCATATTAATTCATACATTAATTAATCCTATTTTTTTTTATATATTTAAATCCAACTTAAAAACCTAAAATTTTACCTTGGTTTACTTTTCCTAATTGGGTACCTTGAACCTAGATAAATTAATTTTATCTCAAATCCTAAAATTTAATCTAATTATAATTCTAACCCTAAATTTATTTTTTCTTTTTCTCCTTTTCCTTTTTCTTTCTTTTTCCCTTTTCTTTTTTCCTTTTCTCTTCCCTCTTCGTTTTCTTTTGTTCCCTAGTTTGCACCCCCAGCCCACCAGCCCAGCCCATTATCTTCTTTCCCTTGCCCAAACCACCAGCCTACCTCCGTGCTCCCAAACACACCCCAACAATCCCCTACCTATTGCTTGACCCCTGCTTGCTTCCCTTTCCTCTTTGAGCCCAAATAGCCCCTACCTCTCTCCTTGTGTGTCTTTCCCTTTCCCATCCAACCTCTTGTGCCATTGCCTCCCTACATGAAAAGCGTGACTTTTTCATCTTATTCCTAAGGTTTATAAAATTTTTTACCTCAAATTTCAGTTGGACTTCTTATTTTTTGTTCTTTTTTTGGTAATTAATAATGAAATATTATTAAAACCAAAGAAGGGAAAGTACATCAAAAGTATCTAGAGCATACAACTTAGGGGAGTCTGTCCTAGTTGGGCATGGTACACCCCTCTCTTCTATTACATAGAAGTAGTCTAATGTAGAACCTCTTAGTAATGTCCTTCACCATGTGTGTTGGGTGGTGGGAGATACCCTCAAACACTATAGAGTTTCTACAATGCCAAATCCCAGAGATAACAGCTCTAAATATCACCTTCATACTTTTAACCCTGTCATCCTTTCTCTTTGTGATCCGAGACATGTGATGAACCAAGGTATCCCAGCTTGAAATTTGAAAATCCATACCCATCCAAGAAGTGATCATCCTCCAAAATTTTGAAGCAAACTCACATTACACAAACAGGTGGTCCATTGATTCAGTAGTCTTAGCACATATTTCATATTCAGTAGGGATCTGTGAACTCCATTTGCTCAATCTGTCTCTAATTGGAAGGCTCTTTTGGCAAGCAAGCTAAGTTATGAAAGAGCAGTGAGGCATACCAAAGTGATTCCAGACAAGGGAAGCCCAAACCTTCTTATCATCCCTATATCTCAGCACATCATAGGCTTTGTGAATCATATATTTATCAGTACCACAATTTCCATTGATAATATGTTGTAGCAAAATAGGTCTAATCTTCATGATACTTTTAAATATCCAAGAATGATAAGGACAAACAATAACAATGGAGATATCATTATATTTGATGTAGACTCCATGGACCCATCGAATCTAGAGGCTCTCTTTGTTATGCATAATAAGCTAAATCCATTTCCCTAAGGCTATTTGGTTCCACATTTTAAGTTCTATCAACCCGAGACCACCCTCATCCTTAGGAAGACAAAGTGTCTTCCATGCCACAGGTGATTTATGGCCATCAACAGATCCATACCAAAGAAAATTCCTGCATATTCTCTTACTGTGGGAAAGGAAAACAACAGGTAGAGGAAGGATCTTAGCCTAGAACCTAATGATCCCTTGAAGAATAGAAGAAATCAATTGAACTCTTATTGCATAGCTAAGGTATATGCATGTCCAGTTCCTTATTTTAGCTAGCAGATCATCTATGATATTTTGATAGTGGTGGGAGCCCATATGAGCTATGACTAGGGGGAAGCCCTAAATATTTGAAGGGGAAAGACCCCTCAGGACAACCAATAGTACCAATGATATCCTCCTTCACCCTACCATAAATCCCAGCATAGAATAAGGAGCTTTTGTTATGGTTGACTGTTAGACCATAACATTTGGAGAAATGAGCAAGATCCCCTTTTAGCTGCTTCACAGAATCCACATCACCGTTATAGAAAAGAAGTAAGTCATCTGCAAAGCTCAAATCAATAATCTTCAACTTTTTATAGCTTGGGTGTCCATGGAATTTAGGGTGCTTCCACAAATGTCTCAAATCCCTATGTAAATATTCCATGCAAATAACAAAGAGATAGGGGGAGATAAGATCACCTTGTTTTAGCCCTCTTCTACTCATAAAAGGCTTGGTAAGAACTCCATTAACATTTATAGAAATATTAATAGTATAAATGCATTGAATAATCATGTCAATAAAAGACCATGGAAAATGCATAGCTTCTAACACCTGCTTGATGAAGCTCCACTCAATAGAATCATAAGCCTTTTTCAAATCCACTTGAAGAAGGATCCTTAGACTGATATTTTTTCTTGAATAATGCTTGATAATCTCAATAGCCATGAGAACATTATCATAGAGCATACAACCCTTTATAAAAGCAACATGGGAAGGATCTATGATGGTATCCAACACCCCTTACAGCCTATTAGCTAGCACTTTAGAAAAGATTTTATATATGATATTACAACAAGCTATAGGTCTAAAGTCCTTCACCTTATTTTCCCCCAAGAGTCTTAGGGATGAGGGTAATAACAATGTTATTTTATTTGTTTCAATAGGTGTCTAATCTGCCAAAATTCTTAGACAGCAGCCACTATATCTCCTCAAATGATATCCCATGATTTCTTATAGAAAAATACATTAAAACCATCAGGGCCAAGAGCCTTACAATCCCCCATGAAAAAGACAATCTTCTGGATTTCATCCCTAGAAGGAGCAATGATGAGGGAAGCAACAGACTTAGGAGAAAGTAGAGGGCCTTCATCAATCACTTCATCATCAATACCCTATATGGTGGTAGTAGCGGTCCCTAGGAGATTCTTGTAGAACAAGATGATCTCCTCTTTAATATCCCTATCATTGGTTAGCTCCTGATTTGAATCATTTACCAGCTTATAAATTTTATTTTTGTTGTTCCTCATCTGAACATTGACATAAAAGTATTTGGTGTTATGGTCACCTAGATGGACATGTTGAATGTGAGATTTCTGTCTGAATAAGTGTTCCTCTTCTATAGCTCTTCTGTGCCAATCTTTACTAGCCTCCTTTTCGTTACTAATAAGTTCATTGTTTAGAGGATCAAGCATTGTTCAATCCTAACATTCCTGCCAGACAGGCCAAGCATGGTGAGCCTTAATAGAAACATAAACATTGTTCTTGTTAAAGTGCCTAAGTATCTACTTAAGAAGCTTAAGCTTGGACACAACCTGATATGAGTAATTACCCTAAATATGAGTGCACCAACAGTCTCTAACAATCTGCATGAAGTCCTCTCTATCAGCCCAGAAATTAATAAACTTGAAGGGTTTCACCCTAACTGGTTGTTTAGCACAAAGATTCAAAAGGAGAGGATTATGATATGAGGAGGGATTATATAGATTATCAACATATCTCTCAGGGTAGGATTCCAACCATAAATCATTCCCAAAAATCATATCTAGCTTACAGTAAATTATCTGATCAGGAATTTGGTAGCTACATCAAGTGAAGAGGCTGCCATTGAAATGGATGTCATCCAGTCCATATCCATAAAAGCAGTGTACACAATCATCAATATCCCCCATGTCCACCCTTCCCCTTATTTTTTCTTCAGACCTGCATACCACATTGAAATCACCAAGCACAAGCCAAGGTGATTTAATTTAGGGGCCTAGATTTTGCAACCAATCCTAGAGGAGGTGTCTCTGCCTACCAATGTTATGAGCATATAGCACCATCATGTAGAATTCTTTGTTAAGGGATTTGTTGATAACTTGACAGTGGATACCCAGATCCATGGCCTGAATTAGGGTGATATGGTAAATCTGGTCATCCCACAAAATCCACACACGACCATTACTATGGTAAAGGTAATTATGTAACCAATTCCATTGTAAACCAAGTTCAGAATGAATTTTATCAGCATTGTCTTGCTTTAGCTGAGTTTCCCAAGACCTAAAATACCAATATTATAGCTAAACACAAGGTTTTTCACATCCTTGTGTTTGAGGGTTTTATTCAACCCTCTAATATTCTAGGTTGCAATGTTCATAGAGCCCTTGACAAGGCCCCTGTCCTCCCCTTGTCCACATCACCAGATACCATCTGGTCTATTAATTCCCTTCCAAACTAGACTGATCTATTAGGAGCCAATGGAGAGGAGAAAAGGGAAGATTTCCAAGCTTTTTCCTTGCCTTTTCCAACTATCAATCCAGGTCTATTAGTATTACTGGTCATAGGACCTTTCTATCCATCATACCTTGAGGAGGAGTAAGCATAATGTTATATCCAATGATCAGCACCTCGGCAGCAAGGTCTGCAGGTTTAATATTATGCAAGGCACTCTCTATAGTAGAGGAAAATTTAGTGTCCCCCATCAAGGCAGAAGCCTGAAAGAGAGCATTATAGTTACCTATTGGTATTTTCTGATCCTTCTTAACCCAGGTTTGCTTAACAGTTCTCATATGGGTTTTTAGCTTCCATAAGTGGCTTTCATGCCCTAATTTATTACAGTGAATACAGAATGGGGGTTTCCATTCAAACATTACCTTTTGAGACCAAGAATTTCCATCAGGCATTAGTAGATCCACTGTCTTACGCATATGTTTGTTGATATTTACCTCCACCAGCATTCTAGGATATAAAATCCTTTCTCTAAATGTAGTAATGGAGTTAATACATATAGGCTTCTCAATGAGACTAGCAATTCTACCGAGTGAGTTCACAACCCATAGGTGAAGAGGTAACCCTATCAGAGTAATTCATAGAGGCATAACATGCCAATCAGCGTTAGTCATTTGGATATCGGGACTCCATTTCCTGAGCATCACAGGCTTAACACCAAATAACCAATAAGGTCTTGCAAGAACCTTATGCATGTCCTCAAAATCCTGAAATTGAAATAGAAAATATCCAAATTCATGGCTAAGCACTTTAGGGAGAGAACTTGATGAGGACCATTGTTTGGAGACAAATCGCTGCATTTGAGAATGTGATGGGGTAGATCCTGCCACAAAGCCAATCATAGTGTTCTGCCAACGTTTACCCTTTTCCTACAAGCCCTTCTTAATCATTTGAGCCTTCAAAACCCCATCAATGATCACAAGGGGGATATATTGTAATACAGTCCCAAACTCAGGCAATCAGTTTAATAACACAATATCCCTCTGGCTACGTTTAGGTCCAGGGTCAATAGTATTTAAATCATTTTCGGTCGGACTACCCACATCCACCTTCTGACTTTGCAAATTATCCATATTGCTAGTAAAATTGGAAGTATTAGGGTTTGGTGCATTGGAACATTCAGGCCCCTATTAGTTTTTATCAGATATGGAAATCGAAGTATGCTCGTTCATTTGATCGATACCAACATTGATCTCCTCATCCGTATCCACAACCACCTTATTCTTCATTTTCTCATCTCATTCATTCTTTGATGGAGAAACATTCATGGGAGACGATTGTTCCATAATGGGTGAATTCGGTTTTACTTGCTTCTTCTTCCGCATGCCTAGCACCGATGATTGAAGAAGATTGGCGATCACAAAGGGCGACAAACACTTTTAGGGAAAAAGGGGCATGTGCAGTGCATTTTTTTTTTCATGTTACTACCTTTGTGTTATGAAAATTTGTAGGATCTCAAGGAACAAACAAGTATAAAGGATGGAAGAAAGAATAAGATTAAAGGGAGAATAAAGGAGGAAAAAAAAGGAGCAAGGAGAAGCAAAAGTTAAAGCGGAAAGAGATTCAGAGCTAAAATGTAAATTATGGAATAAAATGAAAGCAAGAATGCATATTCAAAGTATATGGGCATGAAAGAAGTGGAATTTATACCAAGATACAATCTGAATTTGGATAGTCTTTCAACATCAAAGTTGTATATCTTTTCAATAGATTTCCAATTCATCTAAAATAAACTCAACTAGAGTCTTAATGAAACAGTTATGGTCAAAATACCCAACAGTGTTAAAGTTGACATGGAAAGCCCATGTTTATCAATACCCTAGGGTTCGAAAGGCTGTAGTCTTTAAACTCTCATTCTAATTTTTCATCCCAACATCCTTCACCCCCTCTCTCTTCTCTCTCCTCCATCCTCTTCCCCAATTCCTCAAGAATTCTCTTGTAAACTAGATATTTAAGTGCAAAAAGTTAAAACACGTGTAAGAATCATTGGATTTCTAGGGTATTTTCCTTTTCTCTCTTATCTATCTATAGAATCTTTTGTTATTCATAGTGTTTTTACTATGAGTTTGATTGGCTAGATTTTTTTGTTAAGGTGAAGGGGAGTTTCCCCCAATCCGAATGTGTTGAATACTTGCATTCTTTTTTTTATTCAATTCATGATCCTTGCATTGTGTTGTTGATTGACTGATGGAATGACGAACTCCGGCTAGGTTCCGATTTTCGGTGTGGGAAATACTGGTGCGATTGAGAGATAATCTGGTATTAGACCCAATAACACAACTAGAGATTAAATTGTAGGTTGAGAGACAATTGATTTGACATATACAACAATAAAGGAGGAGACTTTGTGGACTTTAAGGCATTACGCTCTATTAGACCCTTAGCTAGAGATAGTTAGGGCTACAGAGATGCAATAGTGTGTTTGTGGCTTGAGAAAGCACAACACTTTCTATCCTTGTTGGCATGATTGATTATGATTGTTGAATCAATTTGTCATGTGGTGTTCAATTACATGGAGGATCGGGGGCAATGAACTAGAATATTAGCTTTTCTATTTACTTGAGTCACTTGAGTGCTATTTTCCTTTCTTTTTTAGCTTAGTTAGTTATTTTAGCTTACAATTTCTCACTTCTTATTATTTTTTAGTCTAGACATAACTAAGTTCCATCATTGTCTTAATGGTCAATGGTCATTCACCAATCCTTGCGGGATCGGTCTTGACTACTACTCTGACCTTGTGCGCTTGTGGGTAGGAACGTGTCACTACACCCCTGCTTGCACCCATCCTCTTCCCCTAAAACTCCCACTTTCCCCCGTTCACATGCCTAAGACTTTATTCCACTCCTCCTCCTTCTCCTCCTCTTCCTATTATTATTCTATTATTCCATTTCCCTAATGTCCCTCTGTAATACTCCAATTTTGATCTGTGGGGCCAGCCGATCAATCCGAAAGCGCTCCAAGGTAGCCCCCGAGTGGTCGTGTCGACTCGGGGTATTAAAAATGATATCAAAGCGAAACCGCGATCATGAGCTAAACTTGGATGAACCAGTCAGTCACCTAGCGGGATGATTCTTGGGATGAACTGTATTGAGACAGTCATTTGTTAAGGCACAACGAGGATGTTGTGTTCTTTGAGTGGGGGTGAATGTAATACCCCAATTTGAGCGGAGTGTTATAATGATTGATTTGGCTACTTATATCAACATGGTATACCATTCTTTTGGTGATTCCATCCTAAGAACTCCACAGTTAAGCGTGCTGGCCGTGGAGCAATTTTAGGATGGGTGACCTTCTGGGAAGTTTCAGAAATTTTTTGAAAATTTATCGGGAAGTGCGTGAGTGAGGACAAAGCGCGCTAAAAGGACTCGTGTTGATCTGTGGGGCCAACCAATCAATCCAAAAGCGCTCCAAGGTAGCCCTCGGGTGGTCGTATCGAATCGGGGTGTTACACCCTCCTCCTCCCGTCGAGACACACTTGCCCTCTGCCCTATTTTCACCGCTGCTTAACACCACACTTAGCGCAGCCACTTGAGCCTCCCATATCCTTCTCCTTTTTCTTTCTTCATGCCCTACCTCTATTTTCTTTCTCGCAAACCCAGATACCCTTGCCTCCCTACATCGCCATCCCGTGAAACCCTCATCTCGACTACCATAGCCTCCCCCATCCCAGCTCCAACCATTTGAACCATCACCGGCCTCAATCACTTCTTCCTCTTCTCATTCCATTCGTCCTCCCTTCTCTACTTTACACACCATATCCTCTTCCTATCGAGTTACCTAACACCATTACCTCCTCTCCGTTTGTCTCCCTTTATTGTGTCATCCTAGTTCCAACCATCACCCTTATAGCCTTCCTACACAACCGAGCCATAACCACACCACCACCTAGCCACATCTGCCCTCGCACTGTGCCTCCCTACCCACCACCAAAACCAACCTCTTTTCCCCATCCGTGCCATCCATATTCTCTATAGCCCTTCCAACCTCATCACTGATACCCCTAGCCATCACCACCATTGACCGACCACCATCTCCCCTCAATAATGTAACACCCCAATTTTTTTAGAATAATTTTTTAATGTGAAAGCCAGCTTAAATGCACGGGTGTTACTACCACGTTTTGTATAAGTCCAGCTCCCTCGCCTTTCTTATATGAAATAAAAGGCTAAAATATTCAAACACAAAACAACAAAAAATTATAACACAAAGAAGGAAAAATATATATATACAGAAATCTAATAGAGATCAAAAAAGGAGTAGAACTCCAGATAAATGGAATACAAAGAGTGGTATCAAAATAAGGGAGAAGAATATCTGTATATGAATAACAAAATAATACCGACAAGGTGTATCGAGTACTCCTATTCTAACCCCAACCCCTCATGCAAACTGAAATACCCCAAAATCCCTAATTTAGAAAATTATGACCCAATAGGAAATTATTAGGGAATTTAGTAAAATAAACTACTTTTAGTGAAATAAAAAGGAATTAATAGGATAAATCAAGAAGGAAATTATAAGAGTGTAATAGGGGAGATTATGGTATTTAAGTTAATTAAGGTTTTCATTTTTGAAATTTATTAAATACCTTAAATTATATAAAACAGGGAGGATAAAATAGTTTCGAATTAATATAAATTTTTTAAATAATTTAATTAGAGAAATTAAGGGGTTTTGTTAATTAAAATGAATTTAGGAAGATTTTTCTATAAATCCCAAAATTTACCTAAAAATAGAAATTAATTATTGTTTTGATAATTATATTAAATACCCTAAATCATCCAAATGATACTAATTAAGCCAACCCCTAATTTTCCCTCTGTTTCCTTTTCCCCTTTTCCCTTTTTCCTCCCTCCTTTTTCCTTTTTCTTCCTTCCCCTTCTCTCCCTTATTTTCCCCAGCCTGGGCCGGCCTGCTGGCCCAAACCCCCCTCCCCTTCCTTCTTCTCGCCGCGGCCCAGCGCCCGGCCGTCCGTGACCCAAAACGCGGCGTTTCGACACTGAAGTCGCTGAAACGCCGCGTCGCGATAAAAGGGAAGAGTACCGTTACCTATCGACGCGAGCGCTGTGTTTTCCTCCAAACCTCGCCCAAAACGCAGCGTTTCATTTAAAGGAAGAAGAAACCGCGCGGTCCGGCCGGTTTCCCTTCCCCCTCTTTCTTTCCCCTGGACTGCCGGTCCAGCCCTTCCTTTCCTCTTCTCCTCGCGACGCCGTCGTTCCCCTCGCCTACAACTCGAGCTCGCGAAAACGCAGCGGCGAGTGTCCCATCTTTTCTCCTCTCCCGTCCTGACTCCCCTCATATGTACAATCTTGCGAGTGTTTGTCTTCCTTTTTCCTGTCTTTTCCCGTCTTTCACCTCAGACGACTCCACCGTTTTGTGTGACCAATCGGCAGCCGTTTCCCCCGCACGCAAGCCCTATTTTCTTCTCCGACAGGTTTGGTCTCACCGGCAACCTGCCCGGACGACCTCACCGAACCTAACCCACCTAACCTCCCACGTGTCTTTGTCGTTTCCCCCTCGCTTAGGCCTATAAATTGACCCCTCCACCGCGTAATTCGGGTTCGAAAACCTGGAACCCAGAACAATTCTGCAACCTCGCCGCCCCGACCTTCAGCCGCCCTATTCGCCGCCTCCGACCGCCGCTTCCACCTGCCCACGCACCACCATCCCTTCCCTGCACCCCCATCTGTTCAACCAACCAACCAAAACACAGTATCTCGCGCCGCACGTGCCGCCCTGGCCGTGCGAAAATCCTCCCCCGAAAACCGACCACTCCAGCCGCGCAACCTTCGCGCCGCCACCGCCGGCCACCCCGCCGCTTGCAGCGCCACCACCACCCCCCAAAACAACCAGCAACTCCTGCCCTACCACCGCGTACCTCCCTTTCCCTCTGGTTTTCCCTCCCCTAGCCTCCACCACCATTTTCCCCTCTCTCCCTTCCTCCATCGCCGCCGCCGTCGCCGCCACCACCTCAGTCAGGTTGTCAACACCCTGAACCCTAAGTCTTAAGAAAATAAATAAATAAATAAATAAATAAAATAAGTAAATAATAATAAGGAATAAATAAATAAATAAAAGTGATTAGTGGGTTAATATTATTAACTAATATTATTATTATTATTATGATTAATACTAACATTATCATTATTATCACTAATATTATTATTACTACTAATACTACCACCCATACTATTATTATTATTATTATTATTATTATTGATATCATTATTATTATTATTATCATTATTATTATTATTATTATTGGTATTATTATTATTGATATTATTATTATTATTATTATCTTTATTATTATTATTATTATTATTGTTATTATTATTATTATTATCCCTATTATTATTATTAAGCATTACTATTACTAACATTACCATTAGTGTTATTATTATTATCGTTATTATTATTAATATTAATATTAATATTATGATTGTTATTACTATTAATAGTATTACTAGTATGATTATTATTACTATTATTATTATTACTATTATTATTATTAGTGTTATTATTCGTGTTATTATTAGTGTTATTATTATTATTATTATTATTATTATTATTATTATTATCATTATTATCATTATGAGCGTTACTATCATTACTACTGCTATTTTTACCAATTGTGGTATTATTATCATTACCGTCACCTTTCTTATGGTTGTGTTATTGTTATTATTATTATTATTATTATTATTATGATTGTTATTATTATTCCTATTATTATTATCATGGTCATTAGTTACTATTAGTGTAATTATTATTATTAATATTATTATTGTTATTTTTACTATTGTTATTGTTAATACTATCATTGTTATTATTATTATTGTTATTATTATTATTAATTAATACTATTACTATTACTCGTATTGTTATTATTATTATCATTATTATTCTTATTATTGCTTTATCGTTATTTGTTTAACGCATCTATTATTTTATCGATTATTACTATCATTATCCTCCTTAACGTTATACTTTAATATTATTACCTTAGTATTTTGCTATGCTTAGTATTGCCACAACCATTGTGTTATTATTATCGTAATTATTATTATTGTTATATTTATTAGTGTTATTTTCACTATTGTATTATTGTTACTAGCATTATTGCTATCATCACTATTATCGTTACTATGATTAACACTAATGTTATTATGTTTATTTTTCTCAGTATTATCATTATCCTTGCTATTATTCCTATTAGTATTATTTCTAGTACTCTTACTATCCTACGTATTATTACTATTATTCTTACTATTCTTATTAATATGATTATAATCGTTGATGTTATTACTAATATTTTCATTGTATTTATTATTATTATTTGTATTATTATTGTCTTCATTCCTATCATTATTATTATTATCACTATTATTATTATTAATATTATTATTGATTTAGTCACCTAAGTGACTATGGTTGTACTAGTACTTTATTATTATTATTATTATTATCGATAATACACTATTACTAATGCTAATATGATTTCAATTATTACTATCATCATTATTATCATATAGCTATTATTATTTTTATTAGGAGCACTATTATTATAAATAGTATTCTTATTATGGTAGGTATTATTGGTAATTATTATTAATGATATTAAAACACTCACCTTAGTATTTGGATTTGCTAAAATCTACTTTAAGTAGCGATAATCCGTTTAAGTTATCGTAAGAGTAGTAATAACCTACCCCTTATCTATAAACCCCGTCACTAATAGTAGCCTTGGTATTAGGCCATGATAGGGGTAAGATAGGAATTTGATAATTCTGGAAGAGGGAGATTAACCCTAAGTATTCCCCTCTTATAGGTAACCGGGTCAAACCCCAGGAGGTGTAGGAGCGTGCTCCAAGCCCGGCGCCGATTTAGGTAAGGACGTAACTAAGGCCACTTGTGTGCACTGCTTGTTTTAAGTGTCTTATATGCTTTGTACAGTTGTATGCTATAACCTGTATATTACTTGTATATTTGTGAAGCGCAGCATGGATCCGAGGTACGTCCCCGTATCCTTGTCTTCGTGTACTAATATGTTGTGGTACAAGTGTGATGTGGTGTGATGTGACGTGACCCTACGACATGTAGTTGGGTGATGTGAGGGAGTGTGGTGAAGTGGGGGACTTGAAAAGAAAACTAAGCGGTTAGAATAACCAAAGGGAAGTATGTTGGCTAAACTAGGTATGGACGACCTAAGGAGTTCACCATTTGTGAGATAATGAGGAGAAGGTGGAATTAAATAAACAAAAGAGTGGGTATAAATTAAGGTTGCATGGGGAAGTTCGGGTTTGCTTGGTGATATTATGGGTGGTATGGTGGTATTAGGGTTTGCAAGGTGGTATTAGGGTTTATATAATTGTTTTAATGATTACTTGGTGGTATTAATGTCTTATGGTGGTATTAGGGTTTGCAAGGTGGTAATAGGGTTTATATAGTTGTATTAATGATTACTTGGTGGTCTTAATGACTTATGGTGGTATTAGGGTTTATATAGTTGTTTTAATGATTACTTGGTGGTATTAATGACCTATGGTGGTATTAGGGTTTGTATGGTGGTATTAGGGTTTATATAGTTGTTTTAATGATTACTTGGTGGTATTAATGACTTATGGTGGTATTAGGGTTTGCAAGGTGGTATTAGGGTTTATATGGTTGTATTTATAATTACTTGGTGGTATTAAATACTTATGGTGGTATTAGGGTTTGCAATGTGGTATTAGGGTTTATATAGTGGTGTTAATGAATACTTGGGTGGTGTAAATGGCTTATGGTGGTATTAGAGTTTTCGTGATGGTATTATGGTTGTTATAGACAAATGAGGTTAAGAAGGGTTAACCATGGCCTGGTGTGGACAATCATGGTCTGTATGGCTGTGTAGAGTTGTTTGGTGTTATCATGTGTATTATTGAGCAAAGTATAGTTATGAATGTGGAATTTTACCGTTTGTGATGTGTAAAGAATGTAGTGAATGATTTATGCATGTCAAGGATATGATGTGATTCAATAAGATACGAATAAGACATTAATTACGTAAAGTGAAAGACTGATGAGCCCGACCCAGTCCGTTCCACCGGTTATGAATAGTGGTCAGAGGCGTTCTGCCCTGTGCGTTTCGTGCCGATCCACCGGCTATAATAGTGGTCAGAGGCGTTTTGCCCTGTGATTATATTTCCGGACCACCGGCTATAATAGTGGAGGGATTCGGGCTCGACAGACCCAAATGAATAAGTTAAACCATGGGAAAGATACTAATCACTTACAGTGGAACACCATGTAAGTGCGGGGCCAGTCCGTTCCACCGGTTATGAATAGTGGTCAGAGGCGTTCTGCCCTGTGTTTTATTTTCGGACCACCGACTATAATAGTGGGGGTCCCCGTGCTTACAGGTTAAATGAAGAATGTGTGAAAAGAGATTATTATCATAATAAGAAATAACGGGCATTGTATGAGCATGATTCAGCTTTCCGCTTACTCATCCCGATGTATGGCTGACGTATTGAGCATGTGTCTTGTGTATTAATGCATGTTGCTTTTATGATTGTGTGTGATTGTATGCTTGGCCTTAGCGTCTACGCCTTACTCAGTACTGGACCCGTACTGATACTGCCTTGATTAACCGGGTCCTGTGATGATCCACCGATGGTGGGGAGCAGACCTTTGATGCAGGTCTTGATCGTTTACTAAATTGGGGTGGAAGGCTGGATATGAGTGAGTAAGTGGTCCGGATAATTACCCTTCGAAAATCGTGTGGTTTAATCGTATTTGTCTTTAGAGGATACAAATATTGTATTTAACTTTTCAAGGGTTTTATCGTATCTTGCTATTCCGTTATTTTAAGTATTCTGATATATGGACCTTTTAAATTGTATTTCGGAATGTAACTTTTACCTTCGCACTCTGATTTGTAGAACTCGTGGTTTATGAATGGTTGTTCTGGTTTTATTTCTTTCTAGCCTTAGCACTTGGTATCGAGTCGGTAGTTGTGGATCGATCTGGTACTAAGTGTGGCGGTAATGCCCCCGAGTTTACGGTTTTAGTTCTCTTGCTTTCGCAAAAACTTTTGAGTTAAACGAAATTTTTCAGTAGTAAATTTGGGGGTGTTACACAAACTCTATGAAATCAACAACATCCTCACAGGCATTGTCCTCCACTGAAACATCAAAAAAATAGCAACAAGAATAGAATCAGTACGATGAGTGTACTAAGTAAACTAAATCTACTAAAAATAGATATCATACATTCATGTAATACATACAAAATATGCTAAAGAGAAAGAATATAATAAAACATGCTCATACATAAAATATGGAATACTTAATGAAAATATTCTATTCATCATTCTTCGTACTATTTATATTGTTCATTACTATTCATATCAAACCCTAACATCACACAAACACTTATAACATGAATTTGAACACTAAAATGATTTAATCCACACTTATGTGAGGTCCACCGATTATTCTAATCCATATTAGGTTATCACATAACCCACCGAGTCACATTTTATTTGAGAGGGAACAATACTAAAGTCGAAGCACTAATGACTAAGACATTAATCCAAAGCACTATGGCTAAGGAAGCATCCCAAAACCACCGAGGAACACTTTATCCTTAAGTATCGATACCCCTATAAGACCTGTAGATTACCTATAGAGAAAGAAGTCTTGCTACACAATAACGGTGTAGCACAACCACATATGTAAACAGGAAGCGCATCCACTGCAAACCCTACTTCGGAGGTTTTCTCAAGGTTACTTGCCTTAATCCCAAACTCAGTCTCACACTTGAATTTTTAGAAAATTTCAGATATATTAATGATTACCACCCCAAATTAAGTCCACACACCAATTTCAGAAAAGTTAATATTTATCAAATACTATTCACATACAAGATATTAAGTAGAAATATGCCAAGAAGATTAAATTTTAAAGACCGAGAAATTTTACTATTACCAATATTTACTATTCACATCAAATCACTATTTCCATCAATTTACTATTCTGAGAGTCCAATCAATAGTCAAGGTAATCCATCGACTCTAAAATATCTAATTAAGTCATTTATGTGCAAAATGACTAAAATGCCCTTAATATAATAATTATGAATAAAATAGTAAACCAACTATTAAAACTATACAATTAAATAATAAGCACATTTAATAAATAATTAAAATGTTAGAATAAAAAAGTTTTAAAAAAATCATATTTGCAAGTAAAAAGACCAAAATATCCCTAAACCCTAAAAACACCAAAATGGCATAACTTTTATTATATGCAGATCTAACTCCTCAAACTTTTCACACTATTCATTAAACACATTATAAACATATTAGATTATGAATAACAATCAAGATAATATTCTATATGTTAAATGACCAAAATACCCTTTATTCATGCTTAAAATTTAATTTAATCATAGCTTTAATTATACTAAACCAAATCAAGACTTTAAATAGAATATAAACAAACTAAATAATACATCGTAATAAAAAAAATTAATTAAAACCACTAAAATACAAAATCGTGCTTAAAGGCTGAATTGCCCAAAATATAGCAATATGCCATTAACAACAACAATAACATATTTTAGCATTCTAGCACATTAAAGCCTATATACTGTTAGTATAATATAGTTTAACAATTCCTTATCTCCGATATTGAGCAAAAACAATCCCAAAATCAACCATTTCCATCCACTTGAAAACCTTGCACCAAAATCAACAAAAACTATCAAAACATTTTTTTAAATATTAATAAAAGCAAGAACCAAGGCTGAAATGGATTACCCTTAATTGGAATTATTTCTAAAATTAACTAAGAGCTTAGTAATATTTTCCTTCAATTTATTTAATTTTAATACTTAATTATTTAGGAAAACAATAAAGAGCTAAAAATCAAGAATAAATAAGTAAAAAAATAAAATAAAAACAAATGCCAAACAATGGAGGAATAGCTTGAGGTTTAAAGAGTATGTTCTTAGGAGATAAATTCATGAAATTATGGATAATAAAAGAGTTTGGAAGAAGTTTTGGTTAAATTTTAGATAATTAACAACTTAAAGGAACTTTATGCTTATAATAATAATAATAATAATAATAATAATAATAATAATAATAATAATAATAATAATAATAATAATAATAATAATAATAATAATAATAAGAAATCAGAAAAATAAGGGGAAAAATCCTCATGTTCATAAAAATAAATTTCAATCTTTATTTTAGATATTTTAGTAAGATAGTAATTAGTTTTAGACATTTAGAATAGGTTTCGTTTAGAGAAAGTTGAGTTTCGGGGGTTAATTATGCATACAATTGGCAGAGTTTTTCTAAAAATTATAAAAAAATTAGAACCAATTTTAATTCATATTAAGATTCAATATGCCAAAATATAAGTATCCCTAAAGTTTCGTAAATTTTCACTATCTAAAATGCTCATTTCATATTTAAAACGCAAGTAAGGGTTAATAAATGGTGGTGAATGGTATTTTCCCCAAAAATCTCTATTTAAAATTTTTAAAAGGAATAAGAGACTCATAAAAAGCCAATGAATTCAAATATAATCAAATTAAAAAGGTTTGGAAGAATTTTGATGGCCACTAGTGGTATAGAAGTCTTACGAGGCTCAAAACTGTAATAAGGGTTAAACAATCAAAACGAAATATTTTAAAATCATAACGAGAGTCAAAGGAATGAAAAAAAATTATTAATAATAATTTTTCATAATTATAATGATAAAAATATTTTAAAATTTTGGGGTATTATAGGTAACTCCCTACATATTCCCTCGCATGCTGCGTATAGCTTGAGCAAAGTGCATGTATACGTAAGTATATTTTATACGCATTTTAACATCAATGGAATTTTATAAATTTAATATATAATAATTATTTTAATAAATATTATTATTTTATATTATTAAATATTAATATGGTTAATGTGGTATTATTTTTAAGTACAAAAATTTAATTAGCAGACCTTGATAAATTTTAGTAGGTTACCCGTATTTTGTGTTTTTATTGGAAATCACATAAATTCTATACTCTATTAAAATGTGAGATATTTTTAAATACCACATTAGGGTTTTTGATACATAAATTATATTAAGTATGTTCACTACATTTTAATTATCTGCTTATAAGTGTTAGCATGTAATTTGGTAAAAATGGAGCATGCAATATTGTGTAAATTCTTATGTGTATGAATGTTGGTTAAAATGGGTTAAATTATGTATTTCATGTTGTCTAATATGATATGTTGAGCATGCTTATGTACATTTTTAACATACTCATTACTATTGTGTGCCCTATGAGCAATTTGGTCATTTATGTGTATCGTAATATTTATTCTGATAAGAAGGCCTAAAATGTCTTAGTTATTGTTAAGTAGGAAGATATGTGATTTTATATTTTAGAAATATATATTATTATTGTATGCCTTAGGGTTATTTTAGTCATTTTAAGTGTATTATGCTTTTTATTTCGACAAGTGTGCTTACTAAATGTTATTTGTTGTTGAGTATGGGAATATGTAATTTGATGATTTAGAATGCATGTTTTAGCATTATTATTATTATTATTATTATTATTATTATTATTATATGCTCTAAGGGTATTTTATTCATTCTAATCATATCGTGATAATGTTTCGAAAAGTGTGCCTAATATGGTTTATCATCTATGGAGCATGGGGATGTGTGATTTAACGTCCTAGAAACACATGTTCGGATTTTATGTTCAAAATAGGGTCAAAATGGTTATGTAATTTAGTTATTATGTTTTAACCTTTTCATGACAAAAAAAATTAGTATTTAAAATGGATGATAATGTGGTAATGACATTCTCAAGAGTATTTTGGTCACTTTTGACCTAATATGCCTAACATGAATAATCATCCATAGGATGGGCTTAGTGTATTGATAGGTTGACCTTAGCGTTGATTTTGATTTAAACTCGGAATATTGAACTTAGAGTTAACTTGAATAATTAAAAATAAAGGAAAAATATTTAAATATGGAAGGGGAATTCTTTGTGCAATATGTGATGTTTTGTGATCACATTTTTAAGGTATTAATACTTAAAGGAAAATACCTCAAGTTGAGAATGATTTCTCACTAGGGATAACTACCCTAGAGACAAGGTAGGAACCATCGATTTATTTGGTTGACTAATGTGTTGTTCTGCCTCAGTAAGGCCCTAGTTTACTCTATATTTGACCTATGAGCCCTATAGATGATATCGATATTTAATGATTAAGTATCCTAGGTTAGGAGGGTACTGTTTCACCTTGTGTGCCGATATGACTAGAGAACTTTTATGCCTCTAGGTTGGATGGGTGGGAGGGTACTATGATACCTAATACGCGGTATGACCGATGTAATTTTATGTCTCCAAGGTATTATCCTATCCCCTCACGTAAATAAAAAAAAAAATGATTATTATTGGATTGAAATGGTTATTAGATCGGTTCGATATTAGCCTTTGGTCTACCTATGGGTCGAAATGGTGCATTTGAGCTCTACTTGTGATAATATAGATTTTATTTGGTATTACGCCTTTGAGCTCTAGCTAAGGTATACATATATTATTGATTTGATGTTGATATATGAGATATAATGTGAATATTATGCTTATTGTGTTGATATTTGTTCTAATCCTTACTTTAGAAAACATCTCTTGTATGCTTGGTTGGTAAGATTCATTATGTTATAGATGAATGAGTATGAGCGATATATGGTCTTGGTAATTATTGTTTATCTAATATGATTATTGTAAGTTGTTCACAACGTGTATATTTCAATATCTCCTACCATGACTTTGTTGTGATTCCTTTGATGTGTTCCATGTAGGTTTTACATTATTAGTTTTGTATAATGTGTTACTTAGTACTGTAGTACTGATAGGTTCCATTTCATGGTCTCTTACCTATTCAATTGATAGTATTTACCTCACATAATATTTTGAGGGTAAGGTCTCATGGCTTCTTATATGGGGTTGAGGGTTAGGATTGTTTGGGGGTTTGCTTGAAATCTTTTGATCTAGATAATTTTGTACTCTTATTCTCTTATGTATTTATTTTCATTAGATTTAGTAACCACTAATAGTTGGTTTATTTGGAAAGATGTTAAGTTATTATAAATCTTTTTCCACTCTAATTTTTATTATTGAATTATTAAATTAAGCAGACAAAGGTTAAGCCTTAACACTTAGTATAAGAATGGTAGAGGATGCTAGACTTATACTAAGTGTGGCGGTAACATCCACTACTTTTGTAACTAATGCTTCCGCAAAATAAAATTTTTAAGTAGTAAATTTAGGGTGCTATATCAATTGTGATCCTCTCACACGACTAACGTACTATCTAGTGCATAACCGTGCACACCCCGCACACCCTACCTATATGTGTCCCATACTCTTGATTGTTGCATGCACAACTATGCCTTCAGTATTCTCCTCATGCACAATTGTGCTTGCCACCCCACCGCCATTTTTTACTTCCTTGTTTGCATTAAACACCCCTGATCCCCCTCTTCTTGTGTGAGCTATGCACATTATTTCCCTTTACTACATGGCTTTGTGCTATTGCTCTATTGTTTTCCCGGTTGTTCTCTAAGCATTTTCTGAGTTGGTTTAGTTAATTTTTTTTGATTACTGTGTTGTATTAGATGCTAATGTACGTGTTATTGGGTGTTGATTACTTAGGTAACCCTTGAGATACTGCGGAGAAGGATTCTTTGTGCAATTTTGTAGCTTTGATTTAAGCAAATCCAATCACTCATGTGACAATAAAATTTATATGCAATCATGATTTGTTGTTTAGAGATAGAATCATGCTAGGGTTTTATATTATGTAAATGTTATGAAATTCATGTATAAATTGATAAACGATAGTGTATGCATGTCTAGGGTTTTAACCTTTCTAAGATATTACATTTATGTTATTTTAAGCATTCCATGGCTATCATTTTATGTGTATCTAGAGTTGATATAAACAATATAAAATTATATAAGCATTATTAAAGGTAAAATAAAATAATTAATATTCGCATATTCTAGGGTAGAAATGCTCCCTTACATGCACCATAATGATAACTATAATTTTAAATCTTGTATTATGTTAAAAATATGTATTAATATGTTGCATGGAATACATGACATGTTAGAAATTCATGATTAGGATTTGTACACTTAAGTTACTAAATGCAGGTTAAAGGGAAGATATAATCAATCGCTAAATCTTACAAATTGTCTACGTGCTAAAATGTTATAAATCATTGTCTTTTGTCCTTGTCAAGGCATTTTCATAATAATAATGTTTGGAAAATAATGGTGAAATTAGGGTTTTGAGGGCATTTTGGTCATTTTTGACTTAATGCACTTAATGAGAATAATTAGACATAGGATGGCCTTAGTGTATTGATAGGTTGACCCTAGTGTTGACTATGACCTTGATTTAGATTGTTGACCTTAAGGTTGACTCAAATAATTGGAAATAAAGAAAAAATAATTAAGTATGGAAATGTGAACTGTTGTGCAATGTGTGATATTTGTGATCATGTCATAAATCATTAATACTTAAAGTGGAAAACCTTGAGTTTGTGAATTGTTGCTTTCTAGGAGTATTTACCCTCAAGATGAGATGTATCCTTCAGTTGATTTTGGTTCTCTAGTGTGATGTTGTGCCCTAGTAAGGTCCTAGTATTCTATAAAGGTGACCTATAGGTCCCATTGAGGGAATTGATACTGGAAGGCTAGGTGATCAAGGTTAGAGGATACCGTGTCATCTGTGTGCACTAGTATAATTGGGAGTACCGTATTGTCCTTGGGATCTATAATAAGGGTGTTTTGTTACCTTTGTGCACCAATATGACAGAGTGTACCTCAATGTCTCTGGATTGATTGTATCTCACTCGAGTAATTTAAAATGGAAGTAAATATTGTGTAAGAATAAAAATGAATTGTTGTGGTTGTGGTTTGGTAGTTACCTTTGTACTATACTTGGTTTTATGGATTAGTTTGGTAGTCACCTTGGTACCCTACCTTGGTATTTAGAATTAAATTGGTTAGTTAGTTTTGGTCATGGATTTTGGTATGACTATTGTGTACTTTGAGGTGATGTGAAGTGATTAAGTATAATTGGTCATTGAGTATGAGACTTTTATGTTGTATATATTATCCCATGATTATCGTATATTGTTATGGCACATGCTTTGTGCTTTGATCATGTTTTTCCAAGTATTGTGTGATTTTATGTAATGTGATCATGCTACATCTTTTGAGGTATTATGATTTACTTAGTACAAAGAAGTTGTATTAAGACTGCATTTGCAAATGACTATGTGAAGGGCATGGAGTGATTTGAGGTGTACAATAGTTGTAAGGATAAGTGGAGCTTCTAGGGAGAGGTTCCATTCTTTGAATGGGCTTATAGGTCTAAGAGTTAGGAAAAACTAGTGTTGTGCCTTTAGGTGCTAGTTTTTGGTTGTAATCAGTTTTCTTTTGGACTATTATGTCCCTTATTGTATTTTGAGTTTTGTGGTTGGTCAAAAACAATACATATGTAACTTTTATCTATGTTTTTGCCGTTTATTTCTGTTTCTTTGTTTTGGATCTAACTTGTTTTGAGCCTTATAACTTTTCATAACAAAGGTAAGGGAAATGAACTTATACTAAGTGTAGTGGTAATAACCATATTATTGTAATTAAAGCTTCCATAAAATAAAATTTGTAAGTAGTAAATTGGGGATGTTATAGTTCTAGTCAACTAAGATCTACAAAGTGTATGGTAGTATTTAGATTATTAACCTCTCTTATCTCATTCGTCTTTAATCGGTGCATGTGGAACTTTCTAAATTCAATACAAACACACAATCTTGTAAAGTTATAGAGGACAATAATTCATCATTATCGTTATTCAAGGTAGGATAGAACATACCTACATCAACCAATTGAGTCAGCTCTTCCTTCACTACCTTTTTCAAAGTTGGTTTTAAGCATAATTTTGGCTCAATCAATTTAAATCCTTTATCTTCACTTTCATGTAAGTACTTCAAGCATCCTTCCCAATGATCTTGCACTACACTTCCTTGAAAACAATCATCAACCTCATCATATAATATATTAATGATATAACAAGTGTCATCTTGAATCAATTGTTTCATATTTTTGAAGACATTAAATGTAACTTCCAAACATTGGATCAAATAATAAATGCCCCCTTGTGGACATCAATTACACTTCTTCCTGTGGTGAAGAATGGTTTACCAAAAATGAGAGAAATTGTATAACCCTCTTCTATATCAAGCATAACAAAGTCAATAGAAAATATTAATTTATCTACTTTTATCAAAACATCCTCTATTATGGAATTAGAAATTTTATAGGTCTATTGACTAATTATAGAGTCGTGTTAGTAATTTTTAGCTCTCATAAACCCAGTCACTTAAATACAAAAAAAAGGAATCAAAATTATGCTAGCACATGAGTCACATAAGTCACATAACACCTTGTTAAATTTTCAATCATGAAAGGGATAGAAAAACTTCATAGATTTTAGTTTCAAAGGTAATTTATTTTGTAAAATATCAGAACACTCCTCACTCAAACTAATGGTATCACGATCATCTAATTTTCTCTTATGAGCAACAGTTTCCTTAAGAAATTTATCATATCTAGTCATATATCTCATGATATCAATAAATGATAAATTAATATGAACCTTTTTCAAAACGTGAATTTTTTAAAATCAAATTATGCATCTAGCTTACTTTAAACTACTCTACTAGAAAATGAAGGAGGGATGTAGAGTTTTACCTCTTCTTATAACTCAAACACTTATTTTCGCATTGTCTCATCTTTTTTTTAACCTCTTGAGTTTTTTTTTTCGGGTAACATTTTCCAATTCCTGAAAGGTATAACATTAATTTTTTCTTTTAGGTTTGTGAGCATATCACTAGGTAATGTGTTAGACACCCTTCCAGAAACTGCACTCATAAATTTTATAATTTGTGCTTCAAAGTTTTTTAATTGAGGCATCTTGATTATGTAAACACATATCAAATGTTCTTAAGAACTCGCTCTTCATCTTTTCCAATAGTATTTTATGTAGTTTTTTAGGTGGTAATGGAGCCGGTAGCATATGTCTCTTTGGTGGAAATCTTATGGGCCTCACTGAATTATCGTTCCTCCAACTAAAGTTTGGATAATTCATCCACCATAGATAGTATATATTTGAGTATGTGTTATTTTATCTACCAGTATTGTTAGCAAAATAATTAACTTGATTAAGAAATGATGGTAAAGGATTAGCTACTTGATGCTTTGTGCTATCATTCAGTCCACTATATATATATATATATATTTAATACCCCCATTTTTTCTCTTATAAAATTTCACTTAATTGAATAATACAAAAGCTAAAATAATAAGTGAGGAATGTTACTGCTATACCTATCATAAGACATATGTTCAACATGTATCTCATACTAGATGTAAGATAAAAACCTGACCATAAAACTCATACATAATCTATACGAAGAGAATAAAAGCCCATAAGGAGTTATCTAATGATAGATGGAATTTTTTTTTCACTATACCAAACACATCACTAATAAAATTAGTAGAAAATCTGTGAGAAAATCCCAGATTAAAATCTCAACAAAGCAATAGAAAGATAAATTTTAGTTACAACACCACAAAAATTTCAATACAATGCTTGAAAATTTACATAATCAAAGATAAATAAGATGCATTGAGTGACAATAACTCTAGGTAACCTAACTCTCTCAAAACTCAAGTCTTCAACTCGAAAATATGATGTTCAATACCAAACTTGCACAATAGGTATACTCCCCACCATTAGTGGATCATTGTAGGACCCATTCAATTATGGTAGTATTACTACGAGCCAAGTACTAAGTAAGTTAAAACTACCTAATGCATAAAAGATACATGATTCATATAGAATTATGATAAACATTAGCATATGAAAACCATACATATGTATAAATAGGAAAAAATACCACCATTGTACAAATGTGATATTATCCAAGGTATAAACATATGATAACCATGGACCATGACCAAGGAAAAATTATACAATGTTACTCTTCACACTTAAATACAAATACAGGACTACATAATGCATCTCTATGAATCTACCACTAATACACTAGTACATGTATCACCCACCACACATAATCATCCAACCAACATCACCTTAAAATATAAGGGTTACTCGCTCACCATGCATGGGAAAAAATACATGACAACTTAAGAACCAAATAATCAGACATCTTATCAAATCAACAAATAACCATCTTAGCAATGAATCAACCATAGGGTCATCATGGAAAAACTCAAAGCATGGCTACTATGGCTAGAAAAATCAACACATGGGCATCATGGCTATTGTAATACCCCGTATTTTTAAAACCCAGATTTATTAAGTTTAATGATTTTATTAGCATACTTTGATGTAAACAATTGATTATTTTAATTTCGATTCGTTTTATGGATTTATCGACGATTTTGAATTCATAATTGAATGTAACTAATCATTTTCGGGAAGTAATATTTTATCGATGTTTTAGTTAATTGAATGTAATATTTTCGGCACTTATTTAAGAATTTTTTTTGAAATTAATTTTCTTCCGTTCTACACTTTTTAGTTTGCGGAAAACCGATTTTGAAATTATTAAAATTAGTCTTGATTTATTAGAATTTGACTTAAATATTTTATTATAGATTTTTAGATATTATTTCGGTGTCTTATAATGTATTTCCGTAAATAATATAAATTTTTACGTTCGATGGTAAATTCTTCCGAAAATGTTTCCGAAATTCTTTATATAGCTTTTTATTAATTTTAAGCCTTCGGATCCGTTCGAAATAAATTTTCGTTAGATAAATTTTATATAAAATCTTCCAATAATATTTTTATATTTTTAGTATTTTATTTTATGTGTATTTGTAAAAAAAAAAACCCACCCGGCCCCAACCCCGACCCTCTTCCTTTTCCTTTCTCTTCTCTTTCCCGTGCGTTGTGTCCCGCAACCCTAACCCTAGCCGACCTCCCTCGCCTCTCTCCTTCTCCCCAACCCCTCCCTCCTTGGCCTGCCGAGCTCCAACCGCCACCGACCCGCACATCAGCCGCAACCGACTGCTGCAGCAACAGCAGGTAAAGCCGCGCTACATTAGGCAACACAGCAGCGGGCGACGACAACACCAGCAACAGGCCACTCTGGTTGCGCCACCGCTCGGCCACTGGCGAGCCTTGCTGACCACCGGTGAGCCACCCCCACCCCCGACGAAGCTTCCCCGGCTTTCCTTTGCCCCGATTTATCGGTTTTTGTTTGGTATAATTTTCGAAAAACCCTAACCCTTGTTATGATTAATTGGGTATGAATTAGCTTATAAAAAGCTAAATTGATTGTTTGATTATGTATATATGTGATGTGAGAATGATTTGGATGGGTTAATTGTATGGTTATGTTGAGATTTTGGAAAAATTGGATTTTTGGCCGGGTTATGCCCAAATTTTCGGATTCGCCCATTTTAGCTATTTTTAATAAATTGATTATACAATATATTTTAAAATGTATCAAATTTCATTTTGGAACCGTCAATTTGAGAAATTTATGTAGGTTTTATCGGATTTTGATTCCTAGGTCAAAATTCGGGTGTAATGGAATTGGGTCGTATAATTGAGCTGTCCCGTTCAATTGATTTTATAATATTGTTTAAAATGTATTTAATTTTATATTGGAAGTGTTGATTTGGAAAAATTGTGCTTAATTGATCCGAATTGGATTTTTAGGTCAAAACTCTTGCGGGTCCAAATTGAATTGTGTAACCGAGTTATTTTATTCATTTGACTATATAAATTACATTAGAATATGTTTAACTACATTTCCGAACCGTCAATTGATATGTTTTGGCAAGAATTGATTGGGTTTGCGTTCCGGGCTCAAAAACCCTAATTGTGCTAAATTGCGTATTTCTTTTATTGGTTTTGAGTAATTGATTATTTGATATGTTATAAAATGTGTTTTATTGCATGTCTAAACATTCAATTTGATTAAATTATAGAAGTTTAACGAATTGTATTTTCGGGCCTAAAAACCTAAATTTCAAGTAAAATTATTAAATCGATTACTTGTATTGTTGTTTTTTCTAAAATTGAATTTATAGAAATAGTTGAAATAGTATTAATTGCTTTATAATGCCTTTAATTTGAATGAATTAAATTGAATTACCCGAGTTTGTGTCGTGGGCTTTAAAACCCTAATATTGAAAACAGATCGTCTTGAATTGCTTAATCGGAAGATTGTTTTGTTGAAATTGATTGTCTAGATTTATCTAAAATTTGTTTAATTGTGTTTTAAAACTATCAATTTGAGGTAATTGAAGTGATTTGGCCGATTCGTGGTTTAGACATTAAAAACCCTAATTTTTGGGGATGATTTTATAAAATTGATTTTTGCTATGCGTCTTTTATCTAATCGATTTCTATCTTTGGGTTTTAAATCATTTAAATTATGTTTTAATCTGATTGGTTTGGATTTGGTTCTATGTAAATGGTTGGGTTACTTATTTAGTTATAAAACCTAATGAATAGGCTATTTTCGATAAAGTAACCTATAATTGATTATCTTTCCTGGGCTTTCCAAATTAAGTTGAAATGTCCCAAGTGATATTTGTATTAACTCGTTTTGATTTAGTTTTAATCTTAAATCTTAATAGAGCTATGCTTTTAAGTTCTAAGTTTTGGACACGTTTTCTAAGAAAGATTATTTGTGTTGTTTGTGTTTATTTAATTAGAATATGTGAATTATTGATTGATAGAATAGTTTCTAATTTAGTTTTCGATTTCTATCGGATCTAGGAAATCTTTCTCGTGGATCCACGATCTAGGGATCTCTCTCCCTCTTATCTCTCTTAGCTAGCTTCGGATCCAGGTAAGTCTCTACTTACCTCCACTTATGGGTATTTCGCAAGGATGTGGCTAAGGTCCCTACATGCTATGTGACTTGTATGCCTTGGATGCCTCGTGTGATTATATGTCGTGTTTTACATGTTGTTACCTTACCTGTTTTATGTGTAGCACAGTTTGGATTCAAGGTATGCCTTTGTGATCGCTCTTGTTACGTGTTAATGTGGATGTGCTAAAAGTTGTGACATGAGATGACCCTCTTGGACATGCATGCTAGGGTTTTGGTAGCATAAAATGATAATAAAAGAACACGGGAAAGTGGACGTTTGGGAAGTTTGTATGGGGGGAACTAGACCTTGCACGGGCATGATCCTTACGTGTGAAAAGTTGATTTAGGTTATAAGTAAGAGCTTGGGAGAGTCTTGGAATGATTGGAGACTTAGTATGAAAAATAGTACGTAAGTTGGTGCATAAGAGACCTTATTAGGGTTTTGTGTGTAAGTGGGTGTTGGGGAGTCTGCATGGAGTGTTTAAATTATGCATGGGAATGAATCTTACGTGAGGAAAGTTGATTGAAGAAGTAAATAAGATAATGTCAAAGTTACGGGTCCATTGGAGACTTGGGTGCAAAATTTCACGTGGATCAATGTAAGGATGTCTAAGGGACCCAATTAGGGTTTTTGGGAGAAAATGAGGAATTTGAAGGGTACAAGGGTAAAAATAATCAAGGAAAGATGGAGTATGGGGTTGAGAGTGAGAACTCACTTATATAAAGGATGAGTGTGGGCTTCTAATTGAGAGAAGGGATTTTGGGGTGAAAGAGAGAGGTTACTTGTTGAGGAAATAAAGTGCTAGGGTTTGGCGCGGCCCATTAGGGTTTGTCGGTCACATGTGAACTTGGGAGATAAAGTAATACATTTGGGGAATTTACTAATAAAAATGAGGTGCGAGATAGAGGATGAAGTGACGTTTGGGTAAGTAAGAAAGAGTTGGGCCACATAGGTCCGATTAGGGTCTCCGAGGAGGAACCCTAGCAGGACGTCGGGTGTGAGAAGAGGTACGGGTCTCAAAATATGGGACGGTCCCTTTGGAGGGGAAAGTAGTAGGGTATTAACCGCATGCATGTTAAGGGTGTTGTGTGATTCAATAAGACACGGATAAGACACTAATAACGTAAAGCGAAAGATTGTTGAGCCGAGCCCAGTCCGGTCCACCGGTTAGAATAGTGGTCAGAGGTGTTCTGCACTGTGCATTTCGTTCCGGTCCACCGGCTATAATAGTGGTCAGAGGCGTTATGCCCTGTGCGTTTCATTCCGGTCCATCGGCTATAATAGTGGTCAGAGGCGTTATGCCCTGTGCGTTTCGTTCCGGTCCACCGGCTATAATAGTGGTCAGAGGCGTTCTGCCCTATGCATTTCGTTCCGGTCCACCGGCTATAATAGTGGTCAGAGGCGTTTTGCCCTGTGTGTTTACATCCGGTCCACCGGTTATAATAGTGGGGGATCTCGGCTCGACAGACCCAAACGAATAAGTTAATCCACTAGGAAAATACTAAGTACTCACAGTGAAACACCATGTGAGTCGGGGCCAGTCCGGTCCACCGATTAGAATAGTGGCCAGAGGCGTTCCGCCCTGGGTGTTGATTCCGGTCCACCGGCTATAATAGTGGTCAGAGGCGTCCTGCCTGTGTGTTTATTTTCGGTCCACCGGCTATAATAGTGGGGCTCCCGCACTCACATGGACTAATGAAGAATGCGTTGATTGAATACGAATGAAGTAATCCATGGGAAAATACTAAGTACTTACAGTGAAACACCATGTAAGTCAGGGCCAGTCCGGTCCACCGATAAGAATAGTGGTCAGAGGCGTTCTGCCCTGTGTGTTTATTTTCGGTCCACCGGCTATAATAGTGGTCAAAGGCATTCTGCCCTGAGTGTTGATTTCTGGTCCACCGGCTATAATAGTGGGGCTCCCGCACTTACAAGGATTATTAAAGAATATGTGTGGAATGAACATATTATTCATGAGAATAAAGAATAAGTCTAATTGGACCATGGCCAGCTTTTACTTTCTGTATTACTACATGTTGCTTGCGTGAGTATGCCACGTATTTAGTTTTAATAATATGGATCATTCCTACCTGAGGCGTATGTGCCACTTTATATTTCGGTTATACCACGCTTATATGTTAAATAGGATGTTACGTATGTTTTATATGTTACTCTAGGTGTATGGTAAGATTTATGCCGTGGGTTGTGAATATGCATGATATTGTATCAACGTGTTGTACCCGAGTTTAATATGCACTTGATGATATCTCTCCTATAAGATAGGGTAGCGGGACTTACTCAGTATTGGACCCGTACTGATACTACCTTGGTTGAATGGGTCCTGTGATGATCCACCGATGGTGGGGAGCAGACCTCTTGTGCAGGTTGACACTGTGTTCGGGTGGAAGGCCAGACTTGAGTGAGTAGGCAATCCGGATATTTATTCTTCGATATTTGTTTTGTTTAATTGTATTCATCTTTCGAGGTTACAAGTGTTGTATTTAAATTTCCAAGGATTTTGTAATTGACTTTAAATTTCTCGTAACGCTATTGTGCTTTTAAAATTCGGATTTAATTGTTGACTGGCTTTAGCCTTGCATCTAATATGAGATAGATGGTTGATATTTATCTTGTGTTAGATGTGGCGGTAACATTTCCCAATATTTGCTCCTAGCTTCCGCTTTAATCTTTCAATTTTTTTTCAGGAGTGAAATTTGGGGGTGTTACAGCTATGAAACTCAAAACATTGTCATCGCGGCTCAAAAACTCAACACATAGACATAATGGATAAGAAACTCAATACATGGACATCGTGGCTAGGAAATTGAAAGCGTAGACATCGCGACTAGAAAACTCAAAACTTGGACAACATGGCGAGGAAACTCATTTAGTATCACATTATCCATATAAATTCCATTAAGGTCACACATGAAGCATTGGGACATTGATATTTCATATTTAATCCATCATATGCTAACATAAGCCAATAAACCACGTCAACATACCATCACTTTAAAATACTAGTCACATATGTCATTCTTATTCAACACTTATTTATCAAGTTCATTTACTTTATTATTCCAAAAGATCATAAAATAATCTAAATATTAAACTTTAGGCATTAAAGGAATCACTAAACACATTAGACCATTCGAAGCCCTATATTTAACCATTTTAGGAACTTCAAAATTTTCAACTCAATAATTAACAAAGTTAGCTTTGAAAGTAAAAAAATCAAACTTGGTTAAAGGTTGACCCAAATTTCAATAAAAAGTTCAATTAAGGACTAAGAAATCCCACTTAATATATTGTTCAACTATTAAGTCATAACAACTCACTATTAACAATTCTAACCAATTATGAAAAAAGAAACTATAAAATTCAAAAGAATAAAGGCACGATCAACCTCAAAACAATATCAAACAACACAGTATATAACTCATAATCAAAATGATACAATTCAACACCAAAACATATAACCATTCCATTCATCCTTTCACGATGATTTAAGGTGATCTATCATGTTTCTTATGCTAAAAAAAACCCAACATTAAAGATATAGATGTTCACTCAACATCACAATCACCATAGGATGTTATATTAACTTATAACTCAAAGAAACACATCATATCAATAAAATCAAGCTTCAACCATGATTAGAGGTAAGTAATGACTTATCCAGGTTTGAATCTAGTCAAGCATAAGAAAAGTGAGGATTCTAGATTTATTACCTATCAATATGACTTTAATACCCTAAACTTTTTCTAATCTTAATTCTGGGTAATCAATATCTTTACCTAATTATAATATAAAAAAATTAATATTTTTTACTTCACCCTAATCCCTTAATCCAAAATCTTAACCTTATCCTAATCTTATTTTAGTTTATTAGTATTTTTTTAACTAAAACCCTAATCCCGAATGGTTGATAATTAATTATATCCTAATCCCCTAATCTAAATGATTTTAACCTAACTCTAAATCCCACCCCAAACTCATTTTCTTCAATATTTTTTTCCTTTTTCTTATTCTCCTTTTCTTTCCTTTTGGTTTGTTTCCTTTTCCTTTCTTCTTTCTCTTCTTTCTGTGTGAATCACTCACCCGACCATATCCCCTCTATCATGATTCCATGTCTTCCATCATCATCACATCATTACCTCCCACCTTCGGCACTGATATGTTTGGTAAAAAAATTTTACCCTATCGCCTCATTTACTTTGCATCCCTCTACCATTCTTCACCATGTGCACATCACATGTGTGCGTGTGTCCACACCTACACACAAAACTCACAGACTTAGCCTCATTTAATACCTCCAACCACCTCCTTTCCTCTTTCCATTACCATCAAAGAGTAGCAATGACCGTGTAGCTTTTCTTCTCTTCCCTTCCTCCTTATTGACATCACAAAAAATGCAACAACAAATTTGCAACACCACTCTCCACTACACCTCCCTCCCTTGCATTGGTTTTCCTAGCCGTTCATCCTTCATTTACTTTGGTCATATTCATTAAAACCATCCCCCTAAAAATTACACTAACCACCGTTGCTACCCCATTTTCACCAGCCATTTTCACAAAAGCCATCCTTAACCCTTTAGCCATTCCCACCTAAACCACCCCTCACCTTTGGCCCCTCCTTTAATTCCTCCTCCTTGAGAAATCTCTCTATCACCGATCCCCTACCCCTAGAAACAACACTAACCATTGTTGCTATCCCTAAGATTCGACACCGACAATCGTTGCTCCCTCCATTTTGGCCCAAGTTTCAACTAAAGTCGTACCTTGGTTCAGTTCGGTTCTTCCTCCTCATTCACCACTCCATTGCCTTATTTTTTCCTTAGTTTATTCCATGAGTTCTAAGTGTGTTTTTTATTTTTTATTAGGTGATTTTATGGATGTCTTAGAGAAATCGGGATAGGATATACGTCCATAAAGACCGGTGCCTTTTTCGGTAAGGATACTAGTCATAGCTAGGATTTTGTGCTAAATATTATGTATGATTGTGTGTATTATTATTTTATTGTTATTATTATGTTTTTAAATTAATTTTTTTAATATTATGATATGATAATGTTTATTATATGATGGAATAGAGTAAGAATGAGGAAACACACACTTATAAGATACCGTTACAATAAGTTTTATCTTATAAGCTCTAAGTGAAATGGTATGATATATATGGTTTTTAATGTGGGTTTGATAACATGTGAAAATTGGGAAATTAGTACATTTAATATGTATGGTGAATTAATGATTTAAAAATTTAAAAATTATGATATCAGACATGTAAGATTTTTGTGAAATAAGAGTGTTAGCTATCCTTCATGGTATTTTGGTCAATATGAGTTTAGCACGAAAATTTTGGTGTGTTAATGTGTTAAATGGTTTAAAATATGCTAATAATATCATGTACAAGGTTTGGAGTATTTATGAATGGCCAAAATCCAAATAAAATGAGAATATGTCTAAAATGGGAAATAGTAGACCTAGAAGCAAGGTTAATATCGTATATATAAAATTTTAGCATAAGACTATGATTTTTGGATATGTCATTAATATTTTAATTTTATTAATTTTTATTGAATTTTTCAATTATATGAATCTTATGAAAAAAGTTATACCTAACTTTTGAAATTAGGGTTTTGAATAGTAATTTGAAAGATAGAGTTGTTATTACATGTGCAAGATGAAGAAATTAGACCTTGATATTTGATTATGTGGATAGTAACAACAATAATAATAATATTTGTTAAAATTGGTGGGAAAATAATCAATATGGGAGAAGTTATGCTTATAATGTGAAATTATGGTTTATTATGGAGTTTATAGACACATTCCTTGGGGATTGCCTTGATAACTAGGTGTTTGTGCTTCATATGTTTCGAATTTATGTTATGCATATCTAAGTGATTTATGCATGATGATATAACCAATTATAAATAAAATATTAATCATTTAAAGTGAAAGATCATATGAGTCAGAACTAGTTGTACATATCAATTCCACCATACAAGAATTGTGGCCAGGAGCATTTTGGCATAGGGTTCTGTATTATTGATATTGTATCACCGATTGAAAATAGTGGGGGTCCATAAAATTAATTTGAAATAAATCATGATAATGATAATAACCATTGATAAGAAATTAATCACTTAAGTTGAAAGATCACGTGAGTTATGACCGATTGTTCCTGCTTGTTCTACTTGACAAGAATAGTGGCTAGGAATATTTTTCCTTGGGATTGTATATTATTGATAAAATTATACCAGTTGATAATAGTGACCAATAACATTTTTCCCTAGGATTTTATATTGTTGATATCATTCCGCCGGTTGATAATAGCGGGATGTTGAACTCAACGTAAATAAAATTGAATTGAGGTTTATACCTACTATTGGAGTTCTAAATCAATATTATCTTACTTTATATGTTATTGTGTTTTCTCATTCTTCTATTGGTTTATTTATTTATACGCTTCTCAACTATATTATTTACTCAGTACGTAGTATACCAATAAGTTTTTTTATAGGTGTTGTTCATTCTCACGAGCAGTGAGCCCAAATGTTGTTGTGCAAGTTAATGTGAACCCTTTGGATAATTTTTTTTGTTATTGCATATGATGCCCTATGTGTGGAGGAGTGATTTTATAAATTAGGGTTGAGTGTAGAGTCAGGTTATCTGGTTGTTCACTTTCCCCAGATACCATTTTGGACTCTTAGCTCCATGGTATCCATTTTGATGTATTTAGACAATGTAATAGGAGTTAAACTCTAAAATCACATTTAAGTTTATGAATTTTCTCTCTTTTTCTATTTTATCATGATTATGTTCTAATTGTTTTACCTTGTAATCAATGTAAGGATGGTATGGTAAACCAAGCATATGTTAATCACGACGGTAACACCCAACTATTTTAGTAATTACACTTTTGCTAAAAAAATTCAATAGTAAATTTTGGGGTATTACAATGCTCTCATATATCACCTTTCAAAATAATAGCACTAAATAAGAAATATTATGCTTATCAAACCAATCTCAATACAAAATTTTTATTTGATTATGTTTTTCAAAATGAAAATAATTTGATTCAATATAATTAGTTATAATCAATGGTATTATAATACAATTAGGACATTTTAAAGCAATATAGATATTCAATTGAAGTAACAACAAAAATTTATAAAAACACATTTTTAGGGGTCAAGGTTTTGAGCCCAAAATACAAATAAGTGTAATCAAGATAATTTTCTTGTTAAGTGTGCATGTGTATCATATGAAAATCTAAAGTCTTTAACACTTAAATAAGTCAAGGTGTATTAAGGAGATCAATTTTACAAATCATACCCTAGAATAAGCCAAAGATAAAAAAAGGAGGACAAAAATATGACTCTAGCTTCAAGTAATTCAATTTTATATGTGGAGTACATGAATCATGAATGGATAAGTAGGTGTGCTCAAGATACCTGTACTCAACCTTTAAAGAGTATGTTACAATCATAGGTTTTATGTACATATGATTTATATATTCAACACATAGATTTTTCAGTGATTTGATATTTCTAATTCTATTTGACACAAGTCTTCTAATGGTTTTAGCAGATTCGAATGAAGGATGGAAGGTGAAGGATTGATGATTGCTATAGAGAAGAAGGAAAAAAGATATTAAAGTAATAATTGATAAAGAATTCAACAAGAAATTTAAACTTTGAATGTCACCCCATCTAAGATTACTCCAATTATTCTTAGGTAGGTTTATTCAATCACAAAAGAGAGGATTAGCCAAGTTTAATACTTGCATTAGATATTAATATATTCAACCACATGTTACAATTTGTCAAAAATCATGTTTATATAGGAAGTCTTACATTTCTAACTAGCACACTAATTTAGCTACATGACACACACACGTCTAACTAGCACATAAACTGGTATTAACAATGTAATTATCTCCTATATAATACATGAATCAACAAATTCTATTACAAACAAAGTAAGTTAATTAGTACATGAAAACAACTAAAAAGAACCCTAATCAAAAAAATGATGTTGATTTGAAATGTTGACTAGGTCTCTTGACTTGTGGAGTTGACTTTCATGCATATAGCTCCCTTTGTAATATCTTGTAACACATGAAATCTTATGTATGTTGAAATATTAAATGTATTTATTTTATTCCTACAAATATGTTACATATCTGTAAGAATAAATTAAAGTAAACTCATTGAGGTTAGTCATAGTATTAATATCATTATCAAAGACATATTACATGATCGGTTCCATAATCAAGTATACCAAATCTTTATCATCTTGAGGATCTATGGATGCTTCTACATCATTCTCCCTAAATTGAGAAGAATTTTCATTAAATTGGAATCACTAAAGTAAGGAGAAAAATCATCAACATTAGGTGTCATCGAAACATAGCTATATGATTTTGGAAGTTCAAGTTCATAAGCATTTTCTCCAAATTTTCTAAGGATTTTAAATGGTCCATCTACTCTTGAAATTATTTTATATTTTCTGAGATTAGGAAATATTTCTTTTCGTAAATGTAACTACACTAAATCACCAGGATAAAATACCTATTAAGTGCAATGTTTTTTAGCTTGTTTTCAGTATCTTGCATTGGCTCGCTCTATGCTATCGTTGATTTGTTGATGAAGCTTTTGGAATAACTCTATGCATTCCTTGAACTCATAGATTTTAAGGTCACCTTTCTTCAAGGGTACCATATCAATTGGTATGCAAGGATTCACTCTATACACAATCTTGAATGGACTTAAATTTCTAGTACTCGAAGCACTTCAATTATAATTAAACTCTGCATGAGCTAACTTAATATCCCAATCTTTAGTATTTTTACTTACCAATCCTCTCAACAAAGTGCCAAGACTATGGTTTGTAACTTCAGTTTTTCCATCAGTTTGTGGATGATGTGAATTACTAAATAATAATTTGGTGCCTAAAATGTGCCATAATATTTCCCAAAAGTAACTAAGAAACTTGACATCCCTATCCAGAACAATAATTTTAGGTATGCCATGTAGTTTCACAATTTCTTTGAAATACAAATCAGCAACATGTGTTGCATCATCAGTTTTATTACATAGAATAAAATGAGCCATTTTAGAAAACCTATCTACCACAACCATAATAGAGTCTTTACTTCTTTGTGATCTAGGCAACCTTAAGATAAATTCCATACTAATTCCTTCCCATGGTTGACTAGGAATAGGTAATGGTGTATATAAACCTTTGTGAAAGAAACTTTTACTCTGTTTATAATTAACATATTAGTTTACTATAACTTGTACACCATATATCATGTGTGGCCAATAAAAATTTTCTTACAATATATCTAATGCTTTCCGACCACCAAAAGGGCCTACTATAGCTCTTTCATGTATCTTTTTTATAAGTAAATCCTTTATACTTGACCTCGGTACACAAAGTCTATTAAGTAAATAAGAATCAATATTGTATTGTATAATTACCATGGTTTCCATTTTCTTTTCATGCCCAATATTCCTCATGAAAATATTCATCATTAGGATACATTTCTTTTATCATTTCAAAATCTAGCAATTTAGCATCCAACATGACAAGTAATATAGATCTTCTAGAGATAGCATCAACTACTATATTTTCTTTTTCATCTAAGTGTTTGATATAGAACACAAAGGATTGTAAGAAGTTTACCCACTTTGCATATCTGGGACTCATTTTCTTTTGACTGTGTAAATATTTCAAACTGTCATGATTAAAATGTAATACAAAAGGTTTAAGGCTCAAATAATAATTCCATGTCTCTAAACTTTGTAGGATGGCAAATAATTCCTTGTCATATGTATAATACCTCTATTTAGCGTTGTTTAACTTTTCACTAAAGTATGCTTTTTCTTGTAAAATAACTCATCCTATACCTACCCCACTAGCATTACAAGTTCCTTAAAGAGTAGATAAAAATTAGAAATAGATAATAGAGGAGCATTGCAAAGTTTATTCTTAAGAGTATCAAAGGCTTTAGTGGCTTCATTTTCCCAAATAAATTCTCCCTTTTTCATGAGTTGAGTAAAAGGTGAAGCTATAGTATAATTTTTTTTAAACAAATCTCTTATAGAAACTAGTTAATTCATGAAAACTTCTTACTTGGTGTATATCCTTAGGAATAGGTCACTCTTGAATAGCTTGTATCTTTACAAAATCAACTTTAATACCTTATCCATTAATAATATAACAAAAAAAATTATACTTGGTAGCATAAATTCATATTTTTTAATTTTCCATATAGTTTAGTTTCCATTAGTTTATCAAGTTTCCTTAAATGTACAAGATCATCGTGTTTATTTTTACTATATACAAGTATGCCATCTAAATAAAATATAATGAAATTACCTAGGAAAGGACAAAGAGTTTCATTCAATAGTCTCATGAAATAACTAGGTGCATTACATAACTTGAAAGCCATAACAACCTATTCATAGAGACCATGTTTATTTTTAAAGGCTATTTTCCATTCATCTCCTTCCCTAATCCTCATTTGATGATAACCACTTCTTAAGTCTATTTTAGATAACACCATGCACCAAAAAGTTCATCAAACATGTCATCAAGTCTAAGCATAGGAAAATGATACTTGATAGTTATATTATTTACGACTCTAGAATCTATGCACATACGTCAGGTACCATCCTTTTTAGGAACTAATAAGGCATGTACAAAATAAGGACTTATGATTTCTCTCTCGTCAACTATATTCACCAATTATTGAATTTGTCTTTCTAATTCCTTAGCTTCCTCTAGATTACATCTACAGGCAGGTTGATCAGGTAAAGGCATTCCAAGAATTAAATCTATAGCATACTCTATACCTCTAATAGGTAGTAGTATAGGAGGTAAGTCATTTAGAAATACATCATTATATTCATCAAGAAAACTATCAATGTTCAAACTATTAGACTTTTTCTCCCCAAAATGAGATTCTTTCGGTACTAAGGCATAACAAACACCCTCCTCTTCAATGCAATTAATGATTTCCCATTCACGTAAGAATAAGCTCTGTTTAATCTCGGGTGGTTGTACATGATCACATTGAGATAGTTTCAAATTATATTTCTTTTTATATTTAAGCACAACATATTTATTAGTCACACCATCATGATTTTTATTTCTATCATATTTCCATGGTCTTCCTAGTAAAATACCACAAGCATCCATAGATAAAACATCACATAATACCTCATCATTGTAATCACTAATGTGAAGAGTAATTTAGGTTTGTTTAGTTACCTAAGCTCCTCTGTCCTTAGGATGTGTAGTAGTCACTATCCCTAGTTGTTTAGCTATTTTTTCACTAGCAACATTAGTACATGAACCACTATCTATTACCTACAAACCTTATCTCCAATTCTAAACTTAGCTCTAAAATTTTTATCCCTTTATGTAGATTGATCATTAAGTTGTGTTTGTAATTCCCTTTGAAGTACAAAACAAGGATTTCCATCCTTTTCATACATACTCAAGACATCATCATTAGATTCAGTTTCTAGATCATCATCATCAATACATGGTTCCATGTTCTCAATTTCACTTAAGTTCTCTAGAAAATGACCATATCCTTTACATTTGAAACATTTCTTATTGGACACCTCACTTACTTTAGTCTCACCCTTTTCATCTTGGTTAGGGTTAGTCTTTTTTCCATTAGCCGAATAGATACACGTCCCAAGTTTTGGTGGCGGTAGAAGTTGAAGCACTATTCTTATGATAGGATTTTGTGGACTTAGTTTTTCTTTTACATTTTAAGGCCAAATTAGTAAAATCATCAAGAGAATCATAGGAAAACATTTCAACTTTGTATCTAATCAAGTTATTAAGGTTACCTAAGTATCTAGCACACTTTTGTTCCTTTATTTCTTGCATGTCATATAAGAGTGCTAGTATTTCAAATTCCTAAGTGTATTATTCTACACTAACAATTCCTTGCCTAAAAGTAGTAAATTTGATATACATATCTCTCTCATACTCCTAAGGTACTATTTTTTTTCTTAGGTGTTTTTTTAATTTTTCCTAAGACTTGATTTTACTTTTGTCTTTCTTTTCACAAGCTTTCTTAAGATTATCATACCAAATCCTAGCAAAATTTTTGAATTTGAGAGTTTCTAATTTACCCTTACATTCATCACCATACTCTCTAAACTCAAATATTTCTTTGATTTCATGTAACCATTTAAACAATAATTCAACATCTAATTCACCATAGAAATCAGGGAGATTGAGCTTTATCTTCAAAATGGTTATACCTTGGTAGATAATTTTCATTGCCTCTTTGGTTGTGGACGAAGTCATTAGATCCATTCTTGTTTTCTCTTTATTCATACTCCATTAGATTATTTATGTGTCCACCTCGATCTTGGACTGCCCTCCTCACCATGCCTTCTACTCGGTCAGTTGTAGCCTCTATGGTAATGTGCATGTGTAGAAGAGTTTCTTGTTAGAATACCCTTGATTATAGCCTTTGGAGTTTGCCTTGAATGGAAGGAAGTTTCTAAAATTGTGCATTAGTGGTATTTACACTTACTTCAAGTTGTTGAAGTGTATCATATAAAGTCTTCATGGACATCTCTTCACCTATGGTTGTAGTTCTTGCTAGATGATGCCTTGACACTACCTGATTATTGTTGGAAGTTAATTTTTGATGGCTTCTTGGTGGAATTGTAAGGATATTAAAAGCTTTTTGGACATCAGAAGAAGGTGATGATAGAAGGTAAGTGCGAGAATGTGTTATAAAAAATTCTTGATACACTTAGATGCAATCTTGGTGGATAAAGATTGGAATCTTACTCAAAAGAAAAAACACGCAAAAAAAATGATAGGGAAGAATGCATTTTGGTCGAAGAAAGTTTTTCTCTAAGTGTGATTAATGCTAAGGAAGATAAGTGTAGTTAAATATCATGAATGATACTCAAATAATATGGAAAATAGATGAGTTTCTTACTTGATTCAAGTCAATCAAGACTCAAAGATTGGCATTCAAATCTACAAGATCTTGTTCAAAACAAAGATGGAGAAATGAAGATATCATCAAGGGAGAAAGAAGAAGAAAAATCACAAGGAGAGACAAAGATTTACTTGAGAAGATTGAAGATGCAAAGAAGGCTCAAAGATAGCTATAGAAGTCGAGGAATAATGGCTGGAAATATTGAAATAAGGAAGTAAGAATCAAAAACTTACATTTAGTATTTGAATGTTTGGTTGAAGAATAAGCAATCTTCGAAATCGACTTTGAATATTTGAAGAGAAGGATGAATATGCTAAGTATTTTGGTTGAAGATGTGTTGTAATGATCGATCAAACTCAACTCTTGAAGTTGAAGATCACCGAGCATGCATGGCCATGCACAGGAAATGCTGGAATATAAAACCTATGCGTGGATATAGAAGAAAGGAATGGATGACAATCAACTTTGGTGCGAGGCCAACCGATGCTTTGATACCAAAAATTACATGAGTCTTATAAATATTTTTTGGAAGATTTGAATGAAGGATGGAAGGTGAAGGATCGATGGGTGCTATAGAGAAGAAAGAAAGAAGATATTCAAGCAATAATTGATAAATAATTCAACAAGAAATTCAACCTTTGAATGTTACCCTATCAAAGATTACTTCAATTATTCTTAGGTAGGTTTATTCAATCACAAAAGATAGGATTAGGCAAGTGTAATACTTGCATTAGATTTCAATATATTCAACCACATGTTCCAATGTGTCAGTAATCGTGTTTATATAGGAAATATTACATTTCTAATTAGCATACTAATTTAGCTACTTGACACACACATGAATAACTAACACATAATATAGTATTACCAATGTAATTATACCCTATATAATACATGAATCAATAAAGACTATTACAAATAAAGTAAGCTAATTAGTACATGAAAACACCTAATAAGAATCCTAATCAAAACAATGATGTTGACTTGAAATGTTGACTAGGTCTCTTCATGCATAATATTTCCCTTTGTAATAGCTTGTAATACATGAAATCTTATGTATGTTGAAATTTTCAATGGCTTGATCTTTTTCCTGCAAATATGTTACTTTTCTGCAAGAATGACTTAAAGTAAACTCATTAAGGTCATTCATAGTACTAATATCATTTTCAAAGACATATAATGTGATCAGTTCCATAATCAAGTATGCCAAATCTTTATCATCTTGAGGATCCATGGATGCTCCTAAATCACTATTAAAAAGTTATTTTGAAATATCTTAATGTGATTTCATGCATCAAAAATATTTCCAAGCATATGTGTAAAATGTTGTCTTAAATTGATTTTATTTTAAGTAGTTTTGTATATGATTTGACTTACAAAATTCACCATCATTCTATAGACATTACTTTTGGATTAATTATATTTTCTTTGTAAGTATTAAGATATCTGATTTATATCTAAAAAGACATTACTTAATTTTGATCTTCTTATCACAAGGTATAGTATTTTTTTTTTGTGAATGTGCATAGTGTTGAAAACTGGTTAACCGATCAACTAGTCTGAGCATTTGTGAAATTTTCTACCTGTTGTAATTTGACCGTTGTAGTTCTTTTTACTCCCGATAGCTAGTATCAAATTTCCTCATGTTTTAACACTATAAATAAGAGTTTTTATACTTTAATAAATATTTAATTAAGCTAGCACAACTCTTCTAAACTCATCATTTTCACATCTTACAAAAGAATCAAGAGAGTTTTGATTTTACACTTTCAAATTTAAGTCAAACGTTTTTAGTACTCAATTTGTTCTTCGCATTTATCTAGAGTGCTTATAAAATTATAATTATTATTTCTCTAACTAGATCAAAATCTTCACCAGTAATTACTCACTTTCATATACTACCCAATGACGCTTCTTATTATATTCATTCAAACTCATCATCTCAAACAAAAGTAAAAAGTGGTGTGTTGTCTAGAATTCCTAAAAGAGGTCACTGAGATTTTAATCTCATAGACCTAAAAATGATAACTAAGTATAGTGTAAATCATATCCTTGATGGTTATTGAAATTGTAAACTCATAAACCAAGAGATCATCAATCATTATCAAACACCCATTATAAATAAAGAGATATCAAAATCCAATTGGCAAAACCTTTCGCTAGTGGATGTAGAAAAACCTTATAGAGTTTCTGGAACCACTATAAATTGTGTATTTATTGTATGGCATCCTTATGCTTATTTCTCACAAAATATTAATTTAGCATTATTTTTACAAAATACTCTATTCAAACCCCTCTAGAGTATACATATGATATTTCAAATTTGTTCCAATTGATTGATCACATATGAAATTAGACACATTATAAGGTGTTTTGTAAAATCAATTGAATAAAATAGCTCAAGAATACACATGATTTCGACAATTATCTCACAACCTAGATTTTTGAATAAAATCAAGTTTAAGAAACATCAAATAGATCATTATAAAATAATCCATCTAAATTTAAGATAATGCATAAGCATACAATTCCTATCAACTAATTTGGTGCAAAAAAATCCAAATCACAATAATCATTCATAAATTGGAGGTCATGGTTAGAGAAATTAATAACCCAAAGCAATATGTTATCATAAGCTCGACGGAGCTTGTGGAAGCTAAGGGATAAGGTTGGTAGTGGCTTTGGCTGGTGGTTAAAGACATTAGTGATCTGACAATAGTTCATGAACAATAATGATGGTGCTTAAGTAAGAGTGAAGACATACTATCCAACCTTACATGATATTTCTTTGTTGTTACTCATCTATTGTTGTTGTTACATACTAACGATAGGGGGAAGGATTATTAGATGTTGTGCAAACAACTATTTTGAAATTGAAGGAGGTAAGAGTTGGATTACCAGATTCACCATTGTATATTCATGTCACCGTTGTTGCTCGAGCTTCATAAATATGGTTGAGTGGTTAAAAACGATGAAGAAAATATAAAGGTAGAGGATGGAGATGGGGTTGTTGTTGTTGGAGCTCTATTCAAAGAACAATGGGAAGAAAGGGGTTGTTGTACCTCCAAATTAGGCTAAAGCTTGTATGATTAAATGATAAAATGCTTGATCTTGAAATTACGCACTTCAATAGTCTTTCTTTTAATGCTTGATCCATAATCTGCTACAATAGAGGTAGTATAATCTCTTAAGGATATATCACCTTATTGTTGTTGATGTTGCTCCCTTTTCATCAATTTGTTGATTTTGTTTCTTCATAGTTGTAACAAGTTTAAAATGAGTCCTTAGCTTTGAAATTTTCTCTTAATTTCAGGGTCTAATTGTAGTAGTTTACCAAGATTACTTTGGGTCATGTACTAGAAACCTACACCAATATAAGAATACCAAATACCTAAAAACTTGAGTAAACCTGGAAAATAAAAAGAAAACAAAACAATAAAAATAAAAAGCATAAAGTATTAAAAACAAATTCTAGATTATGATTTCAAATTTCAAGTCTAGGGCTACTAAATTAGTCCCCAACAACGACACTAAAATTTTATATCGGCTAAATATACTTATCACTAAGTATACCATTCCCAAGTTATCATTCCCACGTATACTAAATAATAATTCAAAGACTCTAATAACTCTAATTAGGCCTAAGCGATTAAAATAAATGAGGTTATAAATGTAAAATAAGAATTTCAAATAAAAATATCTAAATTGAAAATAATTGAAATTAACAATAATCAATTCAATTAATAAAAAACTATCAAGAAGTTTGGATCCACCTTTATCCAATTATAAAATTTAATTAACCAACTACTTGACATTTTCAATTATCATCTATTTGTCAATATGAGTATACAATTAACAATCTATCTCAAGTTACATAGTCTTATCACAACTTATCAATCTAAATATCTCTAAACAAAGCATTTAAATAAATGATGATGCTTTGAGACTAATTAATTATCTTTCCATATTTTGTAGAAATTATGTAATTATTCTCACAACCTGTTCAATTTCTATTTATATTATTTGACCTAAAGTGAAGAATTAGCTCTCACTTTCAACTTGATATGTACAAAACTATTTAAAGATGATCAATCTACTAATTAGACATACTCAAAGACAATATCATAAAATTGGGTAATTTATGAATAATACAATTAATTAAATAAATAATATACAAAATAGGGTTTCATTGCATTGTTGATAAAAAAAATTATAACATACTAGTTATTAGAGAAAACATACTCAATTTGAATAAAAAGCTTGAATCTTGCATAAATTAACAGCCTTGAAATGATATCTCAAAGTCTTGAACATAAATAATAAAAACTCTAAGCTTGATAGACAGATGCTAATTGTGTTTGTGTCTTAGAGTTCTTGAGTTTATGATGCATTTATAAGTCATAGAAAGGCTTTGATTTTGGTCTAAAATCATGTAATAGGTAAATAATAAGATTAGATACTAGGTTGGAAATATTTAAACTGAATATTTTACATGTCGAGCATATTCTAAGGTTGTGATATGGCCCTGATGTGTTGAGTAATACTGAATGACCATGTTTAGCTTTGTTTCAACATTTCTCGTCCACTCTGATAGCTATTAGTAATTCAACCATAACCTTTTCATCTAAGTTCAAGATGAGCTTGTTCAAAATATGTTGGAAATATGGTGAAGTGATATACAATTTTCATCTTTGACATTTTTCCAAATTATGAATAGATTATGCTCAAATTTTTTTACTATTATTAGCCATACACTCTTGCTCTTAGCGAAACATGCAATCTTAACCCATTTATCTCCATAGAATCTTGCCGTAGCTCCTTTTTGTATGATTGGATCCCAAATAAGCATTTATCACCCAACTTGACTTCTTCATTTGAAAGCCATCCACAATCCTTTTTATGATTGTTTTTTTTTCCTCTATTTGGCCTCAAAATAATAAAACCTACAACACTTATCCAAGAAACTATAACTTGAAAAAACAGGCATATAAAGCATACCATATGGCATAATTTTGTATAAAACACAAATATAAATAATAATAACATACATAAATAATTAGTGAAACTTTACTCTACAAACTCAAGATTAATATCCATTTAGAGACACTTGACCTGTCTCCTAGTATGCTTCTCTAGTAATATGTTCTAGCATTTTAAAACATGAAATACACCATTCTTATTTTTAATAAAATAAACCCATACCTTGGCTAGAATATATCAAATTTCATAGATGTCATCTTGTTGCAGTTTAAACACAAACCCAAGCTCTGATACTGGTTTGTTGGGAATTCACCAGTGTGAACACACAAGACCTCATTTAATATAATAAGATATTTTAATATTTAATAGAGAAACCACAATAAAGAACAAGAATTAGAGAAACATATGATCTTATTATGTGTAGAAATAGTGATTACAAACTAGAAAAAATTAGAAAAAATATCTCTCACTTAAGGTTCTAAGATACAAAAGAATTAGAGAAGAAAGAAGTTGATGGCATTAATCAACCCTAATTATAATTATTAATAGTAGTACAAATGTAATTAATGACTATGAGGCAGTGGCATAACATGATTGTTTGACCTAATAAATAGTTGGTAATTCTTAATCCATTACCCCTTTGACCTTAAAACTACCCTCGTCTAAGGCATCCACATGCTTTCATTTCTCAAAAACTTTGGTTGAATTATTCAACCCTTTTTTATCATTTGAAAAGTGAGTAGTTGTTCTCGTTCTTAGTTCTTCTAAGGTGTCTCCCTCCTTAGCGCTCTCGAAAACCAAATGTTGACTATATAAATGCGTGTTTAAAAGAGCTTCAAGTGCATTATGTGCTTCTTGTTGTGTAACAAACACAACAAATGTAAAGCCTTTATGGTTCCCGAACCTCATCGACAACCTAAAGTATTTTATCTAACCAAAAAGGTTAAACAACTGCCCAAGGTCCTTCTCTCTTGCCTCAAAGGATAGGTTTCTCATTCTCAATTTTGTTGAACTATATTACTCTTAGTTTTGTTGATTGTTTAATCATTATTTTTTGAGTAACACAACTGTAAAATTAAAGTATCCCCATATAGAATAGTACCATGTAAATCTCTACAAACATTTGTTGTTGTGTTTGGCAAGTCAAACTCCACAAAGCCAAAACCCATTTTTTTCATTTTTTAAGCACTTTTTTATCCTAACACTTAAAATCAACCCTCCTTTCATGATTTCCTTGACACGCTTTTTTGATGTTTCATTAATTATCTTAAAATTCAGGTTCTATAATAGATAATAATTATTTGTTTCTATATATGTACACTAATATACAAAATAGAATTATTCTTTACATAACCAATCAATCAAATTCACAATGTCAAATAATATCTTCCTTATTCCATCATCATCGATTCATCAATTAGCTTATTCCTTGGTCATCACTCTTTCACACAACCATTAATCAACACCCACCACTACTCTCTTTTGATGTAGGAGCTTCCACTATCATTTTAGTTTTGCTAATAAGAAATCATGATGATTTTGTTTTATCCTTAAACTCACGTCAAAAGGTAAAATTTGCTTTAATTTCATTCAAGGGATATTATGTGATCATGTTAGTTTTTAATTCTTCTAAGTTTGAATGCTATAAATATTATTCTTACATGGAAGAATTAAAATAGCTAAATATTAGCCATGTAAGTCATGCAACCAACCACTTCTTTTGTTAACTTTTAGGTGGCTTAAAAGACGCTCATATATGGTTTCATAAGTCAGCCATGAAGGACATACACCAATCACCAAACAACAACCATACCTGTCTTTTTCCCTCAATTTGTGGGGCTAGTTTGGCACAGAAATGGAGGGCATAACCGTCAACTCATATATACTGTAGCAACGAGATTGGACATCAAATTTTCGGGTTGAATGACACAAAAAACCAAGGTAGACAAGTTTGGTTGTGTTAAGTTTTTGCAACAATTTTTATGACATTTCCTTACATGTTGTGCTTATGGATGACACACATAAAAGGCTACGCATTCTAGCTTCACTTTTGTAAGTTTAATGATGTATTAGCTAGGAAAGTAACTCTTTAACTTGTAAATAATCACAAGTCTGATTAAGGGCCATGGGGGAGGGTTGTGCACAATTTTAAGGCTCAAGAATGGCTTATTTCCCAGCCCTAATAATCAAAAAGCAACACCAAAATTCAATAGCCTAATAGCCACCATTTTTGGCAAACGTGTGGAGACATTTTTGGCACAAAATGGAAGATAAAGGACAAGAAGCAACAAGGACAAGTCATCAACTAACTTTGGAAGAAAGACAACACAAAATAAAGTCATTTTGCCGCTATTGTAGCAAAAAAATCATTGGCCAGATTTGGGACACTTTTTAGGCACAAAATTGGAGGAAAAGTAAGTACAACAGCAGGTTTGATTGTGGAAGTGTGTTTGTAGCAATTTTATGAATTTCTACATTATTATTGTACTTAGAATAAGCTCTAGTAAAAAGATACCCCATAGTCTTACTTTAGCTTATTGAAATGAGACCCAAGCTAGCTAGAATAGCCCTTACCTTGTAAGCAACCTCAAAGTCAGCCTACTTGGCATAGGAGGGTTGCTAATGCACAAAATTTTGAGCCAAAGGAAGTCAATGTCTGGTTTGCTTTGTGTTAGACTTAAACTAGTCAAGTTATCCCTCATTAGGTAACTACTAGCTTGATCCTAACCAAATCAATCCTTTTTTTAATTTTTATTCTAGTTAGTGTGTAGCTAAATCAATCCATAGAAAGTCATTATAATCTTTTTGTAATTCAAATGGCCTAACATTTCCTTATAAATGTTAGAGTTACATATGAATGAAGATCAAATTTAGTTGCCTCATATTTTCCTCCTTTGTGCTGAGATGCACCTCCAAACTTGAGTGAAGAGTTTGATTGATTATCTTCTTCAAATTTTGCTTCTTTATCTCAAGAGTTGAAACCTTGAGTGGTAGGTGTGAGTATATGAGTTTAAGGGGTACTTAGGTTCATATTTTCCTCTTCTTCAACCTATATATCTATTTTAAATTTCGACGGTAATTATCCTAATCTACCATCTTAGCATGACCTAATTTGTATTTCATATGCATCACCTCCCCCCATGATTTTTGTATGCTGACAACTTGAAAGTTAGAAGAAAGAACTCAACTCTCACACAAATCACCATCCATTGTCGCCATTCATTAGTTTATTATACTTTAGAATCCAAAAACTCGCACCAAAGGAATTTCCATTCTCTAATTAGTCCAACATATCTCTCTAATTACCATAAGAATATAAGCCATGATGGGAAGGAAGTTAATGAAACACAACCCTATAAAGGAATGCTACCATTTCAACCGACATGTAACTTTATGGAATACACAATGTACAGTAGAAATAAACAACCAAAGTTTGAATATTTATAAGTACCAACCTCATATATCTCCAAACAAATAAGTAAATACTAATAACTCTTTTTGGATCCGACTAATAATTACTTGTGGAGGCTCAAATCCTTTAGTGTAATGAAAGTCCGATCCAACGCTTTGTTCAACATCACCAATTGGTCTCCATATAAAAATCACTTTTGTTAAAAAAAAAATAACTTTTAGTTGAGAAGCTAACACGTAAATTTACCAAAAAAATTGACCTCCTACATCCGCTTATTGTGTTTAATTAATTTTGGTTTCTCCAACTTATGTATGCTAATCGTCTTAGCTTGTTGAGTTGTTGCTAATTACATTTTAATTTTGATAAAATCTACATTTATAAATTACATATACTAAGTAAAAATTATACGCATATATGTCAATAGTCATATAAATTATACTTTTCGAAATATAATGAACATATATATTCCCTTTATATGAAATCCAAAAAAGATGGTTCTAATATAATCAATGAAATGTATACCTAGAATCCTTTGTAAACATATTTAGTAACCTTGTAATATTTGTTGTTATGTTCCATAAAGGGATGCCCAATGACATATACGCTATCTTCTTCAAATGTATCCTTAAATATCAGCATTTTGTTGTAGGAGGATATTAATGCATGGATCTGCGTCCAAGCAAAAGTAGGGTACATTGATAAAAAAAATAAAAAATAAAAAAAGGGTCTAATTTGAGAAAGGCTACTTAACATTTATTTACAATATAAAACGTGAATATATAGAGAAACATAGGTATGGTAACTATGTAGATTTGTTACCATGCTTACTGAGCTATTTGAAAATTAAATACATCTAAATCATAGAAGAGAATGAGAGGAAGATATGGTTGTGACAATCAACCTTTTTTTTTCTTTTTCAAAAGTTACACATTGAAATCTATTAATAAAAGGCCAGTTTGCCTAAATTGGATATCAATATAATTTTATAACTTTTTTTTTAGTTTCTCTCCTTATTTCTTTCTCATCTGTCTTGAATTGATCAAATATAAAATAAACTAAATACTGAGTAAATTAACTTACTTTCCTCTTTATTTTTATTTTAAAAGAATACCTAAGCTAGCAACGCGGTAAGCTTATACCCATTGAACATGCTCTTATATCTTCTCTCTTCCCTTACTTCCCCCTCCCCCCTTTTCCTACTTTCCAGTCTTCTTGTCGTCAGATTGAAGAGCAAAACAGCAAAGATTACATAATCGGTGCTGGCAAAAAGCCAGGCATTCTGGAGTCTATACAATACAACATGGGAAAATAGTCATGTATCACAAGTTCAGTCGAGAAAATATGGATGGAACAAGATCTACTACAGACCATGCAAGGCCTGCATATTGGACAAATCTTATGCCAGTGTCGACGTCTAAATAATCTTGGTTGGAGAAAAAGAACAGCTTGTGAAGGCAGCCCGATTGTGTAGTTTTACCTTCCTTTTCAGTGGCATGCCCGCTTATCGAAGGAATGTAACTGGTTGATCTTATTCGAAAACCCATTGTGCTTAGCGCCACAGGAAGAGTCCATTTTGCAATGACTTTACTGCAGAACTTCACAAGAAGAATGGTCGGGAGACCTACGAGTATTCTTCCAACAAAGGTAGAAACAGCAAGTTCCTGGTCAAAAATGCGGGGTACATCTTCATGATGAAAATGATGGTAGGTCTGCTGAACTCCAGCAACCTACATAACATAATTACGCCATGAATGAAAGAATGTAATTAAGACAAAATCACGTATCTGAAGAGAAGGAACAGAGATATATATATATATAATATTATATATATATATATATATATATATAGGGTGAATGTCCCGTACAAATCCTTTATAATAGATACATATATAGGAACCAATCTTAACTATTAGATTAATATTTGATCAATGGTCAAGATTTAATAAATATCTAACCTAAATTTATTTTAATCTCGGCCCTTAAATCTTCTAGATCTAACAGTAATTAAGAGTTTCTACGTTTGTATTTTAAATAATGATTTGTACAAGAACCTAAATCTATATATACATAGAAAGAGAGAGAGAGAGAGGTACATATAGAGCTGACACTCGGGCAGGTCGGGTCACTATCGGATTGGGTTACATGATAATTAGGTCATTTTGGTTTCGAATAATCTAGAATCATTTTGTCGAGCCGGGTCGCGTTGGGTTTGATTTGGATCAACTCGATATCGGATAATTTCAAGTCATTCTAAGTTCTCGAATCGGTTCGGGTTGAAATTGGATGGACTCAGATTCAAATAAATTTGGATTATTCTAATATTGGTTCAGGTTTGGATTAGGCTTGGGTGAGTTTGAATTATTATATTTTCGAGTCGAGTTTGGATTGAATTTGGGTCGTTTTAGATTTAAGTTATGACTGTACAATTTTATTTCCTTTTTTATTCCAAAATGTTATTAAACTCTAATTATTTTGATAACGTTTATTTCAATTTATCTTATTCAATTAAAAGCGAATTATTATATTGATTGTTTTAAGGCCTTAAAATTTTGTGTCATTATTTCATCTTCGGAGAAGTATTTAACGTTTCAAATTTAAATTTTTTTAAATCAGATCACATTCTTTTTTATGTTAAGGTATATCTTATAATTCAACTCCATTATTAACTTGGTCATATTGAATTCGAGTATTATTTTAATTTTATATTATATTTATATTTTATACAATCCTTACATAATATTAACTTACAATGAACATTGATAATTGATAACAGATGAAGACTTCTAATGTTATATTTCTCATATTTTTTTTATAACATATTAATCACATCATATCAACATAATTTTAATAAATATAATAATAATAATAAAGATAATAATAATAATAATACAAAAATAATGATAACAATAATAATAGTAGTTAATGAATATCAATTATGGAAAAAATAATAATAACAAAACATTAGTTTTTTTTTAAATATTTTGATTAGATCATATCATGTTAAATAAGATAAAAATTACATAAAGTAAGAAATGTTCATTGACCATTATTAACAAATGACCAACTAATATTGACTTCTTACTATTTAACAGAGTTGATGTAATAAAAAACATTAATCTTCAATTTTTATAATGGCTCATTAAAATCCTTACTCTATATTTTTTCTACTTTCCTATGATGTTGTAGGTAATATAAGGTATATATACTAACATATAGTGTTTAAGGCTATAAAATTTTGTTAATGTATACTTATAATAGAACTGATAAAACTATTCCCTTGTTTGATTGGATTTTACTTATGATGCAATTTTCCTTTTTTTATATATACTTTTTACAGAATTGATCCAAATATTTTAAATATTAGAATTAGTATTATTAATAACTAGATTTTGAATAATTGAAGAAACTATGATTATGTAATATTTGTTTTAAGCTGCAATGATAATTCGTTCATATCATAGTTGTTGTTTAGGATTTGCTCGCTAGATTGTGGACTTGACGACTTTATTAGAACTTTTGGTGGACTTGATTAATCAAAATGTGTCGGATATCATATCACTTGTGGCCCCTACCCCCTAGGACATGTTCTATAGTCACTTGGCTTAATATTGTAATAATCAGTTTTCAACCCAAACATCATATTGTATTATTAATTAGTTGGGGTAATTGATAGTTCAAGCTTATCTTTTCAGGTCAATGTATTCAGTTGATTTCAACTGTTTAGTTGGACTATGTATTGTATTGTGACTCATGAGCTAAAATGCTTCTTACCAATTGCTATTGCGTAGGATTGAAGCTATATATTTTGTATTTGATTTAGCCTAGGATTGGAAGAAATCATATGTATTTGGTTCAACCTAAGCTATATATTGAAGCTGTATATTAAAGCTTTGTTCTTATGCCATTTAGAATTCACAGAGTAATGAACTCAATTTAGTGAATGAAGGTTACGCGCCATTGGTTTTTCTTTGCTCTTCTCTTCGTCTCTCTATAAACTTGTTGTGTGAGTGGAATAACGCCAACTGTGCTTGAAAAAAAAAATCTATCTTCAATGTTAGTCCATAACTTGGGTTGAGAAAGGTTTATAGTGGAGGATGTTTCTTCCTATTATCTCCAATTCTTCAATATTTTTCTAAACTCACTTTAGTAGTGAGTTGAATTTGATGAATCTTTTTCATATTTGTGATTTCTCCTTCAAGGATCCTCATCATTACAAGCATATTGACTATAGTTATATCACATATATATCATTACGAGCATTTTCTAACATTTGATAAAGTGGATTATGATGTTAGCTTTACAAGCATTCCCAAGTTGAATAGATGATAAGAATGTATCACTTAAATTGGTAAAATCGAGTAGTGTCGTCCATGTTTGATAATAATATATAGTGGGTGTATCTAGTGAAAATCACTACTTATAATGAAAACTAAGAACCACTAATTTCATAAAGCAATTATGGTAGTTTCATAAAACTATTACACTAGGTTCATAAACTAAAACGAGTATTTTCCTTAATAACTTTAAGTAGTTTAATAATAATAAGCTAAGACAAGTAGTTTCAGCAAAAATTTAGAGTAAATTCATAAGCTATAAATTATAATGACTAGTTTCATAAGATGAAATGAGCGGTGTTATTAGAAACTTAGAGTAGTTCTACTAGAAACTTATAATACTTTTATAAGCTAAAACGAGTTATTTCATTAGCTGAACTAATAGTTTCATAAGCTAAAACATGTAGTTTTATTAGAATCTTGACCTAGTTTCATAAGCTAAAATGAGTAGTTTCATTAGAACCTTATAGTAGTCATATAGATCAAAATGAGCAGTTTCATAATAAATTTAGAGTAGCTTTTATTGACAGAAATTAGTAGTTTCGTTATGAACTTAGATTAATTTCATATATCGAAACTAGTAGTTTCCTTAGATTCATAGAGCAGTTTTGCAGTTTCATAAACCTAGTAGAGTTGTTCAATTAGAAATTAGACTAGTTTCATTTGTAGTATAGAAATACTAGCTTAGTTTAATAAATTGAAATTAATAGTTTCATTAGAAACCTAAAATCATTTCATATACTTTATATGTTATTGTTGTATATTAATACTTGGATCAATTAAAAATAGAAGAAGCACAATATATATACACATAAATTAATTATATAAATTCCATTACTTCATTTACAAGTAAATTAAGTTTACTTAGTGAAGCATCAAAATAGCAATATACTTTAGCCGAGACAAATTACTTTTTAGTTTGGTATTAAATCAATACTCGTCTGTAATACCCTGTTTATATAAACCTTGATTTAGATAACCTAAATTAAAATTTTATTATTATGTATAATTAAGTATAGAATTAAATTAGGGCTGGATAATAATAACAATATGAATAAGAATAATAATAACAATAATCGAAATAATAATAATAACAACAATCATAATAATAGCAATAATAATAATAATAATCATATAATAATAATACTAACGACAATAATAATGACGATGATCGATGATGATGATGATAATAATATTAATAATAATAATATTATGATAATTGAGTAGGATTTTTAGTATTTAATAATCTCTTGAAATTAATTAATTTAATTTAAAACTTTTACTATCATTTTATTCCAAATCCAACCTAAACTAAACTAATTCTCAGCCTTAATTTAAACCTAACCGGAACCCCCAACCGAACACTGCCAACGCCTTTGCATCAATAACACTGCCCACACCGCCTAATCTGCATCAGCACTACAACATCACTTCTACCCCACTTATTTTCTTCTTTCTTAGTTTAAGGTGTTGGATGTATTTGTACTATTATTATCTTATGGTCCTACATGGAAGTGAACTAATGTTTAGATGGTATGGTAGATTTTTTCCTTTTTTCTTTACTTTTATTTCTATACTTCAATATTGGTATCAATGGATATTGTACTTGTATATACATAAGTGATGTAAACTTTAAGCAAGTATATTATTTCTAGATTTTGATGCAAATACTAGTATGGATTAGTGGCACATCTATATTATTTCATGTTTTATGAAGTTTTGGAAAATTTGAGTCATGGGTTAATGTTAATTTTCGAGTAGTACCTAGTTGAATCTTTATAGATTTATAGTTTTTTGGATTATATCGGATTTCGCATAAATAATGGATCGGGTCGGGTCATTTCGGATTTAAAGGTTTTTGGGTTATATTAGATTTCGGGTGAGTAGCAGGTCGGGTCGGATCAGATTTATTTCAGGCTTATGATTTCTCGGATTATATCGAATATCGGATATGTATTAGATTAGGCCGGATAAGTTTCGAGCTCTTAATTATTCAGATAAAATAGGATTGGATTTTCGGATAGATCGAGTCAGTATTCGTCGGATTTATCGGGTCGAGTAAACTTTAGCCAGCTTTAGATACATATAACAAATTATATAACATTAGTCCATTTTCTTATTCATGGGAAGGACACTTACAATGCCAAATGCAACACCGTTGAAGGCTGTATGGTACTCAAAACTCGGTGTTGGAAGCTCAGGCGAAGGATAAGCGAAGCATAACAAGAAGCTGAGAGCAGCCCAAAATGATGTAACTGCAACAAACAAAAAATATGAAAAAATAAACAGTCTCCTAGCAGCGAATCTTAAAGCCAGCATCGTGTATTTGCATAACACTGTTCAACAATTACACAGTTAATGGTAGCTGATCAATACCAAGTGAGCAACATCAACCCAAAACCAAATATTCACTTCAACTATCTTTATCTGGCTCAATATCAGCATTGATTGTTCAATATCAGATCCCACTTTTAGTAAGATAACTGCAATAGGGATGTCAAGTCAAATCATTAAGGAACCAAAGTGCCAGAAGTTTCTTCCTTATTGTCCACGCAAGTCCAAATACCAAAGTATATTTTCAAACATGTTTGAGAGATGCTTTATTTCAGTACTCTGGTGACATTTTATCTCAGATTCACATCCCCTCAAGTAGGGATGTAAACGGGGCGGATATTATCCGAAACCCGACAGATTTTATCTGACGGATATTTAAACGGATATGAATAAGGATATAGATGATGGGAAAAAAAATACTCGTCGGGTTCGGGTATGAGATATCCATACTCGTACCCGTAACCATACACGTATCCATATCCATACCCATTTACTCGATATATAATTACCTTTTTACCCTTAATTTTAAAATAAATATAGTATAAATTAAGGTTAAGATTTTCATTTGGCCTAACTCTAAATGGGTTTATCCACTGGATAATATCCATTAACGGGTAAATGGATAATCTGTCGGGTAACGGATATCCAACGAATACGAATATGGATGTGTTGGCGGATACGGATTCGGATATAGGTACGGATTTTCTTATCCAGTATAGATACGGATATGAGTATACCAACTCCGAACCCGTTCCGTTTACATCCCTACCCTCAAGTAATATCATACAATCGTGGGTCTCTTGGAAAGTAGCAAGGCCTCATACGTCATGAGTTGCCATTTATACCGAGCGTTCCCTTAATCTTATTGTGCTTCTTGATGAATTGAGACTAATAAGGCCTCCCATCAAAAATAATATACAAACTCCCCACTCTATGCAGACAAAAAGGAGAGAGGAGAGAGAGCAACAAAAAAAAGAAAGGTAGAACCCCCCCCCCTTAAAAAAACAAAAAAGGTTATACTCAATATCCTTTGTGTTATGGAAATTACCCATAAGTGATACATGACCAAAAGGCAAATATATTGCTCATGATTCAAGGCATTATCTCAATAAATTTCCACGTTGACATGGACACCCAAGATAGATGTTTTATTTTAGCTATGATGTTTATTTCAATCATGTATGTACTTGGGCAGTTAATTCCTATTTCTTAGTTGACGGTTCAGTTAAAGGCATCAAGATACCTTGTAAGGTAGAAATAAAAATTATTGACTTTCTCAGAAATTTTAGAAACATTTCACGAGATAATTAGGTTCTCTCTAATGAACCCTTACTATAGTAAGCAATATGTCAGACAAAAAGTAGGAGAACCTATTCAATTCTTCCTAATGTTAAATCATCTCATGAATTTTAGTCTTCTCATTTGCCATGTACTCGTTACAAGGGAAAAGTAGACTAGGAATTGTCCCCTTTTCCCTCCCTTGCCATCGATGTACAAGGTCACCTAGCAGATAAAGGATCTGAACTCTAACCTCTTCCATATCAAAGATGTGTACTGCTCTTCTATTGTCCTAGAAGTGAACCTTGCAACAATTTTTCACTCGAACAATGTTATCTTATTTTGTTCAGATTCTCATGATAATGTTGGATATCAGCTAAATCAACAGATAACAAGGATAAGATGGAGTGGGTGATGGATTGAGTAGAGAGAAGAGTGGCTGGATTGTAGATTGATGAAAGGGGATGAAAGATACAATCAGGTGTTCGAGGTCCTGGTGCCCTCCATATGCAACTGATTCCCACCCTCCTACCCTTCTTCCCCTCCCCGACTACTAATAGAGGCAAGAACAGCTTCCTAGCCTCTAATTTAGCATTACAACCAAAACAGAAAAATTATGACATGCCCTACTACCTTCAGGCTCACCCAACAAACTAACCAACTCAGCTTATTTAATTCAACAGACCCCAGACTCAATAAAGGACAAGAACATCAGAAGTCATAAAGGATATGAATATATTAGCCAAGCTGTACCAGTGGTAACGATGCTACTGTGCAATTCTCATTTCTTGTTTCTCTTCACATAGGTGTATTTGATTACAGTTCTATCATTGCTCCCCCCTAAGTCTTTCAACTTGTCTTCAAGGTGAAGGTGAAAAGCAGGAAACTGCTCACCAATCATCTCAAATTCCTCCCAAGATGCCTCAAACTCAGGCAACCCTTTCCATTTAATTAATACCTCCAGAATACCCTTGGAACTGTACCTCAAGTCGAAACATGTCAGCTGTAAGAACTGGAGTAAAAGGCTGCACCTGCTGACCTGCGTCCACCGCAGCTTTAAGCATCGAAACATGAAACACTGGGTGGATGGATGTTGAATCTGGTAACCTGAGGCGATAGGCAACCGGCCCCACTTTGGCTACAATCTGGTACAATCCCAAATAACGTTTGGCAGTTTCTCATTCATCCTCCTGGCTAAAGATCTATACCTATATGGCTTGAGTTTCACAAACACTCTGCTACCTACCAACCTCAAAGTTCTGCTCCCTTCTTCTCTTATCGGCCTAAACCTTCACTCTCTCCTGTGCTCTCTGAAGCTGCTGTTTTAAATCCTCCAAAACAGCATCCCTAGCCATCAGCTCCTGATCCGCCGCAGCAAAAGGGCTATCCCCACCTCATAACGTAACAGTGGTGGAGGATCTCTCCCATACAAGACAGTGAAGGGTGTGGCTTGTATGGCTGAATGAAGGTACCTCAGTTTGTCCATCAATCTGCAGATGGTAGACCGGGCAGAATTTGAGTGTTGTACCCTGCATCTTAAATAATTATTTCCAAAAGTTACCAATGAATAACACCTTATCTCAATCGGATACTAAAGAGCTGTGAGCTCCATGCAACTTGACAATTTCTTTGAGAAATACCCTGCTACAGTGCGTTCTATGAATGGATGTTTAAGTTGTAAAAAGTGGACTTACTTCGAAATTGATCCACCACAACCAAAAAATTGCTATGCCTTCTGAAAGTGGTAATCCCTCCACAAAGTCAAGTGACATATCTTCCCAAATCTGCTGCGGAACTGGCAGTGGCTGCAGCAGATCTGCTGAACTCCTAGCAAGGTATTTTTGCTGCTGGCAAGCAGCACACCCAGCCACAAACTCCTGGATTTTATTCTTCATACCAGCCCAGTATACTTCTCTAGCCAATTGGTGGTAAGTCCTCAGCACTCTGGAGTGTCCCCCCATCCATCCACCATGGAATTCAGCTAAAGTTGGGGAACTAATGCTGAACTTGCAGGTAAAACCAGGCAGTTCTTTTAGAATAGGTTCCCTTGCCTAAGCTGCTACCCTCCCACCTCCTCACCTTGCAGTAGCTTGTTCTAAACAGGTCCATCCGGGTCTGCATCAATGACGGATTGAAGGGTGCTACATTTCCCAATCCAGGAAGAAGAGAAAGAGGTTAATAAGGCTGCCACTTCCACTCTAGATAGGGTGTCTGCAGCCTTATTTTCTTCCCCCAGCTTATACTCAACGTCAAACTGGTAGCTCCAAAGCTTAATAACCCATTTCAGATGCTCTTCCGGAATTATTCGCCGCTCCAACAGGAACTTCAAACTTTTTTGGTCTATTCTAACTGTAAATTTCCGACCCATGAGGTAATGGCACCATCACTACACCGCAGACACTACAGTCGTTAACCCCCTCTCATATACTGACTTCATGTGAGCTCGCAGTCATAAAGCTTGGCTGAAAAAAGTGATTGGGTACTGCTGATGCATCAAAACAGCCCCAATCCCTATTCTTGAAGCATCTGTTTCCACTATGAATGGTGGCTTATTAATATATGGGAGACCCAAAACTGATACATACACCATAGCCTCCTTAAGCTTCACAAAAGCCACCTGAGCTTCTTTATTCCACCCAAAACATTCTTTAATTAAGCGGTGAGTGGAGCTGCAATGTGCCCATAATGATGCACAAACCTTAGTAATAACCTATTGAACCCAAGAAACCCCTCAATTCTCGCAAATTCCTAGGTGATGATAATGTGTCTTGGATATTCAAGCTCCAATTGCCCAAAAACACACTTCTTCAGGTTCACAAACAAAGCATGAGCCTTCAATACTTCAAAAACTAAGCTCAGGTGCCAGACATAGGTCCATACAATTAAATATCGGCCTCAATACGCAATATTTTATCAGATTTCGAGTAGGCTGATACGCAAAACTGTAATAGGCAATGGATTTAGAATTTCACATATTTATTAGCGATATGGATATTTTCTGATGTTTACCGATATTTATTGGGGAAAAAATAAAAAAAATTATGCCGTGACAACCACAACATATAAAATATCGGTTGCGACACTTTGATATTATGACACCACCACAATAACCGCAATTGCGACTATGGTTTTATTGCTTAAATGAGTCTCCCTAGAGGGGATGTACACCAATACTTCATAAAATAAAAAGATAAAAATAAATAAATAAAGATAAATCTATGAAGGTAGGGACTCACAAAATTGCTCATCAACCCTTAAAAGGTGGTTGGGCATTTGTCAACCCCAATAACATTACTAGGAATTCATAATGCCCCTAATGAGTAAGGAATGCTATCGTGGACACATCGTCAAAGGGTACTTTAATTTGATGATATCCCAGTTTAAGGTTCAACTTCGAGAAAATTATTGCCCCATGTAGTTCGTCCAACAACTCATCCACTATTGAAATTGAAAATTTGTCAAATATCGTTGCTTTATTTAGGGCTCGATAGTCCACGCAAAACGACCAACTACAATCCTTCTTCTTTACCAACAATATGGGCTAGAAAAAGGATTGTAACTTGGCCTAATCGCTCCAACTACCAACATCTCTCCCACCAACCACTTAGACTCGATTTTTTATACTTGTGGACACTACTAAGGGCATACAATCACCGGTGCAACCCCAAGCAACAGGGGAATTGATCTAATGTTCGAGGTGGCCATAACTCTTTTGATGCCTTCGATACCTTTGGAAATCAATTCACCATAGCCTAAACTGGTGCGGGGATAGCAAATGAATGAGCTAGTGCACTTGTAGCTTGCATACCCTAAAATTCAAGCAGTACGCAAAGTGCAAATAAGTGTATTTAGGATTTACACAATTTCGTATTTCCATACGAGTGTTACCGGTATATTGCCTATGTAGAACTTTATCAACAAGGCCTTTCAATTTATGTGCATAACTCCGAGCTTTTCCAACCACTACATACCGAGAATTACGTCAGCACTCCCTAAATCCAAGGGTATATAATCCTCAATAACTTCCACCTCTAGCAACAACAATTGTAACCCCCATAAATGTTCACAAGCACCGTATACACTGTTGTCTTGGACACTTACAAATCTAATTTTTTAACCAGCTCACGTGAAACAAAGTTATGAGTCTCGTAGTTGACCAACACTACAACGGGCTCCCCGTTAATCATCACTCTAAGTTTCACCATTCGGGCCATAGTAAAACCAACAACATAATTCATAGAGGGCTCAACATTACCATCCACTTGTTCAACGAAAGCCAAATTTTCATCCAACCCCCCCACTAGGGATGGCAACAGGGCGGATAATACTCGAAACCCAACGGATTTTATCCGACGGATATCGAAATGGATAATGATAAACGGATATAGATACGGATATGGGTAAGGGTGAAAATACCCGGCGGATTCAGGTACGGATATGGGTACGGGGTATCCATATCCGTATCCGACGGATATCCGTTACCCATATCCGTACCCGTTTACCCGTTATATATTTACCATTTTATCCTTAACTTTTTATATAAGAATAAGTTATAGTTAGAAATTAAATTATCATTTTACATTTAACCCTAATAAGTTGATGAATTATTGGATTTTTTATATATATATTTTAATTTTTAATATCAAAAAATAATTTTGTAGGTAAATTATATATATTATGACAGGTAAACGGGTACAAAAACGGATAAACAGGTAATTTTAATCCATTAGATAACGGGTTTGATGTACCCGACAGAATGATATCCGTCGGGTAACGGATTATCCATCGGATACGGATATGGGTACAGTAACGGATATCCATGCGGGTACGGGTACAGATATGGTTATCAAATTTCTTATAGGGTTCGGGTATGGATAAGGGGTACCCGCCCCGTTGCCATCCCTACCCCCAACTACCTCTTCTTCCTTGGAATCTTGTGTATCTTCAACCAAAAGGAGTTGCAACATTCTGTTTTTCCAAATGTGACCCAAAGAGAACTTTTCACACCTGCATAAAAACCAGATTGTACTAGCACCAAAGCTCGGAATCTATTAATTTCTTAGACATAGGTGCTCGTCAACCCTCTGCGATCGCCTTCTAGTTCCACCAATTGCTCATTGGTGTCTAAGTTGGTTTCACTAGTTGAGACGTAAGAAAATTAGGTTTAACCAACACGGCATTTTGTTTTTGCCAACTCTTCTAGATTGCGCCCTCAAGTTTAGACTTTAGACCCATTTTTCCCAGCTTGAATCACCCTATTCTTATCCTCCACCATTTAGGCCACCTCCATTGTCTCCGCAAACCTATTGGACTTCATCATGCGAACTTCTACCATGATTGTTGGATTTAATCCGTCGAAGAATGTCCCCTTTGTTATCTTCTCCATTAATCAACCTTGTTGGGGAGCAACAAGAAGCTCAAAATTCTTGAGATAGTCTTTCACATATTAAGTTTTTCGGATCAAGAGAAATTTCAAACACAAGGATCCTTCATGTTTAGGACAAAGCCCGGTGAGGAAAGCCTCCTTGAATCCCTGTCATGACATTAGATTCCTTCCTTCCTCCATATAGTGGAACCATGCTAAAGACTTGCCTTCCATGACAAGATCAATCCATTAAACATGGGGAATTCTAGTTGCCGAGCAGGGCGATAGTCAAGTGGGCGGCTATATGTGATGGTAGATGCTTGAAATTCTAGCAAGACAGGCAAAACTGATTCTTGAGCCTCACTAACTTTTCTTCCTCCAAAATTAGCAGAAGTCCCCCCACTTCCTTGTCCTAACAATTGCCCACGTTGCACTTTAATTTGTTCCAAGGCTTTCCCCAATGTCGGTAACATGCTTGTATCCTCCCTAACGGTCTTTATCTCCTTTGGCCATTCCTCTTGGACCACCCCCAAGCTTCTCTTCCAATGCGCCCACTTTTTTCTAAGCCATAACCCCCAATCACGAATTACTCTGATACCAAAATGTTGGATATCAGCTATAACAAACAAATAACAGGGATTGGATGGAGCAGTTAATGAATTGAGGAGAGAGAAGAAGGGTTGGATTGTAGATTGATGAAAGGGAATGAAAGATACAATCATGTGTTTAAGGTCCTAGTGCTCTCCCTATGTAATTGATTCCCACCCTTCTCTCCATCTTCCCCACCCTATCTACTTATAGAGGCAGACACAACTTCTTAGCCTCTAATTCAGCATAATAACCAAAAGAGAAAAATGATGATGCACCCTACTATCTTCAAGCTCACCCAACAAACTAACCAACTCAACTTAATTAAACAAATCCTAAACTCACTAACGGACAATTACATCAGAAGTCATAACGGATATGAATATATTAGCCGGGTTGGATCAACTATAATAGTGTTGTTGTGCAAGTCTTCTCATTTCTTGTTCCTCCACACATAAGTCTATTTGATTATAGGTTTATTAGATTATGGATGTAAGTTATCAATGATCTCAAGAAGCTATAACCAACAGCATATAAACATCCAAAATAGTCTTAATGGACTTCATCCCAACATCATTTGAATATAAAGGCAAAGATTCAAGAAAATCTCGGCAAAGGCTTGTAGGGCACCACCATACAATAAAGTATCGCTCCTGATATTGTGCGTTCGCTGATTTTTTGCCATTTTTTATCCAACCAATATTTGACACAGTTGAAGGCTTGAAGCACAAAAATTTTAAAAATTCACATGTTTATCGCTGATATATTAGTCGATGCAATATGTTTTGGCTGATATATAATGATATTTAACAATATTTGTTGTGAAAAAAAAAACTCATGCTGCGACAATTGCAACTTATAAAATATCCTCCGCAATACCTCGATACCTCAATGCCACCACTGCCCCACGGTTTCATTTCCTGGTCACTACTCATCATAGCCTCAGAGTACTAGCACACAAATTACTAAACTTTTTTGTAGAGTTTAAATCATTATGTGAAATTTTTGCATTCCATCACTGTTACCTCCCTAAATCTTCCCACACAAACAATGAGAAAATATCTTCCACAGGCAGAAACAACCCCAAACACTGAATACTGTAGAAAATTAGACATGGAGGAGAACTACAATGTGTTCATCACTGATATCGGCCCTAGTTTCATCAAAGCCCCACATTGGATGATATGTCCAGTTTATTCTCCGAGGAATAATTATGTCAATGTAACTGACAAGCTAAGCATGGTAGTTTCCTTAGGGCCTCTCTAATGAAGGTCCTTAATTGCATCCTGAGACTAATAGCCCAGAATGAAGATTAGGGGAAAAAAATGCCATATTCAAGACATGTCCTCTAAATTCAAAGTATACTTTCTGATATTATTCCCAGCAATTCCTACTCCATCGAAAAAACCTTACGCAGTCAAGCATAGTAGACCATAGCCGTCCAACTTTCTCCATTCATTATAGAAGGTACTACCACTGAGTTTTCTCTTAATGTTGTTTTCAGATTAATCGTCTGCAGTCTCAAAATTAATCCTTGGGGAAACTCCTAAGGCTCCAATGTGCCCATAGATGCAAATAATTTTAATCTGACTACTAAAGAAGATAGTATAAATAAATCCAAACACACACTTACCATTTTGCCCAAAGACAATGAAGTTGTCTACATATTGATGGATAGTGAGCCAGAAAGCAAGAGTCATCAATCCGATGACAAGACCGCCAATGACATCAATCAGACTATGCATGCCAAGGTAGATTCTTCCTGAGAAGAAGAACAGTTATGAGGTTAGATTGGAGATACATGAAAAGCAGTTCTTTGCATATGTCTGAATTATTGCAAAACATACCCAAGGCAACAAAGCTAACAAACAAGCAAACAACAATAGATCCAGTCAATGCCACGAAGCTGCTCTGGTTATGAGATAGAACATAATATAAAAGGTACCTACAAGGTTCAGAAAAGTAGAGGATGGTTATGAGTGCCTCGTTAATATTGCAATACACAACAATGCATGTAACAAAGCAATGGAAAAATTGTCCTCACAGCCAAGACCATGCATGTTCAAAACTATTGTTGTTGATAGTAACCCTCCGATCAGGCTTATAACTCATAGAACACAATTCAAATTATTGACAGCAGGATAAAAGTGAGGTGCATTGTCCACATCCCCTTGAAGAGAAAATGGAAGAACAAGACCAATGTTGATATGAAAGTGGATTTAACTATTTGATCATGATTCACAAAACTAGTTTTTTCACTGATTATCACAATTATCCGAGTGGAAAGCTACAGAATTATCCAGCGCTTATTCATTAAACAATCTAGTTCCAAATATCAATTAAAGCATTGATTCCAAATACAAATATAGCTACAATACTATGATGGGAAGTCATGTATCAATGATATAGATTCTTAATCAAATGCAAGAACAAGTCCATGCTGTTATCATAAAACTATCATCACGACCTGTAAAACACACAAGCACAAGGAAGAAAACATAATGGAGTTCTATATTGCAAGCATAATTCATTTGTATAAATGCAGTAAAGTATAGAAATGCCGAGTAACAGGTTCTCAGAAAGAAGCCATGTCTCACTCTGATACTGCCGACGCTTATTTGAGGGAAGTGGTGACTTAAATAGGCAAAGAAACTAATGAAAGTAGAGGTAGATACCCAGATAAGCAAACTGTGTTGAGAGTGTGAGACGAGGGTAACCCATATTCTTTTGCATTCTCTATCTCATCTTCGGAACTAGTCACTCTCCTGACGGGAGGACAGCTAGGTCTAGGAGCAGATACCACATCCTATACAAACAGCCACCAAAACAATTATACTTATCGGTTTCATTTCCACAATCTCTACGAAACAAATTGAAATCATGGTCAAATAAATGACAACAGGAATAGAAAGTTACCTTGATACAGTTCCCAATATAGTCACAGAAGGCCATCAAGATGGTCATTTGCCTTGCCAGTTTTCCATGCCCACTCTAACATAATCTCACAAATTAATCACAGTACACCTCAAAAACTGATGATAAAACTTTCTTCAAAAACAGGGTTTGTCAATTAACACAAAAGTAGAAGGTCAGCGGAGTACCCAGAAAAGCAACGGAAGGAAACCAGTGTAGAACGGCACGGATACAACGCAAGATAATACAGAGAACAAGTTATCCAATAAATTATGCTGAAATTTCTGCAATACCGACCAAAAAAGCAATTCATACATTTATAAATATAAATAAACTAACAATCGCAACCCCCCTAACAAATTAGCACATATTGACGAAAAGCGTCCGCCATAAATACCTGGATCTGAAGGGTGAACGAAGTGCCTGCAACAACATGGTGTGTAGCCCATGGTTGGGTGAAGGATCTAACCATCTGTGTCACATTGAACATTGATGAAATCATAACCCATGTCGTGATTCCAGCAAGAGACGCCACCTGCCAAACGGATATTCCGTCCATTAGGGGCACTCGGTCGCGCTCCCGCTTCTTATATCTCCGCTCTGCCCAGAAGATGAGGAAGGAATAGGACGACAATAATGCAGAACCAGAAGATTGAAAAGATCCGATCGAAAAATTTTGACAGTTTCAGAATTCAAAGCACATACGTGATAAATTCTAGTTTACTCCCGCTTAGTTCTTCTCCTGAATTCATTTTATTTCAAGCATATAGATGACAGAGATGTTACTTTTGTTTTGAATGGATGTCGTAAAAGGTAAAGGTCAGTATTGGTAGGCGCAGGCCGCGCAAACATATGAATCGTTTCGGATACCGAGCTACTACGAGCAAAACTCGTTCACTAGGACCGTTAATAAGTCTAGCATTAAAACATCATTTAAAAAATTAACATAACTATTTGAATATATTTATTTTTTTAATTTAAAAAAATTTTTAACAAAAAATATATATTAAATTATATAAAAAATAAATATATTTATATTTACATAGATTATTAATTATTATTATTTTTCAAAAATAATTTGATCCATTTAAAATACGTTTACCTGTTACGTCCGGTGGATCTAAGTCTAGATATGAACTTTATATATATAAATGTAAGTTATATGATAACAAGTTATTCAATAAATGTAAAGTGATTCATGATAACAAGTTATCTTATTTAATATATTAAAATTTATTTTAAAAACTAGTATTTATTCAGAAGATCAAACCAAAGGGTAAATATGAGATAGTTTTTGGAATTTTAAAAAAAATTGAATTTATTAAAAATCTGGAACTATTTTTTTTATTGAAAATTGGATTTTTATGTAAAAAAACTGCATATCTTAGAATACGTGAAATTAAAAAAAAATCTACCCTTTAAAAAAACTGTTCACAAAATCAAGACTTGCAAATTTGGTATATTTGTGAACAAACTATAACATTACAAAATATCTAAATTTTATTTTTTTAAATCTACAATTTTAGATTAATATATAAAATTTTCTAAAAATGAAACTTTTAAAATATCCTACGTGTTAGAAAACCTGATATTATTTAATGTAATTTATGTCATTAATAGTCAATGATATCAAAATTAATTTAATCTGGTATTTAATATAATTGTATGTTATTATTTGAGTAAATTAATTAATTTAAAATAAATTGATAAAAAATAACTCTATCTAAAATCATAATAGGTAAAATTTGATGCCTTCATCGAGCAATATACATACGTTTATGCCTCACATAGAAAATCAAACAATTTTATGCCTTATTTAGAGAAAAAACTACAAAATTTGTTTTACCCAACTCATCCTTATTTACTACTATTTACCTTATTCATTATCTTTTCTACCCTTAACCAAAGATAAAAAGAGTAGAGGGGAAAGGTAAGCATAATCTAATTAGATATAAAAGTGAGCTAAATAATAGTTATAAATTTTAACTTCATAGTTGAAAATCAACCTAAAGGGGGTGAATGTGATTTTATGGAATGGAAATGACATAATAAAAATTAACATACAATATAGAGTGGTTCAAGAGTGAATTATTCTTCACATCTACTACCAAAAGGTTACGTAACACCCCAAAATTTACTACTGAAAATTTTTGTTTGCAGAATTAAGCACGGAAGCTAAAATAATAAAAATGAAGGGTGTTACTGCCACACTTAGTCCAAGTCTCATTTCCTTTACAGTTCACATACCAAGTGCTAAGGCTGAAATCATTACTTCGCTTAGATTAATAACATGATTACAGAAATCAGAATAAAAGAGAACGTTAAATGAATACCGCACTAATTAAAAATAAAGTCAGCAGTTTACAAAACTCAAGAGAGAAAACATAATGGTCCAAATATAATTGGAAATAAGATAGCAAAAGAGACACCAAATAGTCCTACGCTCTCAAATCCGAACTATCAGTATTTAACTGAACTTGAAGGTTCACCTGCAAAGTCCACTGCCAATTGAATAGGCTGGGTCCAAGAGATTGAACCCTTCAGTACAACGGAACTGAGCAACTATTTATACCAAACTAATATGAAAAACCAGCATGACATACATACAAGGCATATCAATCAACATGGTACAAGACATACACATATACATACAAGAAATGATATACAATAATCATTTAGATAATTAATTACCATCAATGTCACATACTATTCATATTTGTCCATTTGGAACAACTCATCTTACCAAACGAGCATACTAGAGATGTTCTCTGAAATATGATTAGAAACAAACTCCAAAACGACAACCATAACATTCACAACATAACTTATATCTCATCATCAATCCCAAAAAAATGCATAACATCACGGGTAAGGCCCAAAGGTACTATACCCACACAGGTAGGCACAAATGTTGTTACCAAACCACAAATAGGTATGAATATAATACCCCAAAATTCACTATATATATATATATAAGCAATTAAATTAAAACTTGTGAATTTAGGAAATGTCACCGCCGTGATCAATACAAGCCCAGCCCACAGTCGTTCCCCTACTAATCATAAGGCTAAAATAAATTTAATAATCATTATACATCAAACTCAAGGCAATGCTCAAATAAAACATTAAAACATTTATAAGATAGAAATAAGAGTGTGTAGTCAAAGTTCCTGAAAAGAAAATAAAGTTTACAACCGGTAAAAACTAAGTCTAGGATACTCAATACAAAAATAAAAAAATCATAAAAGGGAAAACCGGCCACGCCACTCTTGATCTTCGTGATAAGTCCATACTCAGTACTCAACTCTGCATGATGCCTCATGAACATTGAAGGCATCGAAATAGGTATCACCAACCTGTACAAAGTCAAAGGAGCCTTCTGCTAGTAGGAATGAGCAGCACCCATGCAATGGGTGGTTAGTACGTTATGTACGGAGTAAGATAACCGTACACTAAAGTCAACACACAAAGGCACACATGATAACATAACAACATACCATCACTTCAAATAAATAAATAAAGGCCGCATTATAATCCGAATAAATTAATTATTTAATCTCTGATCTGTACTCATTTCACACCATGCTTTTATTCAAATCTATGCGAGTACTGGAACCCCACTATTATAGCCGGTGGATCAGTCACTTATAGGGCATAACGCACCTAACCACTATTATAGCCGGTGGAGTGGTCACTTATAGGAAAAATGCACCTAACCACTATAATATGCTCGTGGATCGGTCTAGCCCTGGCTCTCATGGTGCTCCACTGTAAGTACTTAGTATTTTTTATGTGTCTTATCAAACTTAGGATTTGGTTTGTCGAGCTCGAGATCCCCAACTATTATAGCCGGTGGAGCAGTCACTTAATAGGGCAAAACACACCTAACCACTATTATAGCCGATGGATCGGTCACTTACAGGGCAGAACACACCTAACCACTATTATATGTTCGTGGATTGGTCTAGGTCCGGCTCAATAATCTTCCACTTTACATGATTAATGTTTTTCTTATTCAAAAGTTCACCCTAAACATGCATGACTAACTCTCTCTACGCTTATCCTCCAAGAGGGTTCATTCCATATCTTGAGACTCCTACACCTCCTAACTTGGCCCAACATCCTTACCTCTCTTCCCTAACTCACACTAGAAGCCTAACTCCCAAGTATGTGGGTCAATGCCCACTACTTTACACCTCCAGGCCCACTCACTATCTTACCCTAGGGTTTTCTCTCGAAACCCTAATCTGGGCCTATGTGGCCCATCTTTCTCTACCTCACACAACCCAAAATATTTTAATATTCCACACATCACAACCCTTAGATTCGACCCTCATCATCTTAATTTACTCCCCAAGTACACGTGTGACCATGAAACCCTAGATCGCTACACCAAACCCTAGCTGGTCATGCCAGACCCCAGCATCCTCCTTTCCACATGTCAACTCTCCATTTCTCACCTTCCACTCTTATCTTTCCATGGTGCTTGTGCTCATCCCTCGCCTGATAATTTCCATCCTTATCTTGTACTCCACTCACCCTCATTTATTTTTCTTTTTTACCACCTTCTCAAATTAGGGTTTTCTCCCAAACCCTAGCTCAGCCTCCTATGTATCCTTATACTGTCCCGCGTACTATTTTTCACCCAAAGCCTCCAAACACCCAAACAACTCTTCCATTACCTTCCTTACACTCCAAGTCAACTTTTCATACATAAATTTTACCCCCATGCAGACCTTATTCGTCCCATGCAAACCCTCAAAATTTTTCATGCAAAACCCTAGATTCTTCCATTCATGGATCATGCAATATTTAGGTCAAACTCACATCCCTTGGTCAACTTATTTCCCTTTGGTCAACTTACTTCCCCATTTTCCTTATCCATACTTTCACCCTATATTATCACATTACATATCCTAGCATGCATATCCTAAAGGTCACAACACGCCACATCATAATCATAGCTTATACATATTATACATATGCCATAAGATAACACATGAACATACCTCAACTCCAAGCTATGCTACACATAAAATAGTTATAACGATAAGCATAAAATACATAGCATATCATGACATATGACATACAAGACATATAAGGCACATAACACACATAATACCTTAGCTACATCATTACCTAACATGACACCGGTCTTAGAGCACGCTCCTACGCCTCCTTAGGGTTTTGATTGAATTCACCTATAAGAGGAAAAAACTAAGGACTAGGTTCCCTCCTACCAAAGATATTATTATTTACTAATTTATTCTAAGATTAGGGTTATAGATAATATAATAATAATTAATATAATAATAGTAACACTAACAAAATACTAATGTTGCTAAGGACAATAGTAATAATAGTAATATTGGAAAAGATGATAATATAAGGTTTGAAGATTTTACCCTAATAATAATAATGATACTACTACTACTACTACTACTACTACCACTAATAATAATAATAATAATAATAATAAATAAATAAATAAATAAATAAATAATAACAAAAACAATAGTAATAATAATACGTAGTAGTAGTAGTAGTAGCAGCAGTAGTAGTAGTAGTAGTAGTAATGGTATTAATAAAAAGTAATGTGAAGTAGGGTTTCGTCCCTGCATTGAAATAATAATAATAATAATAATAATATAATTAAAATGAATAAGGCTTAATTAATTAGGGTTTAAGGGTTGTGAGGGTTTAGGGTACCACCTAGGGTTGGTGGTGACTGGCGGCACCAGCACTGGTGCACGGTGGTGGCAGTCGCAGTGGGGAAAGAGGGAAAATAGAGGGTTAGATAAGTGTTGGGAATAGGGAGAGGGAATGAGGGTGGAAGTTAGGGTGTTAGAGGTTGCCTAAGTTGAGAGGGTTGGAATGAGGGCGGTGGTGCAACCAAAGGTTGCAGCGCACAGCGGCAGGTGTGGTGGCCGAAAGTGGTGGAGAGAGGAGAAAGGAGGAGGAGAGGGAGGAAGGGGAAAATGAGGGTAGGGGAGGTAGAGGAAGGTTTGCAAGAAATCTTGGGAGGTGTAGGAGGTGGTGGTTGCGGCGGAAGTGGTGGCAAATGTTGGTGCGAACGGCGACGGAGGTGGAAGTATGGCCGATTAGGAAGGAGACTTTGCATGGTTGGGGTGGCTTGTGCAGGGCAAATCGAGGGAAGAGGGAGTTGTAGTTTGGTAGAGGGTGATGTAGGGAGTGACACTATGGGTGGCTCAAGCGGCGACGACAAGGGAATTTGAAAGGGCGGTGGCGCACGAGAGGGATTTTCTGGGTTGCGGGAAAAGCTCGAGTCCAGGGTTGGTTATGGGGTATTTAATGAAGGGGGATAAGGTCAGAGGGGAAACGGGGGAATAGGGGCAGGTAGCCTAGGGCTCACATGTGGCAACGGCAGGGTGGCATAGGCCTGTTCATGGCATGATGTGATTGGCTAGGAAAATGGGAAGTCTCACGCGAGAAGGAAAAGTTGGTTAGGAAAATGGGAAGTCTCACGCGAGAAGGAAGGAAAGTTGGTTAGGTCGGATGAGGCGAGTTAAGGGAAAGAGAGAGGAGAGATGGGCGATCAATTTTGGCGGCGATAATCTCGGGGGAGTTGGGGAGGGAGCTACAAGTCGACGGGGAAGGAAGAAGAAGGTAAGGGTGAACCGGGCGGCTGGGGAAAAAGAAAAGAAAGAAAAGAAGAGGAGGTGGACCAGCCGGGCGACGGGGAAAATAAAACGCAACGCACTGGGTCGTGGTGAAGGAGAAGAAAGGAAAAGGGGAAACATGCCACTGGGCTAGCCCAGGTCGGGGGAGGAGGAAGAAAAAAGAAAAGAAAAAGAAGGAAAACGGAAGAAAAATGAAAGAAAAGAAAGAAAGAAAGAAAAAGGAAAAAGGGAAAATTGAAAAAGAAAAATAGGCGGGTTGGGATATTTAGAATATTTTGGTATTTTAGGATATATAAACATAATAATATTTAATTCCCTTTTTAGATTAATTTAGGATTTTTGAAAGATTTTTCTTAAATTCCATTTTAATTAGCAAATCACTCTAATTTTCTCCAATTAAATTATTTTTAAATTTCCTATCGATTTAGCCTTATTTACTCCCTTTTCCATAATAAATCCCTCTTATTTTAAAATTTTGACTCATGTGATATTTCACTTTAAATGATTAATATCTTATGCATGATTGTTTTTGTAACACCCCCAAATTTACTACTAAAAAATTTCGTTTAAATCGAAAGGTTTAACAAAAGCGGAAGATCTAAAACCGTAAACTTGGGGGTATTACCGCCACACTTAGTACCGGACCGGTTCACTCATACCGTCCCGATACTAAGTGCTAAGGCTAAATCAAACCATCGTTAACAAGAACTTTCCAAAAAACATAAGTTCGTAGCCACCATAAATCATTCAAGAAACAATAGTCGACCCCAGACAGTGTATTGTTTAAGATTACAACTTAGGAGTTCCATTCCAAAATACGAACATAATACAAATACGGTAAACTCAAGATAGACAGAAACTAGGATAGTAAGAGAGTCCGGCGAACTCGCTCTCGGGGCCCCAACCAGGACAGGCTCAATACTCGGCCCCATCCGATGCCTCGTAGGTATCGTAGGCATCGAAGACATGATCTCCTACCTGCACAAGGTCAGATGGGTCTTCTGCTCGTGGGAATGAGCAACACCCATGAAACGGGTGATCAGTACGCTACGTACTGAGTAAGGTAACAGACGAGCTAAGGCCAGTATAACATACAACATAATATTCAAGGTACAACATACAAGAGACATAGAAAAGGCACGGGGGTGCAAGTCAGCAATGACCTACTCGAACCTCTTCTCTCATAACTTTATAATTAGCCATTTCACATTACAAACTTCATTAGTCCATGCGAGTACGGGAACCCCACTATTATAGCCGGTGGATCGGTCACTTATAGGGCAGAACGCTCCTAACCACTATTATATGCCGGTGGATCGGTCTCCAGGGCACAACGCTCCTGGCCACTATTATGCCGGTGGATCGGTCTGGTCCCGACTCTCATGGTGTTCCACTGTAAGTGTATAGTATCTTCCCATGATTTAATTACAACATACTGTTTGTTTTGTTGAGCTCGGGATCCCCCACTATTATAGCCGGTGGATCGGTCACGTATAGGGCAGAACGCACCTAACCACTATTATACGCCGGTGGATCGGTCTCCAGGGCACCCCGGCACCTGGCCACTATTATGCCGGTGGATCGGTCTGGGCCCGGCTCAACAATCTTACTCTTTAAGTAGTTAATGTCTTATTCATGTATTATTAAATAGGGTCCCACCCTTGACATGCATATCAACTACCCTCTACATCTATCCTCCCTAGGGGGGGCCCGTCCCATATCTTGAGACTGTTCTCCCCTTCTCATGCCCGATGTCCATCCCCTCTTACTCTTATACATAAGGAAACGTAGTAAGGGCACACTCTCCCGAGAATGTGGACTAACCCTAACACAACGATATCGGTCCCGCATGTCTTCACCCCTCTAGGGCTCCTCCTTGGAATACCCTAATGTGGGCCTATATGGCCCAACTCTTCCTTACTCATCCTAACTTTACTTTGTTCCTTGTCTTGCACCCCGTCTCTACTAAGAAGTTCCCAAATATATACCTTTATTCCCCAACTCCGCATGTGACCGCCAAACCCTAGTTGGCCACACCAAATCCTAGCACTTTACTTCCTCCTCAAGTAACCTCCCTCTTTGCCCCAAAACCTCTTCTCTGATTTATAATCCCACACTCATCCTTCATACAAGTGGACTCCCACTCTCAACCCCATACTCCAACCCTCCTTGACCATTCTTACCCTGGTACCCTTCAAATTGCTCATTTCCTCCCAAAATCCTAATTGGGTCCCTTAGATACCCTTACATCTGCCTACGTACTATTTTACATCAAAGTCTCCAATGGACCCATAACTTTGACATTATCTCATTTACGCTCTAAATCAACTTTCCTCCCGTAAGATTCATCCCCATGCGTAATTCACATACACCATGCAGACTCCCCAACGCCCACTTACACACAAAACCCTAATAAGGTCTCTTACGCAACAACTTACGTACTATTTCTCATACCAAGTCACCAATCATTCCAAGACTCTCCCAAGCTCTTACTTACAACTCAAGTCAACTTTTCCCTCGTAGGGACCATGCCCATGCAAGGTCTAGTTCCCCATGCAAACTCCCCGAACTTCCACTTCCCCATTGTTCTTTTAATTATCATTTCATGCTACCCTAAACCCTAGCATGCATGTCCTAGAGGGCCATAACAAGTCACATCATCAACATCAACCTCAAACATGGAACATGTCATACACGTATAGTACAAGGCACACACAACATACCTCATGATCCACGCTGCGCTACACAAAACAGGTTATTCATAACGCATGCATAATACACATCAACAGGGCATGTTCATCATTCACCCACACATTACATCACACATAGCACAAGGCCATAGCTTCGTCCTTACTAAACACTCATAAGTAGAGGTAAGTAGAGAACTTACCTGGATCCGAAGCTAGCTAAGCGAAATGAGAGGGAGAGGGATCCCTAGTTCGTGGGTCCACGATAAAGCTTTCCTAGGCCCGATAGAAATTGAAAACTAAATTAGAAATTATCCTATCAATCCATAATTCACGTATCCTAATTAAATAAATCCAAACAACACAAATAATCTTTCTTAGAAAACGTGCTTAAAAGCATAGCTTTATTAAGATTTAAGGTTAAAACTAAATCAAAACGGATTTATACAAATATCACTTGGGACATTTCAACTAAATTTGGAAAGCTCGAGAAAGGATAATCGATCATAAGTTAATTTATCGAAAATAACTTATTTATTAGGTTTTACAACTAAATAAGTAATCCAACCAATTTACATAGAATCAAATCCAAATCGATTATGTTAAAACAGAATTTAAATGGTTTAAAATCCAAAGATAGAGTTCGATTAGATAAAATACATATAGCAAAATCAATTTTATAAAACCATCCCCGAAAATTAGGGTTTTAAAGTCCACAACACAAAACTCCGTTAATTTAAATTAATTGATTCCAATTAAAGGCATTAAAATACAATTATGATCATTTCAACTACTTTTATAAATTTAATTTTAGCAAAACAACTACACAAATAACCAATTTCATAATTTTCACTTAAAATTTAGGGTTTTAAGCCCGAAAATACGATTCAGTAAAATTCTATAAATTTAATCAAATTGAATGTTTAGAAATACAATTAAAAACATTTTATAACATATCAATTAATCAATTGATCAAAACCGATAACAGAAACATCCAATTTAGCACAATTAGGGTTTTTGAGCCCGGAACGCAAATCCGATTAATTCTTGCCAAAACATATCAATTGACGGTTTGGAAATGAAATTAAACATATTATAATGTAATTTATATAGTTAATTGAATAAAATAACCCGATTACCCAAACCAATTTAAACCCGCGGAGAGTTTTGACCTAAAAATCCAATTCGGTCAATTACGCACAAATTTTCCAAATCAAAACTTCTAATAATAAATTAAATACATTTTAAACGATACTATAAAATCAATTGAGCGGAACGGCTCAATTATACGACCCAATTTCATTACACCGAAAATTTGACCTAGGAATCAAATTCCGACAAAACCTGCATAAATTTCTCAAATTGACAGTTCCAAAATGAAATTGGATACATTTTAAAACATATTGTATAATCAATTTGTCCGAAATCGCAAAAACGGGCGGATCCGAAAATTTTGGGCATAACCCGGCTAAAATCCAATTTTTTTCAAAATCTCAACATAACCATACAATTAACCTATCCAAATCAACCTTACAGCATATACATACATAAACAAACAATCAATTTAGCTTTTTATAAGCTAATCACACTCAATTAATCAAATCAAGGGTTAGGGTTTTCGGAAATTTATACCAAACGAAACTCAACAAATCAACGCACGGGAAGGCCGGAGAAGCTTCATCGGGGCCCGAGGGTTGCTCGCCGGTCGTCAGCGTGGCCTGCCGTGGCCGGACGGTGGCGGCGCAGCTTGCGTTGCTGCTGCTGCTGTGCGCGGCTTCTGTCCACGCGATGCTGCTGGCTGCTGCTGTGGTTGCTGCGGCGGTGGTCCGACGAGGGAGGAGCAGGAAGGAGGAGGCCGGTCGCCGGAGAAAAAGGACAGGAGAAGGAGGCGGCTAGGGTTTCAGGGCAGGGACAAGGCGCAGGGCCAGGGGGTCGGGGCTGGGAGAAAGGGAGCCGGGAAAGGGAAGAGAGAAAGAAAAAAAAGAAGAGAGGGGGCTCGGGGTTCCGACAGGTTCGGGTTTTTTTTTTTTTTTTTAACAAATACAAGCACAAAATAAAATAATAAATATTTAAAATTTATTATTGGAAGACTTTTATCAAAAATTTATTCAACGAAAATTATTTCGGACGGATCCGAAGGCTTAAAATTAATAAAAAGGCTATATAAAGAATATCGGAAACATTCTCGAAAGAACTTACCAACGAACATAAAAATTTGTATTATTTACGGAAATATATTATAAGACCTCGAAATAATATTTAAAAGCATAAAAGTAAATATTTAAATTAAATTCTAATAAACCGAGACTAATTTAAATAATTCCCGAAATCGATTTTCCGTAAACCAAAAATCGTAAAACGGAAGAAAATTAATTCCGGAAAGAAATTCACAAATAAACTCCGAAAATCTTTTTAATTTAAAACTTCCCGAACATATTAATGATTTCCGAAAACGAATAAATTTAAAGTCGAAAATATTTTCTACGGATAAAATCATTAAAATAAATTTAACTATTCAAATAGAAATTCTATAATTTAAATAATATATTTCGTTAACGAAATATAACTCCAAAATAAAGTCGTAATCACACGACGAAGTTATAATCGAAAACGAATCTAAAATATTAAAAATCAAAACACGAGAAAGAAAGGGAATATATATTTTTAACCGAAAATCGAGATCATAAGAATATAATAAAATCACGGTCGTGAACGAATTTGTCCAGAGTGGTTCGCAACGACAATGATTAATCACATTCGATTATGAATTCGAAATCCTCGATAAATCCGTAAAACGAACCGAAATTAAAATAATTAATTATTTACATCAAATTACAATGACAAAATCATTAAGCTTAATAAATCTGGATTTTAAAAATACGGGGTATTACATCACTACCCCCTTAAAAAGGAACTTCGTCCCCGAAGTTCGGGAAAACCTAGGTAGTGGAAACTTGACAACATAATTGAGTAAAACATTGACCGCAATAAATAAATTAAGAGTAAATTCGAAGAAAAGTAAAATGACGTTTACGAAACCAAACCAACAAGGTTGAATCAAAACAAGGCATAGGAAGTAAAATAAAAGAAGGAGAATTGGTATTTAGTAGATCAAATACAATAGAATTCAAATACAGAAGAATTACAGACTTAGATTCAAAATAATTTACAAAAATATTATTCTTCAAAATAAGGTCTTACAAAAAGGATATCAAAAGTATAACATGAAGTTCAAATAGAATAAAGGAACGGAAACTCTAAGGATTACACAACCCTAACAACACCACTAATACATAATATGCACATAAAACTTTATACAATGAGTTATCTCTATAACATTATACAATAAAACAAGGCTAACACTTGGCTTAACGAGTCACAAAAGGTTCTCATACATACCAACCATATACCTCTAAATCAAGGAAGATTCTTACCCCCAAAACACTTTACTAACAAGTTCTCTAATCCACGCTATAACCATGCTAGTCTAAACACTTAATTTCGAAAATGCTACTAATATAGCAACTACAACATTCGAGTCCACAATGTTTATTTATCTCCTATTCGTTAATAGTCCTCCTCATACAAAACAAAACTTAATACCTTATCATCCACCAACAACCGAAAAGAAAATATACCTACCTTACGAGGAAGGATTTTTATATATTAATGCTAAAATTACCAACACAATACAATACGGAAACAACCTGTGATTGAATGATAACTGATGAAAACTAGATATAGACCCAAAATGAAAGTTATACTGCATCATTAAAATCACTCAGATAAATTAGGCACCCTACACCCTGATTATAAAAACAAACACCTCTATCTAAACATCAACATTATCATTACCACCATTCTAGATTTCTCCCAATTGAAATGATACATCTACTTAAACATCACTATCAGGGTTCCAAACCTAAATTTCTTACAATTCCAAAAAGTGAAATTACTCAATCAAAATGGATTATTATTTATGTCAAATCACCCTATATCCGGTAAGGTATACCTTAAGGTTTTTAATCCACTAAACCTGCGAGACTAGGGTTAAACTAGTGGGGTCACTACCCCCTTAAGAGCAAACTAATTACAAAACTATAGTAATTCACAACACAAAATACAGAGTTAACACCAATCAAGCATGTACAATCACAAATAATCATATACAAAAAGATAATTACAACAGCAAACCATAAGGCTACTTACACTACCCAATCACACTATCCTCACAAGCTAATCCGGATAATAAAAAAAAAATCACTTGAAAGAGGTGAAATACATTTTCGTTTAAAACATTTAGGATCGTGAAAACCGAATCTCTAACCGAAACCCGGTTCTCAACAACCAAAAGCTCTGATACCAACTTGTAACACCCCCAAATTTACTACTGAAAAATTTCGTTTAAATCGAAAGGTTTAACAAAAGCGGAAGATCTAAAACCGTAAACTTGGGGGTATTACCGCCACACTTAGTACCGGACCGGTTCACTCATACCGTCCCGATACTAAGTGCTAAGGCTAAATCAAACCATCGTTAACAAGAACTTTCCAAAAAACATAAGTTCGTAGCCACCATAAATCATTCAAGAAACAATAGTCGACCCCAGACAGTGTATTGTTTAAGATTACAACTTAGGAGTTCCATTCCAAAATACGAACATAATACAAATACGGTAAACTCAAGATAGACAGAAACTAGGATAGTAAGAGAGTCCGGCGAACTCGCTCTCGGCCCCAACCAGGACAGGCTCAATACTCGGCCCCATCCGATGCCTCGTAGGTATCGTAGGCATCGAAGACATGATCTCCTACCTGCACAAGGTCAGATGGGTCTTCTGCTCGTGGGAATGAGCAACACCCATGAAACGGGTGATCAGTACGCTACGTACTGAGTAAGGTAACAGACGAGCTAAGGCCAGTATAACATACAACATAATATTCAAGGTACAACATACAAGAGACATAGAAAAGGCACGGGGGTGCAAGTCAGCAATGACCTACTCGAACCTCTTCTCTCATAACTTTATAATTAGCCATTTCACATTACAAACTTCATTAGTCCATGCGAGTACGGGAACCCCACTATTATAGCCGGTGGATCGGTCACTTATAGGGCAGAACGCTCCTAACCACTATTATATGCCGGTGGATCGGTCTCCAGGGCACAACGCTCCTGGCCACTATTATGCCGGTGGATCGGTCTGGTCCCGACTCTCATGGTGTTCCACTGTAAGTGTATAGTATCTTCCCCATGATTTAATTACAACATACTGTTTGTTTTGTTGAGCTCGGGATCCCCCACTATTATAGCCGGTGGATCGGTCACGTATAGGGCAGAACGCACCTAACCACTATTATACGCCGGTGGATCGGTCTCCAGGGCACCCCCGGCACCTGGCCACTATTATGCCGGTGGATCGGTCTGGGCCCGGCTCAACAATCTTACTCTTTAAGTAGTTAATGTCTTATTCATGTATTATTAAATAGGGTCCCACCCTTGACATGCATATCAACTACCCTCTACATCTATCCTCCCTAGGGGGGGCCCGTCCCATATCTTGAGACTGTTCTCCCCTTCTCATGCCCGATGTCCATCCCCTCTTACTCTTATACATAAGGAAACGTAGTAAGGGGCACACTCTCCCGAGAATGTGGACTAACCCTAACACAACGATATCGGTCCCGCATGTCTTCACCCCTCTAGGGCTCCTCCTTGGAATACCCTAATGTGGGCCTATATAGGCCCAACTCTTCCTTACTCATCCTAACTTTACTTTGTTCCTTGTCTTGCACCCCGTCTCTACTAAGAAGTTCCCAAATATATATCCCTTTATTCCCCAACTCCGCATGTGACCGCCAAACCCTAGTTGGCCACACCAAATCCTAGCACTTTACTTCCTCCTCAAGTAACCTCCCTCTTTGCCCCAAAACCTCTTCTCTGATTTATAATCCCACACTCATCCTTCATACAAGTGGACTCCCACTCTCAACCCCATACTCCAACCCTCCTTGACCATTCTTACCCTGGTACCCTTCAAATTGCTCATTTCCTCCCAAAATCCTAATTGGGTCCCTTAGATACCCTTACATCTGCCTACGTACTATTTTACATCAAAGTCTCCAATGGACCCATAACTTTGACATTATCTCATTTACGCCCTAAATCAACTTTCCTCCCGTAAGATTCATCCCCATGCGTAATTCACATAAACCATGCAGACTCCCCAACGCCCACTTACACACAAAACCCTAATAAGGTCTCTTACGCAACAACTTACGTACTATTTCTCATACCAAGTCACCAATCATTCCAAGACTCTCCCAAGCTCTTACTTACAACTCAAGTCAACTTTTCCCTCGTAGGGACCATGCCCATGCAAGGTCTAGTTCCCCATGCAAACTCCCCGAACTTCCACTTCCCCATTGTTCTTTTAATTATCATTTCATGCTACCCTAAACCCTAGCATGCATGTCCTAGAGGGCCATAACAAGTCACATCATCAACATCAACCTCAAACATGGAACATGTCATACACGTATAGTACAAGGCACACACAACATACCTCATGATCCACGCTGCGCTACACAAAACAGTTTATTCATAACGCATGCATAATACACATCAACAGGGCATGTTCATCATTCACCCACACATTACATCACACATAGCACAAGGCCATAGCTTCGTCCTTACTAAACACTCATAAGTAGAGGTAAGTAGAGAACTTACCTGGATCCGAAGCTAGCTAAGCGAAATGAGAGGGAGAGGGATCCCTAGTTCGTGGGTCCACGATAAAGCTTTCCTAGGCCCGATAGAAATTGAAAACTAAATTAGAAATTATCCTATCAATCCATAATTCACGTATCCTAATTAAATAAATCCAAACAACACAAATAATCTTTCTTAGAAAACGTGCTTAAAAGCATAGCTTTATTAAGATTTAAGGTTAAAACTAAATCAAAACGGATTTATACAAATATCACTTGGGACATTTCAACTAAATTGGAAAGCTCGAGAAAGGATAATCGATCATAAGTTAATTTATCGAAAATAACTTATTTATTAGGTTTTACAACTAAATAAGTAATCCAACCAATTTACATAGAATCAAATCCAAATCGATTATGTTAAAATAGAATTTAAATGGTTTAAAATCCAAAGATAGAGTTCGATTAGATAAAATACATATAGCAAAATCAATTTTATAAAACCATCCCCGAAAATTAGGGTTTTAAAGTCCACAACACAAACTCCGTTAATTTAAATTAATTGATTCCAATTAAAGGCATTAAAATACAATTATGATCATTTCAACTACTTTTATAAATTTAATTTTAGCAAAACAACTACACAAATAACCAATTTCATAATTTTCACTTAAAATTTAGGGTTTAAGCCCGAAAATACGATTCAGTAAAATTCTATAAATTTAATCAAATTGAATGTTTAGAAATACAATTAAAAACATTTTATAACATATCAATTAATCAATTGATCAAAACCGATAACAGAAACATCCAATTTAGCACAATTAGGGTTTTTGAGCCCGAACGCAAATCCGATTAATTCTTGCCAAAACATATCAATTGACGGTTTGGAAATGAAATTAAACATATTATAATGTAATTTATATAGTTAATTGAATAAAATAACCCGATTACCCAAACCAATTTAAACCCGCGGGAGAGTTTTGACCTAAAAATCCAATTCCGGTCAATTACGCATAATTTTTCCAAATCAAAACTTCTAATAATAAATTAAATACATTTTAAACGATACTATAAAATCAATTGAGCGGAACGGCTCAATTATACGACCCAATTTCATTACACCGAAAATTTGACCTAGGAATCAAATTCCGACAAAACCTGCATAAATTTCTCAAATTGACAGTTCCAAAATGAAATTGGATACATTTTAAAACATATTGTATAATCAATTTGTCCGAAATCGCAAAAACGGGCGGATCCGAAAATTTTTGGGCATAACCCGGCTAAAATCCAATTTTTCAAATCTCACAACCATACAATTACCTATCCAAATAACCTATACATCAACCAAATACATATAACTACATCAACAAATCAAACACAACATACAACATAATACAAACAATCAATACTAACTAACTAAAAATAAATCAATCAATACTATAAATATCTAACAACATACAAACACAACTCTACGCAACAATCGCACATGCGCCCTCTGCCCGTCCACCGCGCAGCTGCTCTGCACGGCTCTGCGGCCGGCGTGCGAAGCAGGCGAGCCGAGCAGCTGCGAGCTGCGCGCGCGGCAAAGGCTGCGTGCACGGAAGGAGGAGGTTGCTCGCGTCGTCAGCGTGGGCGTCGGAGGGAGAGCGCCAGCTGCTGGTGCCGGGTCGTCGCAGGGAGAGAAAGGAGGCGGTCGCCGGAGAAAAAGGACAGGAGAGGAGGCGGCTAGGGTTTCAGGGCAGGGACAAGCGCAGGGCCAGGGGGTCGGGGCTGGGAGAAAGGGAGCCGGGAAAGGAAAGAGAGAAAGAAAAAAAAAGAAGAGAGGGGGCTCGGGGTTCCGACAGGTTCGGGTTTTTTTTTTTTTTTTTTTTTTAACAAATACAAGCACAAAATAAAATAATAAATATTTAAAATTTATTATTGGAAGACTTTTATCAAAAATTTATTCAACGAAAATTATTTCGGACGGATCCGAAGGCTTAAAATTAATAAAAAGGCTATATAAAGAATATCGGAAACATTCTCGAAAGAACTTACCAACGAACATAAAAATTTGTATTATTTACGGAAATATATTATAAGACCTCGAAATAATATTTAAAAGCATAAAAGTAAATATTTAAATTAAATTCTAATAAACCGAGACTAATTTAAATAATTCCCGAAATCGATTTTCCGTAAACCAAAAATCGTAAAACGGAAGAAAATTAATTCCGGAAAGAAATTCACAAATAAACTCCGAAAATCTTTTTAATTTAAAACTCCCGAACATATTAATGATTTCCGAAAACGAATAAATTTAAAGTCGAAAATATTTTCTACGATAAAATCATTAAATTAAAATAAATTTAACTATTCAAATAGAAATTCTATAATTTAAATAATATATTTCGTTAACGAAATATAACTCCAAAATAAAGTCGTAATCACACGACGAAGTTATAATCGAAAACGAATCTAAAATATTAAAAATCAAAACACGAGAAAGAAAGGGAATATATATTTTTAACCGAAAATCGAGATCATAAGAATATAATAAAATCACGGTCGTGAACGAATTTGTCCAGAGTGGTTCGCAACGACAATGATTAATCACATTCGATTATGAATTCGAAATCCTCGATAAATCCGTAAAACGAACCGAAATTAAAATAATTAATTATTTACATCAAATTACAATGACAAAATCATTAAGCTTAATAAATCTGGATTTTAAAAATACGGGGTATTACAGTTTTATGAGTAAAAAGCATAATTAAGGTAAGTAAGACATCGACATACAGATAACAATGCCTTTCTCAAAGAATACAAGCTTATTTATGAAATGCCCCGAAAATTCTAATTTTATTATTTATTATTAAATAAGATTTTATTATGAAAACTAATTAAATAATTTATTATTATTAAAATAAAAGGAAATTAATTAGGGAAAATTTATAATAAATTTTATAAATATTTTAATTAGGGTGAAATTTGGGTATTTTAGCTAATTAAAGATTTTATTTTGGACATTAATTAAATAATTTATTTTATTTAAAATAAGAAGGAGGAAATAGTTTCAAATTAATATTAATTTTATAAATATTTTAATTTATTAATTTTAGGGTGATTTGCTAATTAAAATGGAATTTATGGAAAAAAATTTAAAAATCCTAATTTAGCCTAAAAAGGGATTTAAATATTATTACTTTTAAATATCTCAAATATCCTAATTAATTTTATTGTTTCTAACCCATTATTTTTCCCTTTTCCCTTTTTCCTTTTCTTTCTTCTCTTCCTTTTCTTTCTTTTCTTTCTTTCTTTCTTCCTTTTTCCTTTTCATTTCCTCCTTTTTCCCCCGATTGGGCCTGCCTTCCCACGGCCCAATTCTCCCTTTCCTCTTTCCTTCAACACGACCCAGCTCGCGTGGCCCATGCCTGCGTCCCTCCCCCATCTCTGCGTTTTTATAACCCTTAAATTATTTTATTTCAATTATTTACATATAAATATTATTATTATTATTATTATTATTATTTATGTTGAGGGCTGAAGCCCTATTGTATTTTTAATTTGATTTTATTTTTATTCTTCTTCTTATTTCTATTATTACTATTATTAATATTAATATGTTATTATTATTATAATTATAATTATTTTTATTATTACTATTTCGAATTACTATTATTATTATTATTTAATTATTAATATTATAGCTACTTCACTATTAGTTTTGCTATTATTATTATTATTGTTATTATTATTATTATTATTATTATTATTATTATTATTATCATGATTGTTATTATTAGTATTATTCTTATTGTTAGTATTATTATTATTTTGCAATATTATTGTGGTTTTTATCATCATCATCATCATCATCATCATCATTATTATTATTATTATTATTATTATTATTATTATTATTTCATCACTATTATTATTACTAAATTTGGTTACTTACTTTACTAATATTATTAGTATTAGTATTATTTTATTAAAGGGGCTGAAGCCCTTATTTCACTATGTTTTTTAGTAATGTAATTTATATTATTATTGTTACTATATTTATTATTCTTGTTAACATTAATATTGATATTATTTTTGGTATTTTACTATTATTATTTAATATTTTATCAAAAGCCTAGTCTTATATTAAGTTAGTGATTAATAGTAATTTTAGTAAGAGGGGGTCTAATTTCTAGTTTTTCCCTCGTAATAGGTGAGACCAGTCAAAGCCCTAAGGAGGCGTAGGAGTGTGCTCCAAGACCGGTGTCGTTTTAGGTAAGGGGTGTTAAGGCCTTTTGTGTGCTTATATGCATTATGTGCTTCACATGCTATGTATCCTATGTTTATTATTGTAATTATTTCGTACATGCTATGACGTGTAGTTCAAGCATGTTCATGTATTATTATATGGCATGTATACCATGTGGTTGTGATGAAATATTGTGATACGTGATGATATGTGTTGTGACCCTATAAGACATGCATGTGAGGATGTTAATGTGGTTTGTGTGGGGGAAATAATGAAAAAGGAGAATGGAGAAAGAGGTGGACCAAGGGAGGTGAGTTGACCTAATTATTTTAATGATTCATGAGTGGAAGAATAAAATGGAGAATTTTAGGGTTTCGTGTAGGAGAATCTGATTTATGATTTTTATGGTTTTGTATGGGAGAATCCAATTTATGGTGTTATATAGGAGAATATAATTTATGGTTTTATATGGGGGAATCAAATTTATGGTTTTGTGTAGGAGAATATAATTTATGGTTTTGTATGGGAGGATTTAATGTAGGGTTTTGTATGGATGAATCTTTGGTTTTATATGGTTTGAATTTAGGGTTTGGTATGGATGAATCCTTGGTTTTATATGGTTTGAATTTAGGGCTTGGTAAGGATAAATCTTTGGTTGTGTATGGATTTAATTTAAGGTTTTGTATGGAGGAATCTAGGGTTTTAATTATATGGAAGAATCTAGGGTTGCATGGTTGAATTTAGGGTTTCACGTGGGATTTTAGGGTTTGCATAAAAAAGTTCGAAGATTTGCATGGGGAGGTTAATGTATGCATGGGTATGAAATTTATGTGTGGAAAGTTGATTTGGGATGTGAGGAAAATAATTTAAGTGTTGTTTGGGTGTTTAAACACTTTGGGTGGAAAATAGCACGTGGAGCAATATAAGGGTGCGTAGGAGACCGAGCTAGGGTTTGTGTGGAGTATTAGGGTTTGTTATGGCTGCTTAGAGTTTTGTGTTATCATGTGTATTTGGTGATTGAAGTGTAATTATGATTATGGAATTTTATGATCTGTGATGTGTGAAGTGCAAAAGGAATGATTCATGCATGCCCAGAATGAAAGTTTCTGAATAAGATACTTAAAACATTAATTATTTAAAGTGGAAGATCGTTGAGACGGGACCAACCGATCCACAGGTTCGGAATAGTGGTTAGGGTTTTTACCCTATGTGTGACCGATCCACCGGTTATAATAGTGGGGGTTCCCGACCTCAATGAACACAAACTAGAGTTTGCTAAAGCACTTAAAAGATACTAATTACTTATTGTAGAACACCATGCGAGTCGGGGCCAACCGATCCACCGGTTAGGAATAGTGGTTAGGACGCGTAGTCCTATGTGTCTCTGATCCACCGGCTATAATAGTGGTTAGTGTATGATACCCTATGTGCCTCCGATCCACCGGCTATAATAGTGGGGGCTTCTGTACTTGTATGGACTTGATAAAAAGTATGGTGTGAATCGAATTCTGATCAAAGATTTATTTAGGAATTGAATTGGATTATATATGGGCCTTTGTACTTTTACCTGGTTGATCATATGCATTTATGATTGTGTCCTTCTATTCTTCTGCATGATTTATGTGCTTATGTGTGGGCTTAATGCTTGGTTACCTTACTCAGTACGTAGCGTACTGATCACCCTTTTCATGGGTGCTGCTCATTTCCACGAGTAGTAGTCCCTTCTGACTTTGTGCAGGTGGGCGAGACATCCGGCGGGGCTGAGTGTTGAGCATGTTTGGCTCAAAGTTTGAGAGTGTCATGGCTGTATTCATTCTTTATGTGATTTATTTCCGTTTTTTATTTCGTTTGTATCGAATTTATCATTTTTGATTTATTACCTTGCATTGAGTATTTCAAATAAACATTTTTATCGGTTATAAACTCATTTTCTTTTGGATACGAATTATAATTCTTTACGCGTACTCTAATTTTTAATGTTTCATCCTTTCTAATTCTTTATGAACTACTGGTTTGAGTTTAAATGTTAATTTTTTCTTTTCAGCCTTAGCACTTGGTACTGAAACGGTCAGAGAGAACCGGTTTAATACTAAATGTGGCGGTAACATCCCTAGAATTCACGGGTTTTAATTTAAAATTCTTCCGCTTTAAAAAAATAGTGAATTTTGGGGTGTTACAATTTACCTTTAGAAACCCTAATTTCACACTTTAGGTGTAACCCCTCCCATATTAATTACCCACCATATTTACTATATCTTCAATGAATAATATTTTTATTAATATACCCGAATATCAAATTCTAACTCTCATATCTCACACATGCGATAATGGTCCTATCACAAAAGTTACTATTTATAAGACTCCCAAAATCCTAATCTCACACTTAATTCATAACTTTTTCCGTAAGGCTTGTATAATTACCAAATTCAATATACATCTCTAAATACCAATATTGAAAACATATATAAAATTCATGGCCTAACTCCAACGTTTTACACATGTGATAAAAACATTGTCGTTTTAAGGTTACTAATCCCAAATTAGACCATTTTCTCATTTGAGGAACTTATGACATTCACAAATACTCCAATCACTCTAAATGATCGTATTAGCATATTTTTTTAATCCACCTAACACATTAAAATACCTAAATTCCCATATTAACCTATATCGACTAAAATGCCCATAAAGATAGCCGATAGTCCTTATTTCATGAAAAGCTTATATTTTCAATATCATAATTTCCAAATCCTTTATTTACCAACATAAATATTGAATATAATTATTCTCCACTCATAATATTATACTAAGCCCAGCCATCTATCACATTGAACCGCTTAAGGTTTTCCACGTAAGGCATTATCATAACGATATCACATAAAATACAAATATATTTAATTTCCATACTTAGCCATGTTTGCTTATTTCTAATTATTCGAGATAGCCATAATCAAGGTCAATATCAAGGCCAACATTAAAAATATACTAAGGCCATCGCAGGTTAAATTATTCACGTTTGGACACTTTAGGCCGAAAATGGCAAAAATACTCCTAAGACCAAAATTTCTAAATTATCATCTATTTAAATACTAATTCCATTTTTTTTTTCCTAAAAAGGCTAAAATACCATAAATAAATTATTTATCACAGTTTAAAATTATCAGATATACCAAATGACCATTTTGCCCTTATACATAATTTTGCACATAAAATCATATTATGTACTTTTAATCCATCTAAAACACATGCTCACATACTGAACAATAGATAATACATATTAGACATGCTTTTTAGAATACAAATTATAACACACTCAAAATGACCAAATTGCCCCTAGGGCACATATCCATAATAATTTTGTTAGAATTATATTCAAGCATGCTCAATCTATTATTTTATACATACATATTATGCAAAATATTTTCCTGACCTAATAATTATTTTAATCACACTTTCGAACCCAATATACTTTATATCAGATAACATGCTCATTTTTTTTTGATTTTCATGATAACAAATAATAATACATAATTACATCATAACAAAGCATGCTTAACACATTTCATATATAAAAAAACCCTAATGTGCTATCATAAAATATTTATCATTTTAGTAGAGTATAACAATTATCTGAATTCCAGCAAAAATGCAAAAATAGTGTTATCCTACTAAAATTATAAGGTCCCACTACTCAAACTTTCGTACCTAAAAATAATACCGCAATTACTGAAATAATATCTATCAGGTAACATAATAATAATAATAATAATAATAATAATAATAATAAAATATTTATTTTTATAAAATTACCAAAATACCCTTGTAATTAATATAGGTACCAAAATATTACAAACAACCCAACTCACTCACGTTGCGTGCTCACAACGTGAGCCAAAGGTGCACGTATAAGGGGAGGAGGTTGTTGTTGTTGGATGGCTAGCTGGAAGGTGAGGAAGGGAGAGGTGGTAGCGGGCGGTGTAGATGGTGGGGATGGTTGGTGAATTGTGGTGGCTGCAAAGTGGTGGTGGAGTTGCTAGACGAGGATGGGGAGATGGTGTTGGGTTGGTGGTGTGTGCCGCAAGGTGCTGTGGTGAGGCAAGATAGTGAAGAATGGTGTGGTCGAAGGTTGGGGTGGTGCTGACTAGTGGTGATGGTGCTAGTTGTGGTGGTGTGGGCTTATTGTGCTAAGGGTGGAGTGTAATCCCCCGAAATTTTAAAAGCTCATATTTTAATAAATAAATTTTATTTGGAATAAAGTAGCCTTTAAATTCATTTAATTCAATTATGTTATGGATTTTTTAGTAAATAAAATTGGGTATAAATATTTAATAAATTAAAATAAATATTTTTTTATTTTATTATATTATTATTATTTAAATAAAATTTTAAACCCTTATTTTACAAAAAACTATCCTTTTTAACCCTTATATTTTAATTATCTTAAATTAAATTATTAAATTAATTTATTACCCAAAATTATTCCATTTTCATTATTTTATCAATTAAATTATTTATTCCATCTTTCTTTTTCTTTTTCCTTTTTCCCTTTTCCTTCTCCTTTTTCTTCTCTTTCTCTTTTCTTTCTTTTTCTTTTCTTTGGGCCGCTGCCGGCCTACTTCTACCCTTCTCCTGCGTTTGGGCTGCTGGCCCATTTTTCCTCCTCCCTTGCCTTTCCTACGTAGCTCGACCGCCCCCTCCTCCTTTCTTTTCTTTCTTCCTCGACCTGGTCGGCCCGTTTCTTTCCCCTTCAGCCGGTCTGCCCGTCTCGCACGCCCAACACCCCTCCCCTGATTCTTTCTTCTTCTTTCTTTCTTCTTCCACCATCACCGGCGAGAATCCCGACTCCCGCCATCTCGTTTGCAGCTCCCTCTCCCCCGTTGACCTTCCCCTGTCTCCCTCTCGTCGTTTTCTCTTCACCCTCTTGGTCCCACCAACCCTGTCTCCTTCTCCCTCTCCCTATCGTCACCTTCCCCTCCCTCTCCCTGCAACTCCCATCCCCTACCGCCTACCACCACCCTTGAGCCTACCTATCCTCCTCCTCTCTCTCCTTCTTCTTTTTCTTCTTCCTTTCCTGTCCCATTTGACCATTTTCCTCAAAGCCTCACATGCCCCGACCCTCCTTTTCTCCCTTTCTTATCCTCCCTTCTCTCCCCTATTTTTTTTTTGCCGTTGCCGCTTCCGCCGCCTCAACCACCACTTGCACCACCTCCTACCACCCTCTGCCTCTCTCCTCGCCGCCTCTACACTTCTATACCATTACCTTGCCCCAAATCCTTTCCCACCATTTCCTTTTCTTAGCCCCAAACCACCAACCCGAAAATACATACCCTTCCCTATTTCCACCACCTTCGAGCCCCTCTTTTTTTTTCTTTCTTTGCATGCAGCTCATGGTGCATGAGCAGGATGAGCTGCTACCTTCTTTTATTGATTTGAATATTAATTTTTAAGGTGTAATAATATTTAATTTAAGTATTTGATTTATTAAGTGTTATAAAGCCTTATGTCTTGATTTTTATGATCTCTAACATAATAAACCTTGATACTATTTTTAGGTGTTGTTTTTTATAATCAAATCTTGAACCTTAAACCGGAATACCGGTAAGGTTTGTTTTTGGCGGGAATTGAGGTAACCATTAAATCCCACTTAAACACATGGATTAACGTATGTTTGCACATTAGGATTTTTAATATATTATTATGCTTGGTTTGTGTTGTTTAATATGATATATATGGTTCTTGTGTTGATTGATGAAAAGGAAGCATGATAGGTTGTTGCTATGTATGGAAATATTATTTAAGGTAATAAGTTGGTTGTTAAGAAAAATGTTAAGTATTATCCATGCTATGCTATTGTGATATTTAATACATGTTTAATATTTTGTGAGCCTTAGGGGATTTTACTAATGTATCTTGTACAAGAATATGGCCTAATATATATATATATGGGTGTTAATGAGCATTGTATTAACTATAAAAGTGGTGGAGGATGCATTAATATTAATATTTTATGTAGTAATAATAATAATTTAATATAAGGGGTGTGCTAAGGGTAAAAAGGTAATTATTAATTAAAATGGGTATTTTGGTAATTTTGGAGGTAAGGAAAAAATAGTAAATTTGTTAATAAAAGGATAAAATGGTAATTTCGGAAAAAAGGGGGTTAAAATGGTAATTTTCATAATTAAAGGGGTAAAATGGTAATTTTATGAATAAAGGGTAAAATAGTAATTTTGTGATTAAATGGTAAATTGGTAATTTTGTGAGAAGGGGGCAATTTGGTGGAAAATTTGGTAATTTTGTAATAAAGGGTAATTTGGTAATTTTTTAATAAAAGGGGCAATTTGGTAATTTTGTAATAAAAGGGCAATTTTGTAATTTTGTAATAAAAGGGCAAATTGGTAATTTTATAATAAAAGGGCAAATTGGTAATTTTGTAATAAAAGGGTAATTTTGTAATTTTGTAATAAAAGGGCAAATTGGTAATTTTATAATAAAAGGGCAATTTTGGTAATTTTGAAATCAAAGGGCAAAATGGTAATTTTATAACAAAAGGGTAAAATGGTAAATATGATAAATGTGAGGGGTAATTTGGTAATTTAACCAACTAGAGGGTATTTTCGTAATTTTGATAATGGAGTAGGGTAGTTTGGTAATTATGACAATTAAGAATGGCAATTTGGTAACTTAGATAACTAAAGGGTAATTTGGTAAATTTAATAATGGAGAAGGGTAAAATGGTAATTATGATCATATAAAAGGGTGATTTGGTAATTTAACCAACCAGGGTAATTTGGTAATTTTGATAATGGAGAAGGGTAGTTGGTAATTGATAATAGAGGACGGTAATTTGGTAATTAACTAAATAAAGGGTTAATTTGATAATTAGGATAATGAGGAAGGGTAATTTGGTATTTTGACCAACTCAAGGATAATTTATTAATTATAATAAAGGAGAAAGGGCAAAGTGATAGTCTAACCAACTAAATGGAAAGTATATTAAGTGTAATAATTATGAAGGGGGAATTAGTGACCTAATAAGTATGAGCGTTAACTTAGTAACCTAAATCGAGTAAGGGTAACTTGGTAATTTTGTATCAAAGAGGGTAATAATGTAATTTATCAAATAAGGAAGGGATGACTTAGTGATTTTATAAGTAAGGGGTAAATGAGTAGTTTGTATTTAATATATCGTCGTGATTGTGGAATTCATAATATGACTCTAATAATGTTGATTAACGAGGTAGGAGTATTTGCTGATTAGTAAGTATCACGAGAACGAATTCTAATTTGAAATTAGATGAGTTATGATGGCCTTAATGATTCCTCTATGTTACCTTGGACAACCTTTTGAATAAGAAATTTCTGATGATATCTGAACGATTAAAAGTGGGTAATTATCTTATTGTTGTGCTTTTGTGATCACCATTAACTAAGACACTAATACTTAAAGTGAAAGACCTTAAGATCGGGAATGGTGGCTCTTTAGGGGTCGCTACTCTAAAGACGTGGTTTAGCCCACGATTATTTGGTATTTACTGGTGTGCCTTTGTACCCCAGCCAGACCCTATATCTACTCTATTTAGCTCTACGGACCTAGTTAGGGGTATGCATACTTAAGAATTAGGTGTCCTTGTCGGTAGGGTACTAAGTTAGCTTTATGCACCAGTACGACTAGGGTACCTTTGCGTCCCTGGGTTGGCAGTTGAAGGGTACTGAGTAGCTTTTATGCACCAATGCAGCCGATATACCTTTGTGTCCTGGGTTCTTGATCTCCATATCGAGGCAAATAAATGGAATTGTTGTGCTGAATAAAAAGGGAAAATACTAATCGTTAAAGTGAAAGATTAATGAGCCGAGACCAGTTGAATTATATGATAAGTATCGATCCACCGGAAATAATAGTGGCCCAGGATGTTTTTCCCTGAATGATGTTCATGAGTACCGATCCACCGGATGTAATAGTGGCTCAAGATGTTTTACCTTGGATGATATATATGTATTCTGATCCACCGGCCAAAATAGTAGGGGTCCCGAGCTCAATAAATTTGATTTGGATGTAAATAATTTATGGAAAAATACTAATCATGGAGATGATTGATTAATGATAGACTAATGGCCTCAAGGCCTGAAAAAGTATCGATTACTCATTATGGCCTATTGATATTTGGTTGACTTGTTAAGTAAGCGAATATACGAAAGTGAATGTTACGTATACACTATTAATATCTGATTGAATTATTGGATGTGCGAATAAATGGATCCGAATATCATGTTTATACCTATGGTTATGTACGAACGCAATAGCATTTCATGTGTTACATTGTGTGCCTGTTTTTAAGTGTGTTTTTAAAGGGTTACTTAGTACCGTAGTACTGAAGGGTTCCCTTCGTGGGACCTCTGCCTATTCAATGGGCAGTACCCCTTGCAGGTTATATTTAGGTGCTATTCAAGTGGGCTATCGGGAAAGAGCGTAAAGTACTATCCGGTAAATTCTAGGGTTTTAATTTTTCTATTTTAAATTCAATGTATTTGTTATTTTGTAACCACCATTAGTGGATTTTACTCTCGTAAATTAATTACTGTGCTTCTCTGATTTATACATGCTTAAGTTTCTCATAAAATTGTATTTTACTTTTTTTTTTGTTTTTTAGCCTTAACACTTGGTACTGGAACGGTAAGAGTGAACCGGTTTGGTACTAAGTGTGGCGGTAATATCCCCAAAGTTCACGGTTTATTAATTTTCTTCCGTTAATTTCCTTTTTATTAATGAAATTTTTGAATAGTGAATTTTGGGGGTGTTACATGGAGGTAATGCAGGACTGGTGCTGGAAGTGGCAGGGTGGTGTTGGATATGATGGTGCAAGTTGCAGTGAGTGTGTTGTCAGAGACGTGTGAGTAGGTGCTATGTGGTGTCACTATGTATTGTAATGTGATCTTGATGAATAATTGAATAGTGAATTGTATACATGATAGTATGCTAATGATTAGCTATTGTCTAAACAGATGTTCTAGTAAGTTGCATGGGTGACGAAGTGGTATAAGTAGAGAGAGAGCAAAGTGATGAGTGTGCAAGATGGCTACTAGCGAGGTAGAACGACAACATGGAAGACTGCAAGAACAGACAAAATGAGAGGTACAAATGGAGTAGATGATGGTGATAGGAATGGAAGCATGATGGTGGAGATTGCAGGTAGTAGTCAAAAAGATAAAGAAGGTGGAGGAAGGATCCAATGCAAGAGACGGCGCAGGAACTAGACTTGCAAGAGAGAGTGGTGAGAAGAGGAGATGGAGAGGATGGCTTTGGCATAGGAACAGGAGAGGAGCAGAAGCGTAGCTAGTAGAGAGGTGCTGGAAGGAGGTACAGTGGAGAGTGTAGAAAAAGGAGATGGTTTGTCAAAGGTGAGGGTAGTGAGCTGGTCAATGGTGCTGGAAGTGGGAGGAGGTTGTGCTGGTGGATGCATGGTGCTTGCACGGTTAGTACACGCAAAGGAGAAGGGGGAAGGGAGGAAGATGGTGGTGTGCTGGGGAGGAAGGGGAACAGGTCAAGGTGCAAGTGGGCTGGAAGTGGTGCGCAGGGGTTAGTTTGGTGAGAGAGGTTGGTCGGGGCTGGCAAAACCAAACAAAAAAATAGAGAGAGGGAAGGGGATAAAGGAAAAGGAAGCTAGGCAACGAGGGACTGTGAGGGGCGTGTGTGTTAGTATAATAATGCAGAGAGGGTGAGGTAATGAGGGAGATAGGGAGAGTGATTGAGGGAGGGGCAGAGTGCATAGTAGAGGAAATGTGAGGGTAAAAAAATATTTTATATTTTATTTTTAGGTTTAGTTTAGATAGATTAAGGTATTAGGTAGAAAAATAATTCAGGAAAAATAATCCAGATAAAGATAGGTTTAATAGAATGGAAAAAGATAAAATAATCTAGGATAAATTATAGGGATTTATTTCAGGTTGCAGGTCAAGGTTATAAACAAAATAATTAGGCTAAGGTTTAAGGGTTAGTTTTGAATAAAAAGGTCAAACATCCGAAAATAAAGGTTACAAAATTTTGAGATGTTATAGGTTATCCCTTTTGGATTTTGAAATAGTGACATATTTTTATTTATGATCACTCTTCTCTTGGTTTATGAGCCTTGCTATCTCAATGACCCTTTAAGATGATTTAGAACTTGATTTATTTATCTTCTCTAGACTCTTCATAAAAAATCTCTCAGGGATGATAGGCAAGCACTCATTAACCTCTAAATGAATTTTGTGAGGAGGTTGTGATTATAGATAATTGTTACCAAGAAGACAAGATATAAAAGTGTAGAACTTTGGAGGAGATGTAATCTAGTTAGATGTAATGAGAGATATTATAATTAGAGAATAGTTCTAGTTAAAAGAAGTGGGCAAATAATACTTTTTAATAAAATCTCAAAATTATGAAAGTTTAAAAATTTTGAGTGAGCAATTGAATGATTTGAGAATAAGAGATTAATTGCACAGTCAATGTTCTAAAAAGTAGTTGTAATAAATGCAAAGGAACTTTAACTATAGGGATTTTCCTCGTTGTATAGCCATTAGATACAAAATCATAAAAAAAAAACTATTTTGCCTAATAGGTAGAAAATCATCAATAAATGCTCACTAGTTGAGCAGTTATACGGATAGTCGATTGGTATTTCAAACCAGTTGATTGTTAATGTTTAGACCAAAAATGGAAGTTACTATATTGTGAATCAGTCGATCGGTTATGTATAGTGCACAATTGGTCTTAAGAACATAGTGATTGTAATACCCTGAATTTTAGTTAACCCTAATCCCGAGTAATTAATATTGTAACTAAATTATAACCTCGGGAAATTTAATTTTCTATCTTACCCTAACTTTCTAATCTTAAATCTTAGCCTAATCCTAATTTTTATTTTGGGTTATTAGTATTTTTCCTAACTTAAATCTAATCCCAGATAATTATTTAACCTACACCTAAATATAAACCCACACTTTTTCTTTCCCTTTTTCTCCTTTTCCTTTTTCTTATCCATCTCCTATTTTTTTCCTTGCTTAACCTCACCTCACCCTTTTTCTCCCCTTCCTTCCCTTGTGTGCATTCCTCCCTCTTCCAAGCATACCCCTACCCCCATCAATTCCCAACTCCTATGATTATGGGTCGAGGTTGAAATTGTGCCCGATCACCACCTCCTCCGTTCCCCTCCTTCGTGTGTGTGTGTGTGCATATATACCTAGCAAAAAATTCACTCCAATGCCTCCTTCTCTCCCTTTTGTTTCTATATAATTTAGCACCACCTTCCCCTCCTTCGTTCCCCTTCTTACCATCGCCAAAACACTCCAAAAATCACCCCCACTGGTGACCCAACTGAACCATATACACCTCCACCGGTAGCATTTTCCACACCTCAACCGAAACCACTAGCAAAATTTGCTACATCTCCCCTAGATGCAGTAATACTCACCATTCCCTTACCCCTAGCTGCAGCAAAACTCACCATTCCACCCCTTAGCTGTAGCAAAACTCACCATAACCTACCCCTACCACCGACTAAAGCTTCCATTCCAACACCCACTACCTATGGCAACAACTACCACACCATTTTCTTTCTTTTATTCTCTTCCTCACTACAGGAACTTTCACCACAATCTACCCTATCTATAGCAATATCCACTGTTCCTACCCCTACCTGCATCAAAATTATCCAAAACACCTTCAAGCTTTGGCAATTCTCACCGTTGCTCACCCCTCCCTTCAGCTAACTCCACCAATCCCACCCCCTCCTTTCGGCCTTCCTTGCTGTTGTAACCCCTAGCAACGGCAAATTGTGCCGTTGCTAGCCATCCCTTATTCAGCAACCCCAACCAATCCCCCCTTTGTTACACATTTTTCAACTGAAACCTCATTTGAACCCCTTTGCTCGGTAGGTTTGGTTTTCCCCCATTCTTTTCTCTTCCATTACCTTAATTGTTCATGAATTATATCATGAATTATAATTATGTTTTGTTAATTTTTCTTAGGTGATATTCCGAAAGTTTCAGAAGAAGCGGAATAGGATATGCGTGCTTAGAGAATGAATCCTTTATTTATAAAGATACTAGTTACTGTTTCAGGTTTTGTGTTAAATGCTTGTATGATTATGTGTGTTATCATGTTGTTGTTATTATACTATTAAAATGCATGTTTTTGATGATATGCTATATTAATACGAATTATATGATAGGAAGGAAGTGAGATTAACAAAAGATATACTGATACGATGGTATTACGGGTGAGCAGTGAGAAAACATATTTTTGTGGGTGAGTATAAATTATGGGAGAGTATTATGGGCCATTAAAGTATGATAAGTGGGAAATAATTATATTTAAAGTGTATGTTGATAAATGGAGGATTTGAAAATAATGATAGTGAAAATATAAGCTTTTCGTAAAATAAGGGTTAATACTTATCATTAAGGGCATTTTGGTTAATATGGGTTAATATGATAATTTTGGTATCTTAAAATTTTAGATGGATTATAATATGCTAATAATACCATGTGAAGTGTTTGGGAGTGATTATGAATGTCATAAGTTCTTCAAAATGAGAAAATAACCTAGTTTGGGAATAATAACTTTAAAATGGTAATGTTATTATCACATGTGTAAAATGTTAGAGTTAGGCCACTAATTTTGAATATATTTTTAATATGATTATTTTAAGGATGTATATTTAATTCGGTAATTATATGAGCCTTATGGGAAACGTTATGACTTACCTGTGAAATTAGAGGTTTGGGAGCCTTATGAATAATAACTGTTGAGATAGGGCTATCATTATGTGTAAGATGTGGGAGTTGGACCTCAAATTTTGGGTATGTTAATGATACTATTATTTGAGGAACATATACTAAATTTGCTGGATAAATGATCAATATAGGGAAAGTTATGCTTAAATTATGAATTTAGGGTTTTCGGGGAAATGAGCATCTTAATCTTTGATAACAATCTTTTTATAAGTATATTGATGTCTCAATTACATTAATTATGTTTATTACTCATAAACCAATCATGAATAATACACTAATAATTTAAAGTGAAAGGTCATGTGAGTCAGGCCGAGGTATTTTATGAGTCCGTTCCACCAACTTAATAATAGTGGTCAGGGGCGTTTTGCCCTAGGAGGTGCATAAGACCATTCCACCGATTTAAGAATAGTGGAGCCTAATCTCAACATGAAAGATATAAGTAACCAATGATTAAGACACTAATCACTTACAGTAAAAGATTACGTGAGTTAGGATTGAGGTGTAGGAGTTTGTTCTATCGACTTAATAATAGTGGTCAGATACATTATGCCCTGGGAGGTACTTGAGACCGTTCCACCGGTTTAAGAATAGTGGTCAGAGCGTTTTTCCCTAGAAGGTGTAGAGTCTGTTCCACCAACTTAATAACAGTGGATAGGAGCGTTTTACCCTGAAAGGTGTTTCAGACCATTCCACCGGTTTAAGAATAGTGGGGTCCCTAAACTCAACATATATTAAAGAATGGATCCTGATATATACTAATAATATGAATATGAACCAGTAATTACCGTGTTTGCTTTTTGTATATCGCATGTATACTACTTTCCGCTATGAATATATGTAATTATATGTTTTTCTGGCTTCGACTATATTGTTACCTTACTCAGTACGTAGCGTTCTGATCATCCTTTTCATGGGCGTTTCTCATTACCACGAGTAGATCTGCCCTATTTTGCAGGTGAGTGATGATTATTAGCTTGATGTGCTTGTATTAGGTGAGTGCTAAACGAATTAGTAAAGGGTATGGTTATCCGGATATCTCTATCTCTTTGGACTCTTAGTCCTCTGTTTTTACTATTTATTCCCTTCTCTCTATTTCTTATCCTGTATCATGGTTGAGTCAAGTGCTTCCCACACCTAATTCCTAGGTATAAGGTTACTTTTGCCTTGCACCCGACACAGTCTAGGCATAGGGAGCGTCTCTTTTATGTTGGATGCAGCGTGACACCCCTACTTTTTATGTTTTGACTTCTGCTATTAACTCTTTAAAATGAAAATTTTAAGTTCCAAAATTTAGGAGTGTTATAGTGACATGGTATGGTAAGACCAGTCGATGTATTCAGTTTACTAGTTGAGTTATGAACCAATCAAAAGGTTTGGAAAAACAGGTTGATGTATTTAAATAGAGACTAACATGTTGCTACAAGAATATAACCCATGGACTGGTTGGTCAAACCAGTTGATTAGTTTTCCCAAACCAGCCGATCAGTTTGGTAAAACCAGTTGATATGTTTAAAGAGAGATGACTGGGTTTCTGCAAGAGTTAAGCCCATGGACTGATTACTCAAACCAGTCAATCAATTTCAACAAATTGGTCAATCAATTTGGTAAAATCAATCAATTTGTTTAAATAGAGACCAATGAGTTTCTACAAAAGTGATACCCATAAACTCGTTGGTCAAACCAGCTAATCGGTTTCATCAAACCAGTTGATTGGTTTGGCAAAACAAGCCGACGTGTTTAAACATATATGAATGGGTTTCTACAAGAGTGAAACCTATGGATGGGTTGGTTAAACTAATTGATCAATTTCAGTAAACCTGTAATACCCCAAAAATATAAAACCTATAATTTAATAAATAACCCTCATTTAGGATAATTTAATTTTTAATTAATTAATTTAATTATTTTGTGGATTTTTTTAGTATATAAAAATGGATATGAATATTTAATAAATTAAAGTAAATATTTTGTTATTTTATCATACTCATTTTATTTAAATAATTTTTCAAACTAATATTTTACTAAAATTAACCTTTTTAAACTAATATATTAGGTTCTAATAAATTAAATTATTAAGTTACTTTATCTATCAAAACTATTTAATACCATTATTCCAAAAAAAAATCATTTTATTTTATTATTCTCCTTTTTCTTTTTTTCCTTTTTTCTTTCTCCTTTTTATTCTTTTTATTTGTTTCCTCCTTTTTCCTTTTTCTTCCCCTTTGGGCCGCTCGGCTACCTCCCTACTCTGGGCCGCTGGCCCATCTCCTCTCCCCTTCTCCCCACGTTGTCGCCTGAGCTCGTCTCCCCCTCCTTTTTCTTTTCCTTTCTTCCCCCGGTTGGGCCAGCCCAACAATTCTTTTCCTTTCTTTTCCCCCATCTCCCTCGCGTGCAAGGTCGACCCTCTCTCCCTTCTTTCTCCCTCGCCCGCTGGCCTACACCTTCTTTTCTTTTCTCTTATTCCTTCCTCCTTCATCCTTCTTTGACCATCGAAGCCTGCACACTTGCGTGTAACTCCTCCCTGCCACAAACCTTCCCCCTGCAACTTGCCATTTTAGCCTTGCTCTCTCTCCCTCTCTCCTTCGTCCCTTTCCTCCTATTTTTGGGCCAAACATGCCCCTACAACCCTTCCCAGCATGCCCTCCTTTTTCTTTCTTTCTTTCTTTCTTCTTCTTCTTCTCGCCACCCTATGTGTCGATCCCTATAGCTACCTAACCAGCCATACTTGCCCTATTTCACTCTTCCTTTTTCTTCTCCTTATCTTCCCCTTCTCTGCCCATTTTTTACCTCCCTCGATCCCCCCAACTCCTTGCAGATCCCTCATCTTCTTCCTTCTCCCCTTATCTTCTCCTCCCTTGTTTTGTGTTGCCACCCAACAACTATCACTGCTGCCGCCCAACCAACCACCACAATCGCCTCCCTGACACATCTTCAACCTCCCTGCACCACCACCATCCTCCACTCTCCTTCCTCCTCCACTGCCTCCATATCCACCAATCCACTCCCTAACACCTCCTCTACCACCCCACTTCCTCCCCTTGGCTGAAAATCACTCAGCAAACCCTCCCTTCTTCTCCTCTGCCCAACCTTCGCCCCATTTTCCCAACCCTACAGTTGCCACCTCCACCCCTTGAGCCACTGATCATCGACCCCCGACCACCACCTACACCCCTACTCCATCCCTACACCCACCCACCACCTTAACTCCCCTCCACCAGCCCTCCACCCAACTCCCAAAACCCCTACTCGAACCACCCCTTCCCTTCTCGCCAATTCTTCCTCTTCGACCCTTCTTCCTTCCTTCTTGCATGCAGTGTGACCCTTGCCTTTTATTTTGAGCCCAATTTTAGTTAATTTCAAGGTATAGAAATAGTTGGTATTAGTATATATTAATTAAGCTTTTGATAATGATTTATTCTTTTGATTTTCTACTTCTAATATGATACTTATTGATATTATTTTTAGGTATTAATTTTTGCTAATCAAAGCTCAAACCTTTAACCAGGGTACTGGTAAGGTTTGATTATTGTAGGAAATAAGGCGACCATTATACCTTACTAAAATGTGTGGATATACATATGCTATCACATTAGGGTTTTTAACATATTTATATGCATGATGTATGTTGTTAAGTATAATGTAATTAGTGGCATACGTTGGTTGATGAAAAGAAAAGTATGTTAATTTATGTGTTATGTGTAGAAATAATGTCTAAGGAAGGGGCCTTATGGTTAAGGATAATTTTAAATACATATGTATGATATAATATGCTAATGTGGCCATTTGTTACATAGATAATGTTAATATGAGCCATAGGGGCATTTTTGGTAATTTTGCTTGTGCAAAAGGTGTGGCCTAAATAAGTATGTGTGGTAGGTACTAATGAGTATTAATGATGAATAAGAATAGTTAGTGGCGTTGAATGATGTATATAGGCCATGTATATTAATATTTTATATGGTGAGGGTATTTTGATAAAATTGGTATAATAAGGGCAAAATGGTAATTTATAAGAGTAAAGGGGGTAAAATGGTAAATGAATAAGTAAGAAGGGTATTTTAATAATTTTACATTAAAAAGGGGATAAGATATGGGACAAGGCTTTTCAGGAGAGTCGGGATAAAGGGAGAGAATAGGAAGTCTAGTGGGTCCTACATATCTAGTTGGGGTTGCGTTCTTGGAATAAGATACAGATAAGACACTAAATACTTAATGTAATCCCTCAAAATTTTAGAAAACCTATAATTTAATAAATAGTTGTATTTGAAATAAATTAGCTTTTAAAATTATTTAGTTTAATTATTTTTATGGATTTTTGAGTATATAAATTTGGATAGGAGTATTTTTTTGTTATTTTATCATATTATTTTTATTTAAAAAATTTTTCAAACTATTTTTTTTTACTAAAATTAGACTTTTTGAACCAATATATTAAATTATATTGAATTAAATTATTAAATTAAATAATTTATCAAAGATATTACATTTTATTATTTTCTAAATTAAATTAAATTATTTCCCCTATTTTCCCCATTTTCCTTTTCTTTCCTTCTCCTTTTTCTCCTTTTCCTCCTTCCTCTCTTTTTTCCTTTTTTTCTTTTCCTGGCTAAGGGCTGCTAGGCCTCCCCTCCTTGCGCCTGGGCCGATGGCCCATTCCCCCCCCCACACGCATCAACTGACCAACCCCTCCTCCTTTCCTCCTACCTTTCTCCCTTGGACCGGGCCGACTCAACGTTCCTTTTTCCCCCCTGTGCCGGCCTGCTCCCTTCTTCCTTTCTTCTGCCTCGACCCAGCAACGCCCCATCCAATGTCCTCCCCGATCTGTCCTCGTCGACCTGTGCTGCCACCTCGGGCACGCCGGCCACCGTCTGTTGCCACCACTACAACCCTCCCTCTCTCTCTCCTCTATCCTTTTTTTCCCACAATTTTAGACCAAATATGCCATGCACCTCCATCACGCATGGCCTCCCTTACCCTTCTTCCCCTTCCTCAACCTGCCACCCTACCACCTCCCTGCCACTGACCGCCACCTATCCCCTACCCTTCCTCTTATTTTTCTTCTCCCCTTCAACCTTTTTCTACCCCATCCTTTCGAGCCCCTTACCCCCCGATCTCCTCTTTCTCCCATTTCTTCTCCTCCCAATTCCACCCCTGTTTTTGCACGATGCCGCCCTCTGCCGCTCCAACCGCCACACCCATAGCCTGTAGTGCCTCCTACCACCTTCTACTACCACCCTGCACCACCACAATACACCCTCTCAAGCCATCCCATATCCCTTCTTCCTCCCCACCTATTTTTCTCTCCATTTTCCTCGTTCTCGGCAGTCCACCTGCAACCCCACCGTTTGTCCCCGTCTGGCCACCTCTGTCGCCACCTTCAACTCCCTACAACCTCCTCTACCACCCCACACCTTCTTTTCCCGAAACCAACCCCTGCACCCCTCCATTTTCCCCTCTTTTCCTTCCTTCTTAGCCACGCTCAGCCTGATAGCCATCTTCGCCTCCTCACCTCCGCCGCTCTTGGCCACCAACAACCCATCCCCAGCCTCCACCTACACTCCCTCTTCACTCCTGCACCATTCCCTTACCCTAAATCCTCCCCCACCTGCCCTCTTTTCTAGCCTAAAGACCCCAACCCGAAAACACCCCTCCATCCTCTTTTTCATGCAACCTTCGACACTTCCACCCTTATTTTTACATGCAGCTTATGCTGCTTATGCAGCATGAGTTTATGCATTTATTGGCCTTTTGTAGTAATAATTTTAAGGTATGATAATATTCAAATTAATTATTTCCTTAAGTAAAATTTATAAAGCCTTATGTTTTGATTTTCTTATTTCTAATATAATAAATATTGATATTATTTTTAGGTATTGGTTTTACTAATCAAAGCTTGAATCTTTAACCGAAATACCGGTAAAATTCAATTTTTTGGGAATTAAGGTAATCGTTAAACCCCACTTAAACGCATGGATAAACGTATGTTAGCACATTAGGATTTTTAGTATGTTATTATGCTTGATATTTGTGGTTTAATATAATATATATATTTGCTTGTATTGATTGATTAAAAAAGAGTATGTTAGTTTATATGCCATGTGCGGAAATGTTGCTTAAGGAAAGAGTTTGGCTATTAATGAAAGCATTAAGTACCTATCCTTGTTATTTTTTGTTATTGTGACCATTTATGCATGAATAATATTATTGTGAGCCCTAGGGGTATTTTAGTAATATTCCCTGTGCTAGATTATGGCCTAATATGTGTGGGTGCTAATATGTATTATGTTAAAATATAATAGTTGGTGGAGTTGGATATTATTAATGGAGTATTAATATTATTATTCCGTGTGGTAATGATAATTTAATAAAAGTGGCATAATAAAGGGGGTAAAGTGGTGATTTTGGAGGCAAAAGGGCAATATGGTAATCTTATGATTAAATGACAAATTGTTAATTTTATAAGTAAAGGGGTATTATGGTAATTTTGGGAGTAAAGGGTAAAGTGGTATTTTTGGGAGTAAAAAGGGCAATATGGTAACCTTATAAGCAAATGGCAAAATGTTAATTTTATAAGTAAAGGGGTATTATGGTAATTTTGGGAGTAAAGGGTAATATGGTAAATTTAGAAAAGAAGGGAAAAATGATAATTTTGTAAGGAAAGATAAAAATGATAATTTTGGATGTAAAAGGGTAAAATAGTAATTTGTAGGTAAAGGGTATTATGGTAATTTTATAAGGAGAAGGGTGAAACAACAATTTTGGAAATAAGGGGCAAAATGGTAAATTGTTAGTAAAAGGGGTATTATGGAAATTTTATAAGTGAAAGGGTATTGTGATAATTTTGTAAATAAAAGGATATTATGGTAATTTGGAAGTAAGGGGTAGAAGGGTAATTTTGTAAATAAAAGGATATTTATGGCAAACTTGGGAGTAATGGGTAACTTGGTAATTATGATAACGATGGAGGATAATTTGGTAATTAAATTATGATTATAAAAGGGCAGTTAGATAATTATGATAATAGAGAGAAGGGTAATTTGGTAAATTAACCAATAAAAGGGCATTATGGTAATTTTAATAACGGAGAAGGGCAATATAGTAATTATAATTATAGAGAGGTGTAAATTGGTAATTATAAATATGGAGAAGGGTAAATTAATAATTATAAATATGGAGAAGGGTAAATTAATAATTATGAATATGGAGAAGGGTAAATTGGTAATTATAAATATGGAGAAGGGTAAATTAATAATTATAATTAAGGAGAAGGGTAAATTAATAATTAATAATTATAATTATGGAGAAGGGTAAAATGGCAATTATAATAATTGAGAGGGTAAAATGGTAATTATGATAATAAAGAAGGGCAATTTGGTAATTTATCCAACTAAAGGGGCAATTTGGTAATTTAACCGACTAAAGGGTAAATTGGTAATTATTTAACCAACTAAAGGGGCAAATTGGTAATCATGATAATGAAGAAGGGTAATTTGGTAACTTATCCAACTCAAGGGCAATTTAGTAATTATAACAAAGGAGAAGGGCAATACAGTAATCTAACCAACCAAATGGGAAATATGATAAGTGTAGCAATTATGAAGGGTGAATGGTGATCTAAAAAGCGTAGGAGATAACTTTGTAACCTAAACCGAGTAAGGGGTAATTTGGTAATTATGCAACTTGAAGGGTAATATGGTAATTTGTCAAGTAAGGAATGGATGACTTAGCAATGATATAAGTAAGGAGTAAATGAATAATTTGTGCCCAACATGTCGTTGTGATTGTGGAATTTTATAATACGACTCAAATAATGTCGATTAGCAAGGTAAGAATATTTGATAATTAGTAAGTATCACGGGAACAAATCCTAATTTGGAATTAGAATGAGATTATGATGACCTTAATGATTTCTCCATGTTATCTTGGATAACCGCTTGAATAAGAAACGACTAGTGATATTAGAACGATTGAAGGTGAATAAGTATCTAATTATTGTGCTTTTCGTGATCACTTTAATTAAGACACTAATACTTAAAGTGAAAGACCTCGAGATTGGGAATTGTGGCTCTTTAGGGGTCACTACAATAAAGACGTGGTTTAGCCCACGATTATTCTGGTATTTGCTGGTGTGCCTTTGTGCCCTAGTCAGGCCTTATATCTTATCCTATCTAGCTCTACGGACCTATTTAGGGGGTATGCATACTTATGGATTAGGTGTCCTTATCGGTAGGGTACTGAGTAGCTTTATGCACCAGTACAACCAGGGTACCTTTGTGTTCCTGGGTTCATGGTTGAAGGGTACTGAGTAGCTTGTATGCACCGGTAACTGGTGTTCCTTTGTGTCACGGATTCTTGATCTCCTATTCAAGGTAAATAAATGGAATTGTTGTGCTGATTAAAGAAAGGAAACATACTAATCATGAAAGTGAAAGACTAATGAGCCAGACCTAGTTGAATTATGATATTGAGTGCCGATCCACTAGTTATAATAGTGGCCCAGGAGCCTGTTACCCTGGCAAGTGATTATGAGTACCGATCCACCGGATATAATAGTGGCCTAGGAGCGTGTTTCCCTGGATGATGTTGATATATATTTCGATCCACCGACAATAATAGTGGGGGTCCCGGGCTCAATAAAACCAGTCATGTATGTGAATAAAGTTATGTAAAAATACTAATCACTTATAGTGGAACACCACGTGAGTCGGGGCCAGACCAGTCCACCTACGAATAATACTGGCCAGGAGCGTTTTGCCCTGCATGACCGATCCACCGGCGAATAATAGTGGCTAGGAGAGTTTTTCCTGCATGACCGGTCCACCGGTAAATAATAGTGGGGTTCTTGCACTCACATGGATATAAAATATGAGAGTTGATTGAATAATGATTAACTAATGGCTTAAGGCCGGAAGTATTGATTTTGCACTATGACATGGCTTAAGGCTGAAAGTATCGATCGTGCATTACGACCTATTGATATCTGATGTGAATGTTAATTATGTGAATGTTATATGTATTTACATCTTATTATATATGTATGTAGCTTTGTTTTATGTGTTGCATTGCAGGCTTGCCTTTAAGTGTGACTTTAAAGGGTTATTCAGTACCGTAGTACTGAAGGGTTCCCATTCGTGGGGCCCCTACCTATTCAATGGGCAGTGTCCTTTGCAGGTCTTTTCAGGTGCTACTCAAGTGGGTAACGGGAAAGAACGTAAGGATAATCCGGAACCGTTAGGGTCTTTCCCTTTCTCTTTTAAATGTCTAGTTTAAATGTAATTTTGTTCTTGTAACCACCATTGGTGGAATCTATTCTTATAAAATTGTTTACTTGCGCTACTCTAATTTAAAAATGGGTTGAATTTCTAGCAATTGATATTTTGTTCTCTAGCCTTAGCACTTGGTACTGGAATGATATGAGTGAACAGGTATAGTACTAAGTGCGGCAGTAATATCCCCGAAATTCATAGTTGGTTATTTTGCTTCCGCTAATCTTTTAATAAAATGAAATTTTTTAGTAGTAAATTTTGGGGGTGTTACACTTAAAGTGAAAGATCATTGAGTCGTCCCCAAACCTGCCCACTAACGAATAATAGTGGCCAGGTGCAAGGTGCCCTAGAGACCGGTCCACCGACAAATAATATTGGTCAGGTGCATTCTGCCCTGAAGTATATTTTTGGTCCACTGGCCATAATAGTGGGGGATCCCGAGCTTAATAAACCAAACATTAAATATTAATAATTTATGGGAAGACACTAATCATTTATAGTGGAACACCATGTGTGTCGGGGCCAGACCAATCCATCGATGAATAATAGTGGCCAGGCACAGGGTGCCCTAGAGACCGGTTCATCGATGAATAATAGTGGCCAAGTGTGTTTTGCTCTAAAGTGTATTTTGGTACACCGGCTATAATAGTGGGGGTTCCTACACTCACATGGGTATAATTCGGGAGATGATGTTAAATAATGTTTAACTAATGGCTTATGACCAAAAGAATTGACTTCACGTGTTTGATCTATCGATGTGGTATAAGTTTGGCATTGGTGCCTGTCTCTCTCTTGGTATGTGATGGCATTGCTCAGTGAATGGGCCTTGTGCTATGCATTTATTATTGTATGAGGTGTTGCACTGTATATTATCTCTTAAGTTGCTCATTGTTATCCCTGTGCTTGTGTAAGTTATTGTGTTTACATCGTTATAATTATATGTTGCATGCGTGATTTGCCTTTCAGTTTGGTATAAAGGGTTACTTAGTATCATAGTATTGAAGGGTTCCATTTGTGGGTACTTACCTATTCAATGGGTAGTGTCCCTTGGATTTCTATTGCAGGTATTATTCAAGTTGATATCGGGAAGAGAGTGTAAGGATTTTCTGGGAATAATTTCAAGGTTTCTCTTTTAAACTTTTATTTACTTGATTCAAACTTATTTTATTCTTGCAACTACTAATGGTGGGTTTTATTCTTGTAATGAGTTTAATGTGCTACTCTGATTCAAATAAAAGTTAGAATTTGTGCAATCGCATTGTTTTTCTTTTAGCCTTAGCACTTGGTATTGGAACAGTAGGAGAAAATCGGTTTGGTACTAAGTGTGGCAATAACATCCCCGAAATTTATGGTTTTTGCTTCCACTAATTTTTAAATAAAACCAAAATTTTTAGTAGTAAATTTTGGTGTGTTACAAAACCAATCGATCAATTTGGCAAAACCAATCTATTTATTTAAATAGAGGTAAACGGGCTTTTGTTGGAATGAAACTCATGGACTGGTTGGTCAAAACAGTCGATCGGTTTGAGATAGCCAATCGATCAGTTTTATCCACCAATCAATCCGTCTGAGTTTACTTGATTCATAACTTTGATCAAACTGAACTAGTTAATTGGTTTGAGGACCAATCGATTGGTTCCGACCGAAACCAATCATTTTGTTTTGAAAATACCTTTAAAGAGTTTATAAAGTGAAATCAAGCCAAGTATTTTTCGACAAAGTGTTTTAAATAGTTTTAATTGAAATATAAACTTTTTCTCAACTTAACTCTTTATAAGAAACCTATGAATTAAGTAATATTATCCTTAACCTTAAAGTCTTGGTTATCTTCCATGCGTTATTTTCTTGTACTTAAAAACTTGATTGCTCTTTTACATTTTCACATTAGGAGAACACTTTAAGTGGATAAGTCAATTGTTGTACATGCATACTTCAACAAACACATTAGTTATTAAGATCTATTTGTTATCATCAAAACAAGCATAATGACATTGTTTAATCTTTGAGGTCAACAATAATAAAAACCTTGACTCATAAGAAGTGTGGATACCAATGCATATAATAATGTTAGTAATTAATAAATAGGTAAATGATAATTAAGAAATAAATAGCAGACCCTAAAAATCTATAATTAAGGAGTGAATGGATCATAGTTGGATGGGTCACTACTAGTCTACCTATAAGAAGGACAAAGCTAACACTTTGAATGCCAAAGGAACAAGAATGTGGTAAAGAGAATAGGATGTAGAAAAGAAAGAAGGGTTACAGTGACCTATCCATAGGATTGTTAGCGTATTCCTCTTAATGAAGATGAAAATTTGGGATCCTTTAGTAAAAGTGACTATATGAGTGACTTGAGGACTTGAGAGTGAAGGTTAACAAGTATGCTTTAGAAGAAAGATTTATAAGGATAATAATATTGGATGCTCAGTGAAGGTGATTGTGATTAATGTGTTATGAGTTTCAAGGCCCATCCATTTATAGAGGGTGAAGGGACATAAAATGATTTAGAAGAAATGTGGGTTAGACTACCAATAGCAACACCCATAATTGAGAAATTAGGAGAGTTGAAGCCTCCCTAATGAAGTGGAAATTGATTCCCATTATGGATGGGAGGGATTGATCATGGGGTCCTAGGTCCTATGATGGCCTGCATGGAAATCCTAGCTAAATAGTACACTTTTGGTGATTGTGTGACCTTCAACACACATAATGCATTTAGATAATTCTAGGAGAAAATTAGGATGTGAGGCCTTCCACTTCCTAAGTTAATGGTTTTGAGTTAAGGAGTGAAATAAGCCGTGTTGATCATAATGAGAAACACCCTCTTAAATTCAATTTACCTATCATAAGGTATTTGATGAGTATAATAATAGGCTTAGACATGTGCCAATATTCTTGATAGGTTACAATAGTCCTCAAGCATCATTGTTTGGGTTTTCAATCCTTTTTAAGATGAAAACTGGGAATTCCAACAATATGTTGCCTTCTTGTCCAAGCTTAGGAACCCAAATGAAGAAGATATACCATGGTTGTCAATTTTTAGTGAGTATTAATCCATCTTATAACTTAACTATTTTTTATGAGCAAAAATCCCATCTAGTGTTACAAATTAATCATTATGATACAAGAGAAGGAATTTAACCTACACTTGAATAATAAAACTAGGGATTAGTTCTAGTTTTTAAGCAACCCTAGTATATGCAACTCAAGCAAGAAATTTGGTGTGGAATGTGGTCAGAACATTGACCACGCCTGCACCATTTTGTACTACTGTGCCTCATACTATGGTGGCCAAAACTAGTTTGATTGATGATGGAAATGAACCCGACTACCTAGCCACTTAAGAAAATAAAGCAAAAATGTATCCACATAGGTATTCTATAAGGAAAAGGAATACTTTTCTCCATGTCATTAATGGATGACAATTTCCTCTCATTGTTGTGAAAAACATACAACCTTTTGTTTGACCTTAGGATACAACCTCTAGGCTGGAGGAGAGGCCAAACTAATCATCCCAATAATGGATTTGCATCTATAGGTTACCATTTAGGTTTGGGATGAGGTTCTTGTAACCAAACTTGGTTAGGGAATTCCTCAATAAATATGGGATTTCATCTTCCTAGTTAATGTCCATTGCATGAAAGGTTTTACTAGGCTGGTTCACACGAGGAAAGTGCATAGTGTGAGGGGTTGACTTGTATTTACTATTATGGTGGTATAACACCTAAGGTTCACAATGTGGAGGAGGGTAGGATCTTGCTAGTTAATAGGTTGAAGTGTGAACCATTACAACTAGGTTTGACCAGCAATGATCAAAACCGGAAGGATGCATACTTTTTGGTTGACATAAAGGGCATCATTCCTCGATTCCCATTTTAGAATATTCTTAATGAGTGGAGAAGTTTTAGTAAATGTTATTATGCTTGCTTATTATTTATGGAAATGTCAACTGAGACTTAATTTTATGCCTTCTGTAGTTTTTTTTGTGGTATTTCAAAGAAAGGGGAGCATCTAAGGCCGTGAAGCATAGATTGAGGATTTTTTTTTTGTTGATTGACATATAACTTGAGTGAACCTATGTCACTTGTCACACCTTTTAATGTAGTTGAAGTAATCGTCCAAAATGGTTGACCATTATTAAAACTTGTAATACCCCATTCTTTAAGAAAACCTTACCTATTCAGGATTAGTATTGGTAGATATTAATTTTCTATAGATAGATGTCTTATTGCATCTTTTATGAGTTTTAAAACCATATTTACATTTTTAAAATAATTTGTTCAAGACTCCTTATCCATTTTTATGGTTTTGCCATATGTGAGACTTTTGAGACACTTTTGGTCTCTAAACTCTTTCTAGATTAGTCTTTCATTTGGATATTTGACATTCTCATATTTTTATGAATTTCCTAGACTTTTTTTAAATTCCAAATCAAATTATTGGAAAAAGATACCATTCCTTTTTTTAGTTAGTCTTAATCATAGGTTTTGAGCCCATTAATCCATTTTTGGTTATCTGAATTTCATAAAACTTTGGGGCATCTTATCTTAGTATTCTTGAGCTAAATACGATCCAAAAGTTCCATTTATATTTATATCATTTTTTAATTAATTTAGATTTTTTTGGACACGTATGCGTCATCAAATTCAAAATTTCTTCCTTCTTTCACACTTGCTTTTGGTGAGATTTATTCCTAATCACTCATTTGTGATAAGTACCTTTATGATCGTCATAATTTTTGGCCCTATATGTCTCCACCCTCCATGCCATCTAACTTGATATTTTCTATGCAATATCATTTCAAGACTTAGTAGTTAAGTCTTTTAAGTTCTTAACCTTTAAGACTTTAGCTCCTACCCTTTTTGGTGTGCCACTTCCTTTATCTCATATTCCTCCTCATTTTTTCTAACTTTATCTTTCCTTCTTCCTCCATTTTCTTGAGCCATTCTTCCATTATTTACTATTCTTGAAGCTTGATCATGCTTCTAACCTTTGAGGATAAGTTCTTTAATCCTTCCTCCTTTGATATGTTATTATGAGTTTATTTTTCCTAATCTTCTCTATGGTCTTTCTAGGTTATAATTTGTTATTTTTTTAGTGTTGAAGGTTGGATATTTAAGGTAAACGTCCAAAATCCCAAGTAAATAGATTTGATTTGTGTTATATGTTTATGTTTCAAGTTTAAGCATGCTTGGGTATTTTACGTAATTGTTCAGCCTATTAGCCAAAAGTTGTGATCCATGGGCTTTTAGCTAAATATAATTATACCATGATAACTCTTGATATTTTGGTATATAACATGATAGCAAATAATCACGTTTAAAGTGTGTTAATTATGGTTGATTATTGTGATGTTCTAGGTGTTCTTGATAGGTTTCGGCCTCTTGGGCTTATGCAGTATGATATTGAGTTTTTTTATCCAATCTAATGCTACCATGTTATGTATTGAAATTTAAAGATAAACTTTGGAATATAACTTATCTTGATTTGAGTATGTTTAGGGTGATTAATTTAAGCATGAATGTTTGGCAAGTTTAAGTATTCTTCTTAATGTTCTCGAGTGTATTCATTTGTTCATGGGAAATTGTGTTTTAATTTCTATAAGTTGGGTTTAGTTATTTATTTGGAATGTTTTTAACTAGTTTTGGATATTTAAGTAGAATATTACTTTTATGGGCATAGTATTTTGGCATTAATAGTATTTGAATGTAAATAGTTTTCAACGTTACTAGTATTTTAATGGGAATAGTGTGTTAACATGAATAATATCTTTTATTAATAGTAATTTTTAGTTATACCTTTTTAAAAAAAATATATATTTAAGCTTTTCGGTATAAAATAACATTTTCCATCATTTATGCCCATTTGACATGTTTTATTTGAGTTGTTTTCCACTGTTGATTTAATCTTTCAATGTCTTTAATGTAATCCTTTGGGATTTAAAATATTTTTGGAATTTTGGATTAAAACAGATTCATTTGATCATGTATTATTTTAACTTGGTTGGCTTATGTACCTTTGGTTTTTATGTTTTGGGTTATGCCCTTGGTTTTAATGGCTTGTTTTTACTTAGGCGTAAGGCATTACTTGGTTTTGATTTGGGTCATGCCTTGGGTTTTATTTATTTAACTTGGGCTTCATGACCCTTGGGATTCTATTGAGTGGCGTAGATATATGATGAGTTGTGACTCATTTTATATGGTTATGACTTCTTTCTTGCATGAAAATCTTGGAAGTAAGTGATATTAAGTGTGGACCTTTGTAATTCCTTGGTGAATAATGTGGATTTTAAATAAAACACTAATTATTAAAGTGAAAGATCTTAGATGAAAAGTAGTACTGTTTAGGGTTAGTTACCCTAGAGACAAGGTGAGAGCCCTCGATTGGTTTGGTTGGGTTTTGTCGTATGTCTCAACATCTCAACTAACGCCCTTGCAACACCGAATTTTACTACTAAAAAATTTTTGTTTTAAAATAGAAGCTTATAACCAAAATATCGAGTGTTATTGTCGTAATTGTTGTGGATCGATACCAATTTGAAAAAATAAGATCTAATTAGAATCAATTAGAACACACAAGAATTGAGAAGAGAAGAACACTCAAGAGCACAGATTGGGAAAACAGATGATCTTATTGATGTGAAGTAATTGTGATTACAAAGAATCAAAGAAATTCTCACTTAAATCACTCAATTCATCAAGGAATTACAATAGAACTCAATAGGAGAAGAAGACGACGTTCACTCTTTGATTAGGGTTCTAATCGCATGGTATTTATACTATACGAAACTATCATTAGCAAAAACCGAGGCGGAGCGAAAAACTCAAAAAACACGGACCGTGTTAATAAACACGGTACCCTCGTGTCTATTTTTTGTCTCTCACCTTCTCACGGAAACAAAACACATTTTCCTGATGAAAAAAGAGGGATCGTGTTTCACAAACACGGGACCCCCGTATTTCTTTCTAGCTTTGATAGTCTTTAGTATTTCAGCTACAACTTCTTCATCTGATGTCCAATCGAGCTGATTCTTGGTGCGTTGGAAAGATAACAGAAAGATCTGAAACTTTCATGTTTATTACATTTCCAAATTATAACTTCTTCAAGGTAAAATATTCACATATTTCCTGAATAGCTCACAGTTCTACTCCAAATTCCTCCGAAACACTTCACACACCAATCCAAGCTATTCTACACACCAAATACGACTCACAAGCTCACAGTAATTGATGAAAGTGTAGTTTACTATACTATCCTTACATCAATCACAAGGCTAAAACCATTAAATAAACATAGAGTAACTCAAAATGAGAGAAAATTTATAAATACAAATATGAGTTTGGAGATTAATTTTGAGATACAATAATAGAATACAAATAAAGAGATACCATGGATTAAAGAGTCCAAAAGGTATCTGAGTAAAAACATCATCCAAATAATATAAATCTTCATCCAAACACTCGGTACAGGAAAAGTTACTCTCCATATAATGCATAAAAGGTCGCAAAATGATCCAGCTGATCCTCAAAGACTTACATAAACATCTGAGTCTTCTACTTGTGGGAATGAATAGCACCCATAAAAAGGATGATCAACATGCTACATACTGAGTAAGGTAACAATACTATTGAATGAGGGATATAGATAAATACATATATTCATAGTTGATAATAAGCACACATACAAATTACAAAAAGTCTCACAAGATAAATACTGATCCAGACCTCTTTATTAGATATAACCATTTTCATTCTTTTATTTATGTTGAGTTTAGAGACTTACTATTCTTAAACTGGTGAAACGATTTGAAGCACCACTCAGGAGCAACCCACTCGAGTCACCATTATCCTCCAGTGGAACAGATCCAACACCTCTCAGGACAAAACCCTCCTTAGCCACTATTCTTAAACTGGTGGAATGGTCTGAAGCACCTCTCAGGGACAACACATCTAAGACTATTATCCATTATTATCATCTGGTAGGATAGATTCAACATCTTGATACTAATAAATCATTATTATACTTTAAATAATTAATCTCTTATCCATTAGGTTACTTATCTAAATCCATATTATTATTCACGATGAGTATAGGACCCCACTATTCTTAATCAGGTGGAATGAACTAAATCACCACTCAGGGACAACACACCCAAACCACTATTATCATTCGATGGAATAGACCATAAAAAACTCTCAAGGCAAAACACTCTTGAGACACTATCATTAAACCGGTGGAACGGTCTGAAACACCTCTCAAAGATAACACATCTGAGCTACTATTATTATCCAATGGAGCGGAACCATAAATACATTGTCCCGACTCATGTGATCTTTCACTTTATATGATTAATATCTTTTTAATGATTTATTCAAAGGTATATAACACGTTCAAAGCAGGTAAGTATATCACAAAGATCATAAGACCGCTGATCTCTATATCACCCTAAAACCCTAGGTTCATACTTTTGTCGTAAATCTTTTTATATTACTCTTTTAATCACCAAACTTAGTACCCATTCCTCAAATGTTATTATTATAAACATAATCAAATTTAAAGGCCTATCTTTAAGTTCTTGCATATGCAATAATAACCCTATCCCAAATATTACTATTCCTAGAGCTTATAAACCCTAATTTCACAAATCAATCATAGCTTTTCTTGTAGGGCTAAAAAAAATACCAAATTCAATATAAATTCCCAAAACACTAATACTAAAAATATATCAAAATTTTGTGGTCTAACTCTACCGTTTCACACATGTGATAATGGCTTCTTTATTTTAAGGTTAATATTCCCAGTCAAACTATTTTCATACTTTATTAAACTTAGGTCATTCATAACTACTATAACCACTTTATATAAATTCCTTAGCACATTTTTGGATGATATAAAACCTTAAAATGCCATGCTTCTCATATTTAATCCATGCTAATCAAATGCCCTTATTGGTAACAAATCCTTTATTTCATGTAAATCTTATGTGTTTAGTAATATTATTTCCAAATCCTTATTTTTCTCCATAGACCTTATCATACTCATTTCACATTCATCATACCTTTAATAAATCCATGATACATCCATATTTCACACCAAGGGCTTTTTCACATAAAATAACAATACTGTATGATATTTACTTACTCATTTATTATCCTGTAATATCTACCACATATCATAGTATCAAAAATCATATATTAATTCACATAATCGCAATAATAACATGGTACAATAAAAAATCATGCATAACACTTAGCAATCAAAAATCCTAGACTATGACAAGTATATTTAAAAAAAGGGCTTTGGTGTCTAAGCATGCAAATCCTATTCCACTTCTTCTGAGACTACAAGGAAATCACATAAGAAAATCATAATAAAATACCATTAGGATTAAACTACATAAGTAAAAGAATTATTAAGGAAATAGAAGGGTGAAAGAAGGAACAAAACTGAACCAAGAAGGGTATTGTTTGGAAAAAAAACTTGCGTAACTAAGCAAAGGGGGAAACAGTAGGTTGTTGTGGGAATGGAGGGTGAGCAACAACATTATAACACTCCCAAAATTTACTAATGAAAATTTTTGTTTTCAAAAGTTACAAGCAGAAGCTAAGACAGTAAATTTTGGGGTGTTACCGCCATACTTAGTACTAGACCGGTTTCCTCCCCAGTTCCAATACCAAGTGCTAAGCCTAAAATGTTATTTTACTTAAATTCAAAAATACATTAGTAAATCAGAGTAGCATAATGGTTAGTGAGGTTATTTCATCTTCCAACTAAAACCCACTAATTGTGGTTACAAAATAGAGTTAGTTGAAAGGAAAATATGAAAGGTTATAAGGAAAGTATAGAAACTTTCGGTTCAAGTTACCAAATAGAATCTCACTTAACCCTACGCTCTTAACCCGATGAATAATCCTTGAATATCGCTTGTGAGCTAACCTGCAGATGCCACTTCCCATTAAATAAGTAGGGGCTCAAGAAATGAACCCTTTGGTATAATGGTACTAAGTAATCCATTATACAAGACAAGACTAATATGTAAGACCCGCATGCAACACACCAGATGCATCGCATTAATCATATGAACATTGGATTATGTATAAAGTAATCGAACTATGATAATCATTCATATAACCACATGCTTCAAGATCATATGTTACCAATACTCATTCACCTATAAATAACTAAATCTTACAAATGGAACATCAAAGAGATGATATTTGTAGTATAATTAGAAATCCACATCATTCTCAAAAATATGCACAACTCTCTTAACCGACCCACAATTTCTCAATTCAAAGGTAGGCCCATCAACACAATCCAATACACACATCATCATGAGTAGGTATAAATGTTGCTACTGAATCATAGGTAGGTGCAATGGCTATTGCTAACTCACAGGTAAGTATAAAGGTTGCTACCGAAACACTGATATATATAAAGGCTGCTACCAAAATATAGGCAGCCACAAAGGCTAATATCAAATCACAGGTAGACATAAATACTACTACCAACTCATAGCTAAGCACAAAGACCACTACTGAAACATAGGTTGTAATACCCCAATTTTAGCAGAGTGTTATAAGGATTGATCTAGCTACTTATATCAACATGGTATACCATCCTTTTAGCAATTCCATCATAAAAACTTTACAGTTAGGCGTGCTTGTTGTGGAGTAATTTTTAGGCTGGGTGACTTTCCTGGAAAGTTTCAAAAAAATTCTAAAAATTTCTCGGAAAGTGTATGAGTGAAGCCAAAGCACGTTGAAAGGACTTGTGTTGATTTGTGGTGCCGATTGATCAATCTGAAAGCGCTCCAAGGTAGCCCCGCGTGGTCGTATTGACTCGGGGTGTTATAAATGGTATCAAAGTGAAACTACGACCGTGAGTTGAACTCGGATGAGCTAGCCAGCCACCTAATGGGACAATTCTTGGAATAAACTGTATTGAGATAGTTAGTGGTTGAAGTGCAACGAGGACGTTGTGTTCTTTGAGTGGGGGTAAATGTAATACCCCAAATTGAGCGGAGTGTTATAAAGATTGATTTGGTTACTTATATCAACACGGTATACCATCCTTTTGGTGATTCCATCCTAAAACTTTACGACTAAGTGTGCTAGTTGTGGAGCAATTTTTAGGATGTGTGACCCTCCTGAAAAGTTTGATAATTTTTTTTGAAAATTTCTCAGAAAGTGCATGAGTGAGGATAAAGCGCACTGGAAGGACTCGTGTTGATTTGTGAGGCCAGCCGATCAATCCGAAAGCACTTCACGGTAGCCCCTGTATGGTCATATCGACTCGGGGTGTTATATAGGTAGACTCAAAGGTTGCCACCGAATCATAGGTAAGCATAATATATTCTACCAAAATACCCCAATAATCATCTCCATTCAATTATCAAACAATTCCATTTTTATTTACTCAAAGAGAGATCAACGAACCCGGAGACACTAAGGTACCCCAAACATACTAGTGCATAAGAGTAGCATAGTATCCTACCGACTATCAACCAAGGGACGCAAAGGTACCTTGGTCGTATTGATACATGAAGGTACAAAGTACCCTACCAACAAGGACATATAAGCCATAAGTATATATACCCCCTACTTAGGTCCATAGAGCTAAATAGAGTAAGATGTAGTTGTTTTTCTAAAATTAAATTTATAGAAGTAGTTGAAATGATCCTAATTGTATTTGAAGTGATTTGGTCGATTGATTATATTTGAAGATAGTCATTGATTATATTTGACCGATGAACATTTCCTAATATATGTTTTCCTATTTGCTTTTGCATGTATAGTCATTGTTTCAAAAATGCCTGGGGATAGAAGTTGGATGAACCATAAGGGAATAAATGATAGGAGAAAGCTAGAGTATATTAAAGGTGTTAATGAATTTTTAGAATTCTGTTTTTGGTGGAAAGGAAGAGGGAATTTTGCTAAAATGCCCTTGCTTGAATTGTAATTTTATTTTAGCCTAAAATCGACGTACTATGTGGATTCATTTGATGATGTATGGCATCAAGAATGATTATAATCCATGGATTTTTCATGGAGAAAGTGATGGCAGCAGTATCAGGGGTGAGAATAATAGTATTCATAATACTTATGATGAAGAGACTAGAGTTAATGCGGATGGTGAGGCAGATCTTGATAATATGGGTCCATTGGTACAAGATGTGACAAATGTTCAATTTTCCATGGGTATTGATAATACTGAATCAGAAGTAGGGTGTCAGTCTCTTGAGGAAAATGGTGTTGGTTTAGAGAAGTTTGTTAAGTTGATGAAAGATGCTGAGACAGAGTTGTATGCAGGTTGTAAGACATTCTCAAAATTAGAATTTTTGGTTAACTTACTCCATATCAAAGTGAGTAATAAATGGATTAATAAATCTTTTGATATGCTACTTCAAGTTTTGCATAGAGCCTTTAACTTTGATAAAGGATTTCCTAAGACATCGTATGAAGCAAGGAAATACACTAAGGAACTTGGGTTGAATTTTGTAAAAATTGATGCTTGCATTAATCATTGCATATTATTTTGGAAAGAATATTCTCAATACAATAGTTGTCCAGTTTGTGGATGCTCTAGATGAAGGATGGTAGATAGAATCAAGATGATGGAAGTAGCAGTGATGGTGAGGGTTGCATATGAGAAATAAGGTGCCCAACTAGTCTTACGCCATTTTCTTTAATCCTAGGCTTCAAAGGATGTATAGGTGCTTAAATTAGCAGAACATATGCGTTGGCATAAAGAGCATTGTCCAGACGATGGAATTACGAGGCATCCTGCAGATTCAAAAGCTTCGAATTTTCTAGATGAATTATTTCCCACTTTCTCCGCTGATCCACGGAGTGTTAGGTTGGCACTTGCGAGTGATGGGTTCAACCCTGGAGCACACTTAAGTTCCAAGTATAGCATATAGTCTGTTATTCTTTTCTGTAAGTATGGTAAGCCATTAGGGAAGGCTACACTTAAAGAGTTAAGCTTTAAAGACTAGGAGCAAGCGCAACTCTACATTCTAAGAAATTGTGAAGAAGTTCAACCATTTTATGAGTAAGTGAAATTATTTTAATTTATATAGAATATTGAATATGTAAATAGGGCTACAAAGATTAATAATTGTTCTTTATGATAGGGAGTATATGAATGACAATGAAGGACAACTTGTTGCTTTTGTTAAATGGTTTGAAAAAAGAGTAAGTGAACTTATAATCTATATGAATTAAATAATAGATATATTATAGTAATAACGTATGTCTTACGTTATTTCTTTTAATTTTTATGTAATATAGATAACAGAGTTGAGAGATGCTGGGGATGAAAGGATTACAGATGAACTATTATGTCTAGCTCGAGGTCCAATGAGGAATGTGCTTACATATGAGGGATATATTGTGAATGGTTTTAGATTTCATACAAGAAAGCGCCAAAGAAGAAGGAAGACACAAAACAGTGGAGTAATGGTAAAAGGAGATGATGATAGTGGAGGTGTGGATTTTTACGGGTTACTAGAGGAGGTGATTGTGTTGGAATACGACCCTATCAAAAATTATGGTAGTCCTACTACCATTATTTTTAGATGTGAATGGTTCAATGTATGGGATAAGATGATGGGGGTAAAGAGAGATGATAAATATGGAATTACCCTTGTTAATGTTAATAGTAGGTTAAGATATAACGAGCCTTTTGCGCTAGCCTCTCAAGTAGGGAAAGTTTTTTATGTAAAGGCCCATAAAGAACCTCAGTGGAGGATAGTTGTCAAAAACAAGTCCTCGAAATCATTTTGATTTTCCTATTATTGAGGACGTTGATGATGATAGTGAACCTTCAAATGCAAATTGGGAGAGTGAGATGACTACTACGATTTCTGATATGCAAGATTTAAATTGGGATGAAATTCCTTTGGTACGTGATGATACTGAACCTGATTTAGTTGATATTTGTGACGTTGAAAGGGCTATGAATAATGAGGAGGAGGAGGAGGAGGGCCTCGAAGATGAAAATGGTGAAGTTAATTACTATTCAGATTTAGAATCAGATAGAATCAGATGAAGATATTGTATGATATTATTTTAGTTTTCCTTCAAAGTCGAAGGTGATGGTGATAAATTTCCAAATGATATAACTATTGTATCTTAATTTATTTAATTAGCATATTAATCAATTTATTTTATTGTTGTTGGATTTTACAGGTTAATGGCATCTAATCTTTCATCATCACAAGCTATGGTGCATTTAAATCAGGAGACTTCACCGGATGGTCATGATGAGCGATTTGACAACTTAGCCAATCATATGACATATAGGCAACGCCGTCGGTTGCAACAATCACAAAGGACGGGTTTGTGTTAAGAATGCCTATTTTTCTGTAATATATTTTTTAATTATATATTTCTTGTACATATTTATCATTATTTGTTTAACCAATATACTTGTGTGATGTAGGGCCAAAGCGGGGGTCCACTCGTGGAAAAAAATATTTTAATTCATGGTTAAATGACCACACTACAAAGCCATATGCTAAAATCACCGAAGAAATGACTAGAATTGTAGGCACTGATGCAAACCAGTTCATCACAGAGTTGGGAGTGTGGGTAAAAAATTATTGTTCTCTTGATTCACGGTAAACCTAATTTTTATTATTCTAATTCTATTTGCAAATGTCTATTTTTGACAAAACTTTCTTATCAATTGTATTTTTTTTGGGAATATTGAATTATATGTGTAGAAATTGGAAATATATGGATCCTACCGCGAAAGAAAGACTTTTCAATAAGATAAAGGTAAAATTTAAAGCTAATGTTTTAGTTTTGCATATTAGTTATATGTTTCATTTTGTTCATAACCAATTGATTACTTTGATATTTATATATGGTTTAGGCTGAGTGGACACTTCCAGAGGGTAGTCATGTTGACAAAGCATTATCTATGCAATGTCAATTTTTGTATAGACAATGGCGTTTCAGGCTAAAAGAGAGATATTTTAATGGATTTTCAACGTCACAAGCTATTGCAAACCGACATCAAACAATAAATTCTACTGTATGGAGGTGGTTAGTGGTGGACTTTTGGAGTTTGTCTAAGCAAAAGGTTCTACTATTTAATTGTTTTTGAAGTTTCCGATGACAAGTATTTCCACTCTAATTTATAAATTTAGTTTATTTGATGGATATGCATTGGCTAATGAGATGCAAAAGAGTTATGAAATCATTAATTATCATTTTTTTTCACATATAGCATATTAGTGAAGTGAATCGTAGAAATAAATCAAGACAAATTGAAATTCCTAGGAATGGAGGAAAGTCAACATCGCGCTATCTTCATGAAATTGTAAGTATATTAATGAAATTTTTTCGATTTTTTTTCCTATTTTTGTTGCTACTACTATTGTTCTATAAAAAATACAAAGGTGTGTCAATTCTATATAGTTGTATATGAAAAGCATTACAATAGAATAAACTATTATTGTTAAAGCAAATGCTTATCTTCTTTGACTCTTGATATCTTGTTCTTTCAGTTAAATATTCACATGGATTTATTATATGTAGGAACATCAACAATCAAAAGAGCCTTCTATTATAACTGAAAATGCTGATGAGTCGATTGAGGAGCCAGAGCAAGAACCAGATTATATTAGATTATGGGAAAAGACCAAAAGGTGTGTCAGATATGAAGAAGTATGTAAATATAAGTTAATTTACACAAATTTGTAAGGGGTTTTTTTATTATTATTTATTTTATATTATTATAGGAAAAAAGATGGTACATGGGAAGATGGTGCATATGCAAAATACCAAAAGTTGACTGAACTTCATGCTAAGCAGAAGGAGTTGTATGGAGTTGATAATCTTAGTGTGAAAGAAGCATATACCCAGGCATTTGAGCATCGTTCTGGCTATATTAGAGGGCTAGGAGCTGGACCTATGCCTTTAAGGAACAAAAAGGATAATGAAATTGAGGCTAGCCTTCGTCAACAAATTGAGGAGCTTAAACATTCAAATGCCTTAAGGGAGGAAAATTTAAGGCTCGAAATGGAAAAGATGAAGGAAATTGCTGAAGAAAGAGAGAGAAAGTTAAGAGAAGAAGCGGAGGAACGAGAAAGGAAGCTTAGAGTAGATGCTGATGAGGCCACGCAGAAGTTGAAGGCCGAAATGATGCAAGTTGTGAGAGATCAAATTGCAGGCTTTCTAGGAACACAACAATCTTCACAACTCACTAAATTAGTATGAGGTATATTTAATCCATTCAAAATTTCCCATTTTTAATGGTTTGAACGTTAGAACTCTGCACTATAAGTGTGGACAAATTATGGAACTAAAATTTGTAGTTTGTGCCAATGTTAGACATGTGATATTCATTGTCTTGAAATTGAGATGGATGACTTTTTGCATAAGGTATTCTAACTATACTATTTGTTCTCTTTTACAGCTGGGAGTTCTAATTGGACTTAGAAAATGACAAAGACTTTTAGAGGCAAGGAGCTTTTTTGGACTTATGAATGTAAGTTAGTTCTTGTATTCATTTTTACAATATGGCTTACAACTTTTTTTAATTGAAGGGAATTGGAAAATTATAAATAGATATCATTGCATATCTCTTTATAATCTTAATTTATATTTTTTTTATTTCATGAATTGCAGATTAACTTGAAGCATATTTTGTGACGCTGCAATATACTTGATGAAGCTAAGTATGCAGAACTACAGATAACATCATCCATTTTTTGGTGGTCCTTCAAGCTAGATAGCATAATCGATTTTTATGGTACCCATTAGGCATGACTTTTGCCAATTTGTATATTGCAGTATCATATATTTTGAAATTGGAATGACATTTGTTTTTGGACAATGATATCGTAATCTATGCATGGTTTGAATGATATATGATTTTACAGGGTAATGAAATATGGTGGAGTATCTATATGAATGATACTGCATTACAGGATGATCTATTATTATGAATACATAATACAGGTCTTTGGGCTACAAAATATTTTTGTAGCTTGGAAGAAAGACTAGGAATTGATTTTGTTGAAAAACAAGTAATAGGGCCACAAATGAAACAACTTCGTTGCACAAAAGTGGGTTTAGGCAACAAAAAATATTTGTTGCACAAAAGAGGTTTAGGGCGATAAAACATATGTGTCGCACAAAAGAGGTTTAGGGCAACAAATATCTACGTCGCACAAAAGAGGTTTAGGGCGACAAAACATACCCGTCGCACAAAAGAGGTTTAGGGCGACAAAACATACCCGTCGCACAAAAGAGGTTTAGGGCAACAAAATATCTACGTCGCATAAAAAGAGATTTAGGGCAACAAAATATTCGTTGCATAAAAAGAGATTTAGGGCAACAAAATTTTCTTTTCGTCGCCCTAAGCAAGGGCAACGGGCTTATGGCGAAGAAATTTTTTTGTCACCCAAACTTTGGGCGACAAATTTTTTTTGTTAGGCAACGAAATAATTTGTTGCCCAAAGTAATATTTCTTGTTATGAACCTAAGTACTATTTTTCATCCCAAGTCTCTAATCACTCCACAACTCTCCCCTTAGCTTATTTACACTCTAAAATAAATTTTCACATATAAAGATCATCCCCATGCAAGTTTTATCCACCCCATGCAAGCTCCCAAATCCCCCATGAAAATTTTAGGATTCCCATGCATGGTTCCTATCTCTCATTCATTTTGGTCATTTCTTCCTCTTTATTTTCCTCTCATGGATCATGAGGTATTTTAGTCAACCTCATCCCCCTTAGTGAACTCACTTCCCATTTCTTTCTTTCTGTCCTTTCATTTCCATATCATATTATCAATTGTCCTAGCATGCATGTCCTAGAGGCTCGTATCAAATTACATCATAATCACCATATATACATATCAAACTCATGTCATAAGAAAGCACGTACAATCATACCTCAACTCCAAGCTGTGCTACACATAAGACAAGTTAATGACAAACATACGATACACAACATAACATTATATATATAACATCCAAGACATACAAGTCACACAACACATATGTGCCTTAGCTACATCCTTACCTAAAACGACGTCGGGCTTAGAGCACGCTCCTACGCCTCCTTAGGGTTTTAGCTTGATTCGCCTATAAGGGGAAAATACTATGGGTTAATCTCCCTCTTACCAAGGATTACCATTATTTCTACCCTACCTTATCATACTCTACTATTAAGGCTAATAACAGTAATAGTAGTTTTATAATTAAAAGTAGGGTTATTATTCTCAAAATAATTACTCATGCTACTTCTAACCGAAATAATTCTCAATAATCATCATGACTTATGTTTAAGTAGTCATAGTGATATTTATAATGTTAAAGGTAATATTTTCAATAATAATAATATTATTATTATTATTAGTTTTAGTGATAATACCACTATCAACCCAAACCCTAGTAATAATAATAATATTAGAATAAGTAATATAAAAGTAGTGACCATAGTAATTCTTATATTAATAATGCTAGTAGTAACAATAAGTTAGTGGTTATGAAATATTGACAAAAGACAAGATAACAACAATAATATTTATAGTAGTATTAAATGATGACGATGATGATGATGATGATGATGATGATGATGATGATGATGATGATGATGATGATGATGATGATGATGATAATAATAATAATAATAATAATAATAATAATAATAATAATAATAATAATAATAATAATAATAATAATAATAATAATAATAGTATTAGTAACCAAAATGGTAATAATAATATGAGGGTCCAAATATTTATAGTAATAATAAAAAGTGATAATGGAAAAGGTTAGTATTAACAATATTAGCAAGAAAATAATTATTATGATAATGGTAAATATTATAATAATAATAATAATAATGTTAAGAATAGTACTAATAGTATTGATAATAAAAATGGTAATAGTAATATAATGGTTCAAATATTTACCATAATAATAAAGATAATAATAATATTAAGCCAAAGCTAGCATTAGTAATAATAGTAGGAATAATAGTGAGGGTAATAATAATAATAGTAACAACGAGGAAAAATCCTAATCATAATAACACTAAAGTTGTAGGCCATTAATAATAATAATATTATTATTAATGGTTAAGAAAATCATAAAGTTAGGTTAAGTAGTAGTAGTAGTAGTAGTAGTTAGTAATATAATAATAATAATAATAATAATATTATTATTATTATTATTATTAAGCATAATAGGGAATAACTATTGAAAAGGATAATAGTAATATAAGAATTCCAACATTTACACTAATAATAAAAGTGATAATGGCCAAGTTAGTATTAATAGTATTAGTAAGAAAATAATAATTATTATTATGATAATAGTAGTAGTAGTAATAATGATGATGATAATAATAATAATAATAAAGATAAATATATTAATACCAAAGTTGTAGCCTTTTAAATGATAATACTATATTTATACTTATTCCCGAAGCTAGGTTAGGTTGTAAGAGTGATAACATAATGATGATGATGATGATGATGATGATGATAATAATAATAATAATATAATAATAATAATAATATAATAATAATAATAATAATAATATCACAACAATAATATTAATAATAATAATAGTAATATTAAGGGTAATACTATTAATATTACTAAAAATTATTAACACTTATAGAAAATAGTTTAAGGGCTGGGGAAATTGGAGTACCACCTAAGGTTGGTGGCGAAATCGACGGGGACGGTGGCAGTAGTGGAGGAGGAAGTGAGGTGGAAAGATGGATATGTAGGCTAAAGTAGGGTAAATGAGGGGGTTTTTGAGGTGGTGGAAGGTGCAACAGGTGGAGAGGGATGGAATGGAGGTGGTGGTACAGCCGGAAGTGGCGGTGCATGACGGTTGGTACGATGGCCAAAGGTGGTGGAAGGTGGAGAAGGTAGAAGTAGAGGGAGACAGGGGGAGATGGAGGTGTGGGGAGGTAGGGTGAAATCCCCTGGCTGTTTTGGAGGGTGGAGGAGGTGCTTGTTACGGTAGGATTGGCGGCAAACGACGGCGTAGGGTTGGTGATGGCTGATCGGGTTGGCAACTTTGCACAACCGGGGTGGCTCGTGCAGGGAAAGATAGGGGAGGATGGTGGCTCATTTTTGTAGAGGGAGGTGCGGGGAAGAGTTTTGGTGGGAGGCTTTTGCGGCGATGGTTGTCGACGACGGCGGAACAAGGAATTGTTTGGGTGGGGGTGAACGGCTAGGGTTGCTGGGCTACGAAAAGGAAGCTCGGTTATGGTTGCCTGAAATACCCCAAAGTCCTAAATTTGAAATTATGGCCAAATAAGCAATTATTAGGAAAATTAATTATATAAATTCATTTATTAAATTTTAGAGAATTAATTAAGGTAAATTAAGAGGAAAATAATAAAGAATTTAATTGGAAGAAAATTTGAGTATTTTTCTAATTAGTATGGAGGTTAAGGAAATTTATCTAAAATAGTCTAACTAAGAAAAAAGGGAAATTATTTAATATTTTATAAATATTAATATTCTAAATAGCCCAAAAATATTCTAAATAATTTATAAAAAAATCCAAAACCCTAAATAAAACATTTTCTCTTTTCTTTCCCTCATTTTCCTTTCTTCCTTTTCTTTTTTTCCTTTTTCCCCCGTCGGTTGGGCCTCTCCCCGCGGCCTAGACCTTCCCTTATTTTCCTTTCTCCTCCCCCGCGGCCCAGCGTTTTTTGCTGGCCGACGCTTGAGTGCGACGCAGCGTTTTGCCCTTCGATCCGCCGAAGCGCCGCGTCGCGATTAGTGAGCCTTATAACTGTTGCCAGCCAATGGCACGATGCTGCGTTTCGACCTTCTAAATAATGAAATGACGCGTCGAGATTATGAGCGTTATAACCGTTGCCGACCGGCCGGTTTCTTCCCTTTCTTTTCTTCCCTGGACCGCCGATCCAACCTACCCCCGCTGTCGTCTTCTTCCTCGTGTCTGTGACCACCGCGCCGCTGCAACGCCGACAACGTCACAATCCGGCCATCCTTCTCGTCCTTTTTCCGTCCCTTTCTTTCCCGATTTTCCCAACCTACCGTCTTGCACCGCCCAGGCCCTGCCTCATTTCCTTTCTCACCCAAATCGAGCCAAAACCTGCTGACAAAGAATCTACAGGCCTGCCCGATCGCCGCCGGATGGCGATACTGCCGTGACCTGGCGTGTCCTATCCTCCTTCGTCATTTTATTCTCCCCAATTGCCTATAAATACCCCCCTTCGACAGCCATAACTTGTGCTGCGAAAATCACCCCAAAACTCTGCATCTCTGTCGCCTGAAAATCAGACGAAGTTTCCGCTGCCTCCGGTGATCGCCGCCGCCACCGCTGGCCACCAAAAACACCCCTACACCTTCCTCGACAAAACCAAACCACCGCCGCCCTCCACCTTGCCCTGCACGTGCCGCCATAGCCGTGCGAAGTTCCCTGCTGAAAAACTCCTCTTCCAGTCGCCGCCGCTCGTAGCCGCCACCTCCGCCGTGGTCCACCCTCCTTCCACATCCCAAAGTAACTTGCAGGTCCTCACCTACCTGCCCATACCCTCCTTACCCCTTGCTTCCTTCTCCACCGGCCTCCACCATTTTTCACCACCTTCTCCCTCCTTCAGCCGCCGCGTCCACCACCGCGCGCCGCCGCCCTTCTCACGCCACCACCCTCATTCCACTCCCCTCTCCCTGCTGTCTCCTCCCCCACACTTAACTTCCCTTTTCCCTCCTCCCATCTAACCACCTCCTCCATCTTTTCTCTCTTCTCCTCCTCCATCGCCGCCGCCGCCGGACCACCACCATCCTCAGGTGGTCTTCCACTCATCTAAACCCTAAAACCCTAAAACCCTAGCTTTCAATATGACTTTTATCATCACTATCTCTAGGAATGTTAGCTTGTTGATATTAAAACCATGGTATTAATATTTTAATTCTAACGCCAACATAAGCATCACTATTAGTAGTTTACTAATACCATTATTATCACTATTTTACTATGTTTAGCAAACACTAATGTTATAAAGATGGAACTAACGGGTCTAATGATATAAGTGCAACAATGAATTTTGAAACTAAAGATATATCAATGAGTAATCCTTAGCATAAATTAGAGCAAAAACCCTAGTTTTGTACAACACCCCTACTAGGGATAAGAACCCTAACCTTAAACTAGAATAAGGGTTAATAGTATTTATAAGGGAAACTAATACTTAGCTTTTTCCCCTTTTCACAGGTGACCCCGATCCGAGCCCTAAGGAGCTAGAGGAGCGTGCTCCGAGCCCGGTGCCTACCTAGGTAAGGACGAAGCTATGGCCTTGTGCTATGTGTGATGTAATGTGTGGGTGAATGATGAGCATGCCATGTTGATGTGTATTATGCATGTGTTATGAATAACCTGTTTTGTGTAGCGCAGCGTGGATCATGAGGTATGTTGTGTGTGCCTTATATTATACGTGTATGACATGTTCCATGTTTGATGTTGATGTTGATGATGTGACTTGTTATGGCCCTCTAGGACATGCATGTTAGGGTTTTGGGTAGCATGAAATGATAATAAAAGAACAACGGGGAAGTGGACGTTTGGGAAGTTTGCATGGGAGGGACTAGACCTTGCATGGGCATGATCCTTACGTGTGAAAAGTTGATTTGGGTTGTAAGTAAGAGCTTGGGAGAGTCTTGGAGTGATTGGGAACTTGGTATGAAAAATAGTACGTGAGTTGGTGTATAAGCGACCTTATTAGGGTTTTGGGTGTAAGTGGGGGTTGGAGAGTCTGCATGGAGTGTTTTAATTATGCATGGGAATAAATCTTACGTGAGGAAAGTTGATTTAAGAAGTAAATAAGATAATGTCAAAGTTACGGGTCCATTGGAGACTTGGGTGCAAAATTTCACGTGGGTCGATGTAAGGGTGTCTAAGGGACCCAATTAGGGTTTTTGGGAGGAAATGAGCAATTTGAAGGGTACAAGGGTAAAAAAAGATCAAGGAAAGATGGAGTATGGGTTAGAGCGAGATTTCATTTATATAAAAGGTGAGTATGGGTTCCCATGTGGAAGAAGAGACTTTGGGATGAAAAGAGAGAGGTTACTTGTGGGGGAAGAAAGGTACTAAGGTTGAGGTGGTCAACTAGGGTTTTCATGGTTATGTGCTGAATCGAAAGGTAAAGTGATATGTTTTGGGAGAGGATCCAATTGAGGTAATATGTGGGGCGTTAAATGAGGTAAAGGTAGCGTAAGTGGGAGAAGGTTGGGCCACATCGACCCAATTAGGGTTTTCAAGGGAAAACCCTAGGGGGTGATGGGAGCTGGAGTTGATGTCATGAGTGTAGCGCCTAACCCACACTCGTAGGGGTTGACTCTTCCATCTAAAGGTAAGTGTAAAGGGAATGGATGTCGGGGTGTGATAAGGGGCGCATGAGTCTCAAGATATGAGACGGGTCCCCTGGGGAGGAAAGAAGTAGAGGGTAGTTGATATGCATGTCAAGGGTGGAAGGCTTTTTGATAAGACACGAATAAGATACTAATTACTTAAAGAGTAAGATTGTTGAGCCGGGCCCAGACCGATCCACCGGGATATAATAGTGGTTAGGTGCGTTCTGCCCTATACGTGACCGATCCACCGACTATAATAGTGGGGGATCCCGAGCTCAACAAACCAAACAGTATATTGTAATTAAATCATGGGAAAGATACCATATACTTACAATGGAACACCATGAGAGTCGAGGCCAGACCGATCCACCGGCATAATAGTGGCCAGGAGTGTTGTGCCCTGGAGACCAATCCACCGGCATATAATAGTAGTTAGGTGCATTCTTCCCTATAAGTGACCGATCCACCAGCTATAATAGTGGGGTTCCCGTACTCGCATGGATTAACAAAGATTATGGTGTGAAATGACTTATAAACAAATCATGGAAAGATACGTTATAATCACAGTGAAACACCATGAGAGTTGGGGCCAGACAGATCCACCGGCATAATAGTGGCCAAGAGTGTTCTGCCCTAGAGACTGATCCACCAGCATATAATAGTGGTTAGGTGCGTTCTGCCCTATAAGTGACCGATCCACCGGCTATAATAGTGGGGTTCCCGCACTCTCATGGATTCATAACGATTATGATGTGAATCGACTATAATTATTAGAGTTATGGAAAGAAGAAGTTGGGTTGGACCATAACCGACCTACATCATCCATAATATTACATGTTGCTTATGTGATTGTGTTGTGTGTGTTATGATGGTATGCTTGGCCTTAGCACACCTGCGCCCTTACTCAATATTGGACTGATACTACCTTGACTGAATGGGTCCTGTGATGATCCACCAATGGTGGGGAGCAGACCTCCTATGCAGGTTTGATCGATTACTATTTTGGGGTGGAAGGCTTGACTTGAGTGAGTAGGCGATCCAGATACTGATCCTTTTTTGGGATTGTTTTGTTAGCTATATTTTGTATCACGTTTCCCGTTTTAAAAAAAAAGTATTATGGGGTTGTAATCCTAAATCGTATTCAAACTTCTGTTTGACTTATATCTTATTAATGATTTATGCTAAAGGTCGTCTTGCGTTTTATGATACTTTGTACTTATTGATGATCGGACTTAGCCTTAGCACTTATTACCGGAACGGTAGGAATGAACCGGTCTGGTACTAAGTGTGGCGGTAATACCCCCAAGTTTACGGTTTTAATTCTTTCGCTTCCGCTAAACCTTTTGATTTAAACGAAATTTTCAGTAGTAAATTTGAGGGTGTTACACTGCCCATGGGGGGTATTTATAGGCTAATTGAGGGGGAAAATGATGAAGGAAGAAGGAGACAACTGGGGCAGGTGAGGCAGGACCACCTACCGACGGTGGTAGGCGGTGTAGTCCTGCCATGGGAGGTTAGGTCGGGTCGGGGAGAGAAGGGAAATGAAGGGGCACACGTGGGAGGGGAGATATGGGGTTGGTCAGGGTTGACAAAGGAAAGAAAACGATGGGGAGGGGAAGAGAAAGGGGGCCAGACGGCGAACAGTGGTGGCTGGCGGAAGGAAGGCTGCAAGTCGGGATCGAGGGTGGAAGGTAATAGGTTGGACCAGTAGGTCCAGTGGAAAAGGAAAGAAGAAAAAAAAAGGAGGGAGGTGCACCGGTTGGGGTGACAGGTGAAGGAGGGAAAGAGGTAGCCTCACGGGCCTGGGCCACGCCAAAGGAGGGAGAGGTCTGGGCTGCGCGGGCCGACCCAGTCGGGGGATGGAGAAAGAAAGAAGAAAGGAGAATGAGAGAAGGAAAGAAAAAGGAAAAAAAGGAAAAAAGGGGAAAATTGATGGGTTGGGGTGTTTGGTATTATCATTATTTTTTTTATTTAAAATTAATGATATTTATTATAATAATAATCAAATTCCTTTTGAGATTAATTTGGCTATTTTAGACAAATTTTCCTTAACTTCCATGTTAATTAGCAAAATACCCTAATTTTTCCTAATTAAATTCTTTATTATTTTCCTATTGGTTTACCTTAATTAACTCTCTTAATTTTAATAAAATAATTTATTTAATTAATTTCCCTAATAAATATTTATTTAGCCATAATTCTTAAATTAGGATTTTGGGATATTTCAATTAGACTAATTACCACAGTACATGCAAAATTAACAAAATGTCCTTAGACCATGTAATATTGATTATCATGTTGAATTAGATGATACCGAGATAATAAACCCCTATTCTCATTTTTAACATCAATTAATACTTATTATGGATGTTTATTAGATTAATCACCATAGTGCATGCAAATTTACCAAAATGCCCCAGACCATGTAATATTGATTATCATGCTAAAATAGATGATATTAATACAATAACCCCTATTCTCATATTTAACATCAATTAATACTTATCATATATAACCACCATTGCATATTTAAAATTACCAAAATGCCCCTAGGTCATATAATATTAATATTCATGCTCAACCACGTGTTACTAATATCACAAATCCTTATTATAATTCCCAATATCACATAACACTCAGCATGCATATTTATTAGGAGGGTCACCACCATAGATTAAAAATTACCAAAATACCCCTAGACCATAAAATATTGATATGCATGCTAACACACGTGTTTATAATACACCAAACTCCTATCTCCATTCTTAACAATATTTATAACACATTAGGCATTCCGGTTAGGGTTAAATATCATGATGTGTTTAAATGAACAAATTGCCCCTAGGGCTCATAATAGTAATTATTTTACTACAAGTGTCCATGCATATTTAACCTAACATTTTGTGTACACATAACACTCATAATCAAGCATGAGACCCCTTCTTAAGCACCCTTTCACACACATAACATGTTACATAATACAACACAACCTCATTTTGATAATCATGGGATTATTTGTAACATTGATAATCATATCTACACATTATATCTACACATATCACATGCCAAAAAATATTATATGATGACATACGATATCCAAACATTTTAGTGGGGTATAAAGGTTACTTGATTTTCAGCAAAAACCAAACTTTACCGATAACCGGCTAAAAATGCTTAGGCTTTGTTTAATAAAACTTTGTACCTAAAAATACTATCACAAATACCATATTAATATTAAATAAATGAAATAATATTTTTTCATTAAAAATATTTATTAAATATAAATTTACCAAACTACCGTTATACCTTTAATATTGTTTAAAGTATACAAAGATTACACAACATAACTCACGCTACATATGTAGCATGAGCCATGCAGAATGAATGGAGTGGAAGGGGGGAGAATAAAGGTGGCTCAAGTAAGGTTTTGTAGGTGGTGGTGGAAGGTGTGGGTTTTGGTTGTTGGGTGCAAAGGTGAGGGAGGAGATGGCTGGTGGTTGGGGTGTGGTGTAGGTGGCTCGAAGGGGTAGAGACTACAACACAAACTATATGGAGGAAGGTGTAGAGAAGGAAAAGAAGAGAAATAAAAGGAGACATAGAAGAGGAAGGAGAAAAGGGCAGGTGCAGTTGGTGTTAGGTGGTTACAAGTGATGGTGCAAGAGGTAGGTGGCTAACAACAAACAGTTGGGACGAGCTACGATGGTGGAGGAAAGGGAGGTGGAGAGGTGGCCGAATGAAAGGTGGCAAATGTAGGGGTGTTGAAGGGAAGAGAAGGAGATGAGGTAGGGTTGTAATGTACGTTGGGTGTTGGCTGTTGAGGGTCTTACAGAGAGGAGGAGCTAGTCGTGTAGGGGCTGGGTTGGTGTTAGAGGCGACAAAGGTGGCCACATGGGGTGTCGAAAGGGAAAAATAGGGGTGGGGAGAATAAAGGAGAAGAGAATGCTAGAGGAGAGAACAAACCACAAGGAAGAAGAGTGGAATGAAAGAGGAGAAGAAGAAGAGGAGGAGAGGGGGTTTGGCATGTAGGGTAGATGGCAGTGTAGGGAGGGTGGCAGACTAAGGTAGAGGATGAAAATGGTAGGAAAGGGGGCACACGGGGAGGGGACTAGGGGAGCTATAGGGACAGAAAAGGAAAAGAAAAAGACAAGCATAAGGGCAATAGTGTAGGGTGTCTGGCCAAAAGAGGGGCTGCATGTGTAGGCTTGCAGAGGTGTAGGAGGAGGGAGGCATGCACAAGGGGATTTCTAGGGTATATTTGGCTAGGCACATGCAGGGTAAAAAAAGAGAAGGGGGAGCTAGGTCTTGTTGGGAAAGAAGAAAGGAGAGGTGTTGGGTCTCATGAGAGAGAAAGAGAAAAAGAAGGGAGAAGTTGGGGTAACTTGGGGGAAAAGAAAAGAAGGAAGGAAGATGAGGCCTAGACTGGCTCGAGGGAAAAAGAAAAGAGAGAAAATGGGGGACGATTTGGGTTGGCTCGAGGAAAGAAGGAAAAAGGAAAGAAAGGAATTAAAAGGGAAAGGAAGAAAAGGAATAAAAATAAAATATATTTAGAGTTAGGATTAGAAATTAGATTATAATTAGGATATTAAGAAAATATTATACTAATTTATCCAAAAATTAGGGTATTAATTAAAGAAAATAATTTTGGTAAAATTATGGGTTTAGGGTTTATTTAAATAAAAAGAGTAAGATAAAATGATAAAATAATTATATTAATTTATTAAATAAATTTATCTATTTTTGTAAGTCAAAGGTTCACAAAAATAATTAAATTAATAATTTAAAAATTAAAATATTGTGGATAAAAGGTTAAACATTCAAATTTTAAGTTATACAAATTTGGGGTGTTATAAGCACAACCTGTCATTGCTCGGGAATGGGCAACGAGAGTGAAGGGAAAATAAGGGGGTTAGTGTTCGGTGATGGGAATTAAAGGGGGTGGTGTGATAAGGTTGGAGGTGCCAAAATATGGATGGAGGGCTGCAATTGTGGATGCTAAAAGGTGGAAGGAAGACTACAATTGTGGCTATCAAAAGGGAGGGGTTTTCTTTGGTAAAGGCTTTCGAAGGGTGGTGCTGGGTTGCAGTGAGAGTTGCTGCACTAAAGGGAAGGGACAAGGGAGAAGGTGGTCGTGGTGGAGGAAATCAGAGTGGAGGGGTTAGCTTTGACTATTTAAGCCGATGGTTGGGAGTGATGTTTGGCAAGGATGGTCGAAGGTGGTGGGGGAGAAATGGCAAAGGTTGTCAATGGTGTGGTTATCGCAAGTCGGCTCACCGGTGGTGGCTTTTTGGGTTGTTTTTGCGATGGCAAGAAGGTGGTGAAGGAGAGAAAATGATGGTGTGTTGTTTTATAAAAAAAAAAGGGGAGAAGAGAGGTGGTTGGAGCATTTAATGCTGGTCAAGTATGCCTATATATACTTCCATGCAAGGTGTAGAGACGAGATATAGGTGTGATGGATTTTCAGCCCTAACCTTTATGCGTAGGAGGTGAGAGTTGATAGAAGTAGGGAATGGCTTAGAAGGTGGTAGGGAGTGATGAACTTCCAAGCATTATCTATGGATAATGTTTCACGTAGGGATAAGGGGGAAAAGGAGAAAGATAGGGAGAATCGGTTGAAACGGAAATGAGAGAAAAAGGAAAAGAGGGAAAAGAATATGGGGTTAATATTTTTAGATTTTGATTGTAATAAGATCAATATAATTTAGGTTCGAATAATAGGATAGATTAATTATTGATAAATTGGGATTAAGTTAAATTTTAGGGTTGGAGAATTAGGATAATGTGGAAGTATTTATTTTTAAGATTAGGATTAGGTTACGATATTAATTACTCGGGATTAGGTTAGCTAAAAATTTGGGGTTGTACATTCAATACTGCTTAGAGGGTATTGATACTTAAGGAATAAGTGTCTAAGGATGGGAGGATATTGTGGTGCCTGGTAAGCACTAATATGATCAAGGTATAAAAGCGTCGTCAGGTTATATGGTGGAAAGAGTATAGTGTTCCATTATGTGTACTATTATGAACCTAGTGCATCATGTGTGTCATCATACTATCTTTGCATCCACTAAAGTAATAAAAAGAAACGATTGTGTGTGATGGTTTCAGTAATTACATTATGTTCCCTACCCTTGTTGTTGAGTTGGGAGTCAGTAGTTGCATTAAATGCACTACTCTTGTTATTGTGGTTGGTTTGGTAGTTGCATTATGTGCACTGCCCTTGTGGTTGAGTTGTTAGTTGGGAGTTGAATTATGTGTACTACCGTTGTATGTCATTATTGTGGTATGAGGGATTATGTACACTACGTTTGTGTAGTGAGATGGTTGTTGGTATACGTATTCCCAATAAATTATACACGAATTGATGTTATTGCATGTGAATTGTTAGTTATATATAATTTTACACCTTTATATGTTGCAAGATTATTAAATATGCTATGTTTTAAGTCTATTAAGTTGTATTTGAAGGCATGAATATCATGATAGCATATTTTGGGGAATATTACCTATTATGGTGGTTGTGTGACCAGTCGTGTATCATGTTAGATTTTACAATGTTGTTATTACATGTAAGTATATTTTGGTGAGCATGCTATTTAATAAGACTTAGGTGAGTTTACTTGGTACTTTTGCACTAAATAATTTTTTTAGTAGTTGTGGCATAGGTGATCTGGATATTGTTAGATCTTAAGTGGGAATTAGAGAGTAGGGGTTTCCAATATTTTATTGCGTGTTAGAACTTTTAGTTTTTTTGATCTAGTTGTGGATTACAGTCATTTAGGTTACTTCATGCCTTGCTAAGGGAAACTTATTCTTTCTAATTTCTAGTGGAAAACCATTGCACATAGACTATTGAGATGGTTCATGGACCCTTGGTCTAGATTGTTGACCCTTTACTTACCGAGAAATTTGTATGGCCATTATTGATCTTGAACATGTGGCTGATTGAACATTCATCAAATGAGGCATATATTGACTTAACCATGTTAAGTTAGTTGATCAACTTAAAGTATATGGCTTAGTAGAACCCATTAATATAGTAAGACCTTAGCTTGTGATCTATTAGAGACCATGAGCCTACTAATGCCCTTATCTTTAGTTGTAAATTTATAATGAGAGCTTTGTTGTTAGTCAATTTAAATTTGCACCTAATTTCCCCATTGAATAATGCCTCTTTTAGAGGAGATGAGTAGTATACCGAGTTTGGTGCCTTTGATGTTGCTAGATCTATCAATTGACAATCCTCATCTTGTTGAAGAGTGAGACTCTATAGAAAATAATTCCTGTTCGTTAGACCAGGTAGAGTAAGGAGTAAAATCAATAATAAAGTTAGCTAGTGCGTGTAATTTGACGATAGTCCTTAGGTGATATTTGGTGTCATGCTCACTAAGCTCAATGACCCACTTGACTAAGTCTCTTGGAGAGATTTAGTTAGTGTAGGATATTATGGAAGGGTTACTACCACAATTAGGTGAAATTGGAAACAATGACTAAGCTTTCTAGTCACTATGTTAGCCTGTTACAACCACAATTGGGTGAAATTGGAAATAATGACTAAGTTTTTTGGTCGCAATAATAAGGGTTAAAGGTAGCTTCTCTAGCTATTTATAGCATTTCTTCGGGTTAAGCAAGGCTTTGGTCACATAATAAACTATGTTTTTTGCTTCTATTCTTTCCTTACTAAGGTTGCGTTGGATGTCATATTAGAGATTTCTAGATAGATATATGACGATTTGATATTGGTTGGATTAGAAAATAGCAAAGGGAGGTGAGATAGGTTTTCAACTATTGCGATGATTCTCGACACACCATAGTCCATTTGAAATCATTATTCTTCTTGAGAGTGTCAAAGATTAATCAACACCATTCTGAAGACCTAAAAATGAATCGACTAAAGGATGTCACCCTAAAGTGATTTTTTATACTTCTTTGACTAATATTGGGTATGGAATGTTATCTGATTGGGTTTAGCCTCAATACCATTCATAGTTACAAAGGATTTAGGGAACGGCCCAACAAAAAGTCAAATTAACATTTGGTTGGGTTGAGCTTAACATTTTACTACATGAGTACTCGGAAATATCGCTTCAAATGGTCGAGGTGTTGTTCAAATTTTAGAAATTTAACTAAAATTTTGTTAGCGTATACCTCTATTATATTGCCAAGCATTTAGATAACATTACATTCACCAACTATTGATAAGTGGCTGGAAATTTTTTGAGATTGAAGGGCATCAATTTATAGAAAAAGGTGCCTCATTTAGTGATGAATGATGCCTTCTCCTAGTTAAGAGAGTACATCAATATTTGATTGTAGCCTAAAAAGGCATCTATAAAACTAAATAGCTCATGGTCTGTTGTTGCATCAATCATTTGGTCGATGTATGGGAGTGAAAAAGAGTCCTTTAAGCAAGGCATTGTTTAAGTTTATGAAATCAATACACATCCTCTACTTCCCTTTCTTCTCTATGTTAGCCAACCAGTTGATGTAATGGATCTCACAAAACAAATTGATGTTAGGAAGTTTGTGAATTTATTCATTCATGACTTGATTGCATTCTATACCAAAATTTCCTTAATTTTCCTTTACTGGAGGATGATTAGGGTTGAATTATAGATTATGTGTGCAAATATATAGGTTGATATCGACCATGTCTACTTGAGACCATATGAAACAATTTTTATCCTCCATCAATTTTTTTATCAAAGATTCTTGAATGTGTGGATTGAGTCTATGCCAATTATCACAATCCTTTTTGGGAAATTAGGGTTAATTTGCACTTGTCAAGCTATTCTACTAGTGGCTCTTTTGGTTGTTGTGGTGGCGTTTCTACCTGTAATTGCTATAAGTTGTGCAAATTCACCTTGATGTGCTATGTTAGGAGGCCTAAGATTCTTCTTGAGCCCTACGAATCTCCTTGTCTCCCCATCGTGTTTGGAAGCATACCATTTGATGGTATGTTGAGAGTATTACCCGCATTTCATGTATCCACAATTGTTTGAGTATGATGTTGCAAGTAGAGGAACAACTAAGTGCTAGGAACTTAGTGTTGATTTTGATCATTTTAGCAAATATTGGGAGTTGGTTTCTCCTCTAGTGTGCTTATGCTCCACTTTGAATCTAATGAGGATGGTAGACTACTTCTAAATTTTCTCTTTAGGACCCTTATTTCCTTAACTATGTTGAGGATTATGACATTGCCATTTGCCAATAAGAATCCATCATATCAAGCAGCTATCAACTGATAACTTGATCACTAGCGCATCATGGGGTGGGGTGCCTAGATCTATGATCTCCGTATCGGAAAAACTAATAGGTTGGTTGAATGGAGTCAAGTTAACTATCTTATTGGGTATGTGCTCTATGTTGAAATCTTATTTAAAGTGGTACATGTAGTGTTTATATATTTAAATTAGTCTTTACAAATCAATTCTTTTTCTAAAATGATCTTTACAATCCGACAAATTAAGTTAAATGTATTATATTTAACTACTTAGAGAAACCACTTTAAATAAAAATTAGATTTATAAAGACCGATTTTAACAATGCTTTTTTATAGGGATCCTTTTAAATAGACCTACATTCTAAAGAGACTAAAATGATCTCTCTCTCTCTCTCTCTTCTCTCTCTCTCTCTCTCTCTCTATATATATATATATATATATATATATATATATATATAATGAGAATATGAGATTTGTTGTAATTTTTTCCATCTACTAGAGGTAGTTTCCATCACCTATGTGGATAGTTTCCTAACCTAAAACATAAATGCCTAATATTTACAAATTGCTACTGCTTTTCTTTCTAACATTTAGATATGATAGCTTTCTAAGATAATTATAGTAGTTTTCTCCACCCACCCATCTATTGTGGTTAGTTTCCAAACCTAAATTATAAATACACAATATTTACAAAAATATAGTCATTTATTTTTCTTCTGGCATTCAAATACTATAATTTCCTAAGCTACTTACATTCGTTTCATTTTCTTATTAACATTAGTTTCGACCACCTATAGTGGTTAGTTTATTCACTTGAGAGTGTTAGTTTTAAGTTTTCACTGAAGAGAACTAATTCTCATTAGATATTTTCCTCCCCACACATTTACTTGCTAGAAAACTAGTTTAATTAACTTGAATGCGCTAAAATATTGCAATTAGGAGTGTACACAATTCTATTTGGTGCGACATTTACCTCAAGCCAAACCAAATCAAATTGTGATTTTATGGTTTGCAAACAAAAAACCCTAAATCCAATTTTTTTATTATATATTTTTCTTTCTGAATTCCATACCAAAGTTCATTTTGGTTTGTAATTTATGCACAGTAAGTTTTAATATTTGTTTTAATGCTTGTTTTACAAATAAAATTTTATACTCTTAAAATTAAAAAACTAGTCGACTATATTTTTTTATAATTTTACAACCATTCTAAAATGTAAATATAAAACCAAGTACATGACCAATAGTGAATTACTTTCGTAATACTACTTTCGGAAGAAAGAAATAAAAAAAGAAAAAGAAACTGGTAATGTAAACGTATGGCATAAGAAGAAAGAAGGAAACTAGAGCTACAATTTACCGCTTTTTATACCACTTCGAGCTACAATTACATGTTTTAATTATTAACCGTAATTTAATTATTGAAAGCATTACAAAATTATTTTTATAAATTTTAAATAGAACCGTAATTTTTCAAACCATAAAATATTATGAATATTCCTAACTCCAAAAACGAATTTACAAGTCAGCAAAAATATTAAAACTAAAATTTGAATTCTTTCATCAAGTGGAATTATGATAAACTGAAACATCACTGTAGTTATGTTATTGGGGCATATCTAGAACTTTTGGGGTGAGTGATTATACTTCATACTCATAAGTAGTGTCGGTGTTATCTGATATTTACTTATTTGATCCGATATCCGAAACGATCCGATTCGAAAAAGTAAATAATCGATTTATTTATTTTTTCAAATCAAATATCCGATCTGGTCAACGAAAAGTCAAACAAACCAAATATCTGATCCAACAAATATAAATAATATCCGATCCGAATAAAAATATTTACACATTTAGTTTATTGTTTTATATATACTTGTATATAAATAAATTTAGATGTGTGTGTATAATTTTTACTTACTTTATTTATTATTTGAGGCAACATTTAATTTAGTTGAAATTATTTTTTTAATATAATCCATTTTTAGATATTCATAAATAAATAAAAATATTCTACGTGCTGATAGACTCCACCCACCCCTTCCTTATTTTAGTTTTAACGTCGGATATTTACCTAGCGAATCGGATATTTGCTGGATAATATCAAATCTATTTATGATTTGGTAGTTTTTTATATTTAAAAATTTATTTGGATAATATCAATTATATTTGATATTCAATCCGAAAATTCGAATATCCAATCTTTTAGATATCTAAAATTTCAAATCAAATATCAAATATTATTTTCAGATATATGATAATCAAATATCTAAAATATCAGATATTTAAACTGTGAACGGTCCTACTCATAAGTAGACCGAAAAAAAAAATCTAATGGCCACCTGACTTTTTAATAGGAGCCATATATACGTAAAAATAATAATATCAGGACTAGTTGTCTTCTAAAAATGCTCTACGAAAAGAAGGGAAAATTGAGGACTAGGCCGAATTCATGATTGACAGCTTGTTGCTATAAAATTCCAGGTTTTTAGTGCGAATCTTTGGAAATGGTTGGTGTTGGTTCATAAAAAATAAAAATGGTCACCCCTTCATGGGTCGGGTTAGGTATAATTTTATATACTACCTTCTGATGAAAATGTTTAATGCGTCGACATTACTAGCATAATATATTGTGCATATATTATATATAAATCTGGCGTTGTATCATTACATTAATTATCTTCCTAACGAGCGAGGAAGGAAATTAACTGCGTAATTAAGAAAGCGATGGAATTACAAATAACAGTGTTCGTAAGCTGCACGTTTAAGTTCAATTAATTCAGTTGCTCGGCTGCTTTCCCTTCTTCATGACGTGCCTCCTCAGACCTGGAATATGGACGTTACATATGTAGTCTTTCCAATCTATGTTCCCAACGTCGAACTGAAACATCGTCTTTTCCTCGTCCGACATTCCCTCCATCAGAGACTGAGTGCTGCTGTTGTCGAACCTGCAGAGATGATGAAGATATATGTATGTGGGACTCCAGTTTAATGTTACTGCTGCTGCTATCTATGGTGCGTGGACTTACAATTAATTATTACACGTGCTAATGTTCTTGTTTTCTCTGAGTTCAAATAATTATTACCTTCCCCCATAAAAGCTGTACGGCTGGTACACACTCGCTAGGTACTTGGCTTGCTCGGAGCATTTTCTGTATATATTCTCCAGCTTTCTCGTATTTGTTCTCCCTCCCAATGTCGGCACACTAGTAGTTGTCGAGGAGGAGGAAGAAGAGTTGATTTGATGTATTTTCTCCACCCACAGTTGGGATGAAAATTCTTCCATCGAGCCGTAGAATTTAAAGGTATCAACTTGAACAGGCCTGCCTTCTGAGTTCATGTAAGGCAGTCTCCTGAAGTGTTCGTACATCAACTCAGCTAAATTCCTGTAGAATAGTGGGTTTACCACTGATGATGCAACCTGATATACACTGATTCCTGGCTGTCCTGCAATGCCATGCTTTGCTATGGCTGCTAATGTAGCACTAACAACCATGTCAGCTGGAACCTGCAAGCAAGTGATGGCTAGCCGAATCATATGATGCATGCATGGGTAGTTATACTTACATATATGTCACCGATTGCTCATTTCTCCTCCCCGAAAGAAAAACATATGTACTTAATTGGGGGCCTACTTACGACATCAATGACCCCGTTTGGGTTGACGGGAAAGCCAGAGAGCTGTCCCTTTCCATAATATGCGACAACCGGATCCATCATCCTGGAAAAAAGCACACCGGTACACACACACATATATATGCATGAGACAGATGAAAGTAGGCATGATGAGTTTATTCATCTCACTGATCTGTTTGATTCAGTGTCATATATATACATACGTCTATATGCTTACCTATTTCCTTCAATCCAGCCAGGGAATGGATCTTTATAGGTGCTCTCAACTACACTAGGCCTGAGTATGACCACTGGCACGTCACTTTCATATTATTACCAAGCAACATCTCCCCCATTGCCTTGGTGAACACATACGTATCTTGCCATCCATATTTCCTTGCTCTAGTAGTCGGGCAGTCACGCACACGGCGGGCGCACGCAGGCAGACAACACACACATATATAGTAAGTTAAAAAAAAAAAAATTAAAATGGCATGTATCTGCGTGGTGATGGGATAGAGATAGACAGCGAATATGATGTCATGCACGTAATTAAGGTACCTTTCGAGGCCTACTTCTTTCAACTTCTGAGCAAGTTTATTATCTTCCGAAGAAACACCTCTTTTTGCTAATATGCTCGAAACTAAGTTCATCTCAGCTTCGACGTCTAATATAGGGCGCCTCCTTGCTTGATCGTTATCTGGCATCAGGTTTTCTGTTGCAACGCTATCACCAATTTTGAACGGCTTCTCCATGATTCTTCCTTGCCTTTGTCCGTTTACATATGCTGTGGTATCCGTTTACATATACGATGTCATTGCCATGCACTTGTTGTGGGGCAAAATTTAGTAGCTGGCAAGGTTCCACTGGCTCAATTATAAGACAAGGACATAAATTACCGGTCGACACTTGGAGGAATAGTTTCAGCTTCTTGCACCGTTTTGCAAAGGCCATCATGCGCCCTGGTCCTCTTGTGTTGATGTCGATAGCCACATCATACCTGCACCCATATTTGACTCAAAAACAGTTACTTGTGTTGAAACCTTAATAATAATGGATAGAAAAACAGAAAAAAGCATATCTAGCTAGCTAGCTTATAACAGAGACTGATGATCAATGACAGATGCCATAAAGGATTGATGGATTGATTTTTTTTTTCCTCCTTCCTTTGGGTAACCTTTCATGGAAAGTTGTATTTGCAGCCGAGTTTACTATGATATCTACATCTTCAGAAATCATATCCGCCGTATCATCATCTAACCCAAGATTATATTCACGGACATCTCCGACAACCGGTACGAGCTTGCTTAGCATAAAGGATTCATAAGATTTCCCATGGATCCGTCTCATGCACTTGAAAATCTCTGCATTTATGATCTGTAACAAAACAATTATCATTCCAGGTTATTACATTATATAAATATGTGTGTAGAATGTATAGAAAATATCCCGTCTTCTTCGGCAAGTTGAAGCAAAGGAATCAGCACAAACCTCATTTTTCAATCTCTGCAGTGCAGCGCCTTTGTTCTTGGCCTTGATCAAGACATAAATCCTTCCAACATCAGGTGCTGTCCGTAAAATCTTTTCTATGAGGACTGCAGCGTGCACGCAACACATATAAGTAAGGAGGCTTGATTTGGGTTTACACTTTACCAGATAAACAATACATCAAAAACATAAAAACTACAATGGCACATCGAAGGAAGATGCATGGATGGAAACAGAACCTTTGGCCAAAAACCCAGTTGCACCAGTGACGAAGAACCCTTTTCCTCCCAAAAACCTGACAATTCCAATCCCCTGATCTACCACCTGTGCTAAACTTGAACCGCCGCCGCCACCATAAGGCACCAAATCCTTCATCGCTAGCTCATCAGCCGTGCTCCTTCCATTTGAAGAAATCAGTAAGCTGCTACCCTTAGTACTTGCATCCATCACAGCACCGCCGCCACCGCTTCCATGATTAATCAACACCGATGATCTTTCAGATAGAACAGACGCGAATGCGTCTGTTTTTGTCATATTGCCATTGCTTTGGCAGTAATACATGCCTGAGTTCTTCTTGTTGCAGGACAGGCGGCGCCATCTATGCCTACTCTTGGACAAATCCTTGGGAGCAATGGTGAAGGAGTAGTTTTGGAACAAAGCACCCATCATCGCCACAGAAGAAAGTTAGGAGAGAGGTTGCAGACAAACTAAAAATCTGGAAAAAGAAAAAAAGAAGCTTACAGGTATGATTTTGTTGGATTGTAAAGAACTAATAATAATAATTAGCAGCTTATAACCACTTTCTGAACAAAAGCATGCATTATTAAAAATACAATATATTAATTCCAAGTCGTAAGTTTATGAAAAAGGAAATAGTAAACAACTATGGAAAATAAAGTTTGTGACTTTAGTTCTGATTTTGGAGATGGAAACTAAAAGGAGGCATGTATAAGTTGTGATTCATTCGAAGGATGGGCGAGCTAGCTGGGTTGGGGGGTATTGTGAGTGAGGGTAGCGAATTAACATTTTTAAGGTTGGGAAGAAGATGAAAGTTAGGTAGTTCTGGGATCTGGTTCTTGTTTGTTCAGAGCAGGCTCTCTTTTTGCCAGTCCAACTCATGCATTCCAACAATGGCTAAGATTGAGGATTATTTCCTATTTTCTTGCCCCCATTTTCATCATTCAGTGCATTAATTTCTTCTCACCCGTATCTTAAAAAAATCCCAGATTGTATAAGGATCAAAAAAAGGTTGTGGCGCGACCAATTAGCTAGCTAGTACAAGTTGTTCACTTCAAACAAAACAAAACAGATTATAAGACTAATCGAATATCAAGGAGAAGTACTTGTCGTAATTAATTGGAAAGTGTGGTGCCGACTGATGAAGTTGCTTTGACAGAATCAAAGTTTGGGAACTAAAGATCGAGGATTCAAAATCTGTTTCTTAAAGATTCAGGGTTTGTTTGAAGCTACTTAATCTAATTTAATTACTTATTTTAGAATTTTTTTAGACGATTTTTTTTCCTAAAATAAGTTACAGAACTACTTTTAATAGGTAGATTCAAACATGACTTCAATCTTTAATGCTTGCTTCAGCCTTGATTATGATCCCTCCATTGCTTCATTAACATGCGCGGGTGCACGCATATCCACAACCACCCACCTGCCTACCACACACCCAAACATGCAAGAACACACGCACAATACACACAAACAAATCCACATGTTTTGTTAGATTCTAATTGCTTATCTTGACTGTTTATTTGCGGTCATATAACATCAAACGGCTGTCTAGTTTGTCAAAATTTGAGTATTCTATTAGTTTGTGGAATTGCGTAAATGTAAAAATATATATTACGATACCAATGGAAAAACCAACTCAATTTTACATCTACCATCATATTCATAATTCTATAAACCTTCACTATATAGTCCTCGTATTTTACTTTATAAATATTTTATTATAAATAATAATTTTTTACTTCAGAAATATATTAATATAGGTATCTATTAGTAAAAAAAAATATCATAATCATTTATGTATAATTAATTTATTTTTTAAATGACTCAAATCAAAGATAATACATACATACATACATACATACATACATACATACATACATACATACATATATATATATTAAAAGATTAAATGATATTTCTAGTGTATTTGAATTCTATAAGATTTATAACCTACTTTTGGTTATCTAACTTCTTCTGAATCATTCTAATCTATTCATGTTTGAGTTCCTTATATTTTTTTAGTATTCTAGTCATATTTAAAATAATAAACATAGACTATGACAAAAAATATTATTTACATCTTGTTTTATTCTTACTCACATTTTAAGCCTCATTTTAGATTTCTATTTATCAAAAAATTATAAAGCTTTAGAGATAAACATATTTTAATATTTCTAAGATATAAATAAATTTAAAATATTTAACCTTTATTTTATTATTATTATTTTGTCATTTTTTGACATAATCAATTATCAAAACTTATCTTTTTTAAAATTGACAGTATCTAACCCTTATGGAATCTAATCATCCAATCAAAATCTAATTCTAACCCTTGATCTAGCCTATTTTTTCCCTAAGATGACAAGTGTCATTGGTAAAATATCCTAGAAAATATTCCCCAAATGATTCTTAGCTAACATTTTTTCATTCCTTATAACATGTGTTATAATCTAATCCTATTGTCCCCCTTGTTTTCTATCCTCCATGTGCCACATACCTTCTCCCGTGGCCCCCTCATTGTGCTCATTGAAGCCTCATAACTCATAAGGCACGCCACCTAGTTTACAAATATTCCCCAAATCACTTTTCCTCCAATCATCTTCCAACACCCAGCATACATCCTTCCTTCCCTTCATTTTTCCATGCAACCTCTCCCCCTTTTCATCCTATTTTTCTATGTATGAGTGTACATTCATAAACCCCATAAACGAGCATAGATGACTAACCAAAGCAATCATCACATTAGTACACTTTCTTAGGAATTTTTGTGTAAAATTGGCATGAGTCTTGGAGCAAAACCAACTAGTTTCTCTTATTCTTCTTCCTTTATATTCTTTTCCAAGTCTTTCTCCTTAGTTTCTTCCACTGTTCTATCCATTACTCCATTAAAATAGCTTTATCAAACCTTAATAAACTCAAACAAACCTTAGTTTAGCTCTTTTTGTGTTTTTGATTAAATAAAGGAGAGTTAACCCTTGGTTTTGTGTGAGATTAATTAATCCAACCATATTCTATATTTTTCCAAGGTCATTATATATTTCTATATCTTCTTAGAGGGTATGATCCATAATCCTTTTCATTTGATTCCAATCCCTTTTAATTTAAGTTAACTATATGTTAACATGTTTTTCTTACTTGATTTCTAATGTTTAAACACATTTTAAGGCTATTTTGAGCCCTTATACTTTTAATGAGATCTTCCCTTCTTCTGGATCAATTTTTTAAAATTATAATATGAGGTAAAATCTAGTTCTCTTGTGCTAAAGCACAATTTTTTCTATTATGACATGTGTTGAAGTGAATCTTAGTGTATTATGCATGTTTTGGTACGTTAAACATGTTAATTTTGTAATATGGATCATATGATGTATTTGATGGTTGAAAAACCTTATGTGTATTATGAATTTAATATAAGAGTGAAAACTATTAGAAGTGGTTATGTGAAATATTAGACACATATATGTTTAAGGGAAGCATGAACTAGGGTGATTTTAGACCTACGATTTTGATGTAATTTTCTTGATGAACTGCTGTTATTTAGCTAATAATTTTGATGCAAATAAGGTGTCATATGAAATATATATGCGTCTAGTTATGAAAAAACCAAATTATAGTTTGCAAAAAGGATTTGTATGTAGAAAGTTATGATCAATCTCTCAAAAGTATGCACAGTTTTCAATTTTTGTTGCCTTGATGATTAGCCATAGGTTTAATATCATTTTTTATATTATATTTAGATTTTGGTTAATATAATGATTCCATGATGTTTGTTGGCAGTTTTAGATAAAATTTAATGTATAATAAGTCGCCATTTTGATTAATATAACCTAAGTTATGATTAATTTAAGTTTGAGGAAGTTTAGTAAAACTAAGTGTATTGATCTTCATATTCTTCATGAATATCTAAAGTGTTCATTATTAATTATCCATTAATTACCATAATTAGGGGTATAAAAATGATTAATTAAGTTTATATGGGGTTGATTAAAGAGTAATCATTGTTAGACCCCAAATGACCATATTAACCTTAAAATGATAAAATGATGAATAAGTGAATAGTAAATGGTAAGTCTTGACCATTGACCATGACCTTAACCTTTGACTTTGATCTGGACTTTGACTTTTTTATTTTTCTCATTAAATAGTGATTTTTTAGAAAATGGCATAGAACCTTAATTTGCAATTCCAAACTCAAATATATCTAATATTTTAGTTTGTTTGGCCCTAAATTGGTCATTATGGGTTATAACTAGTTCTTTTGGAGTATGTTAATTAATGCAATTATAAGCTAAGTTCTTTGTAATCCATAAACACTGATGTGAACGTTTGGTGTAATCTATAAATTCCTGTTGTATGATATGTGGTGCTAGTTGGGTGTTATCTATAAATAATGTGTATGTGTAGCGTAAGCATGTGAAAAAACTGTCATGTGTGAATATGTTAAACACTTACAAACATTAAGGGTTAGTGTAATATAAAACCCTAGGTGTCATTATGTGTAAATACACTTACCACTTGAGTCTACAAACGACATTAGATGTTGAGGCTTTGTGTGATATAAAAACCCCAAGTATCGTTATGTGTGAATATATTAAACACTTGAGTCTATGGACTACATTAGACATTGAGGGTTAGTAAAATATAATAACTTGAAGTATTGTTATATGTGCATACATTAAACACTTGAGTCTATAGACTACATTATCGGTAATAGATAAAATTGACGGGGATTTTAGCAATATCTCGATACATTCTCTAATCTATAAGATGTAAAAGTATCCTATAATGAAATACACATTTAAGCATTAGACTAACCAAGTTGGTTGTTATCAATATGGTAGCAGGGCTTAGTATTCCCTAAGAGTTTGTGTGATATTAAAAATCCCCTAAGAGCTTATTCGAGGATAAACAACCCCTTAGTTTTGTTCAATATGGTTCGGATGTTTTATGTGTAATAATTTTTTTGAAACATTTTAATAACATTATATTTGTATGGGTGTAACTGTAACACCCCAAATTTACTACTGAAAAATTTCGTTTAAATCCAGATGTTTAGCGGAAGCGAAAGAATTAAAATCGTAAACTTGGGGGTATTACCGCCACACTTAGTACCAGACCGGTTCACTCCTACCGTTCCGATACTAAGTGCTAAGGCTAAACTAAACAATCATTAAGTAAGAATCATCAAAACGTAGGTCCATAGTTAACATAGACCATTCACGAAAACCACGAGTCAACAACAGTTAAAATATCGTTAAGGTTGCAACTTAAGAGTACGGTTTCAAAACAAGAAGTGTAGTACAAAATATAGCTAAATAAAACATATCCCAATGGACCAATATCCGGATCGCCTACTCACTCAAGTCAAGCCTTCCACCCCAAACTAGTAACCAATCAAATCTGCATAGGAGGTCTGCTCCCCACCATCGGTGGATCATCACAGAACCCATTCAATCAAGGTAGTATCAGTACGGGTCCAATACTGAGTAAGGGCGCAGGTGCGCTAAGGCCAAGCATACAATCACACCGCATAGCACGCATAGCACAATCATATAAGTCATGCAATAACACACAAGATAAGGCCTGAGTACTTTCGGGTGACTTATTATTTATCCTCATTAATAAAATGTCCATTTCACACATACTCTTTAATAACCCATGTGAGCGTGGGAGCCCACTATTATAGCCGGTGGACCGGAAGATATACGCACAGGGCAGAACGCCTCTGATCCACTATTATAGCCGGTGGACCGGAAAATAAACGCACAGGGCAGAACGCCTCTGATCCACTATTATAGCCGGTGGACCGGATCATGGCCCCGACTCACATGGTGTTTCGCTTTAAGTACTTAGTATCTTTCCCATGGATTAACTTATTCGTTTGGTTTGTTGAGCACGAGATCCCCCACTATTATAGCCGGTGGACCGGAAGATAACGCACAGGGCAGAACGCCTCTGATCCACTATTATAGCCGGTGGACCGGAAAATAAACGCACAGGGCAGAACGCCTCTGATCCACTATTATAGCCGGTGGACCGGATCATGGCCCCGACTCACATGGTGTTTCGCTTTAAGTACTTAGTATCTTTCCCATGGATTAACTTATTCGTTTGGTTTGTTGAGCACGAGATCCCCCACTATTATAGCCGGTGGACCGGAAGATAACGCACAGGGCAGAACGCCTCTGATCCACTATTATAGCCGGTGGACCGGAAATAAAACGCACAGGGCAGAACGCTTCTGATCCACTATTATAGCCGGTGGACCGGATCATGGCCCCGACTCACATGGTGTTTCGCTTTAAGTACTTAGTATCTTTCCCATGGATTAACTTATTCGTTTGGTTTGTTGAGCACGAGATCCCCCACTATTATAGCCGGTGGACCGGAAGATAACGCACAGGGCAGAACGCCTCTGATCCACTATTATAGCCGGTGGACCGGAAAATAAACGCACAGGGCAGAACGCCTCTGATCCACTATTATAGCCGGTGGACCGGAAAATTAACGCACAGGGCAGAACGCCTCTGATCCACTATTATAGCCGGTGGACCGGATCACGGGCTCGATCAACATCTTTCGCTTTACGTAATTAATGTCTTATCCGTGTCTTATTGAATCACATCACACCCTTGACATGCATGCGGTTAATACCTACTACTTTCCCCTCCAAAGGGACCGTCCCATATTTTGAGACCCGTACCTCTTCTCACACCCAGCATCCATCCCTCGTAGACTTAGGTAAAGTAGCATATAGTAAGACACAAACTCCAAGGATATAGGCCATCCCAACACATATGATATCGACTCCGCATGTCCTCATCCCTCTAGGGTTCCTCCTTGGAGACTCTAATCAGACCTATGTGGCCCAACTCTTTCTTACTTACCCAAACATTACTTTGTTCTCTATCTCGCACCTCGTTTTTATTTGGAAATTCCCCAAATGTATTACTTTATCTCCCAGGTTCACGTGTGACCGGCAAAAACCTAGATGGCCACCCAAAACCCTAGCACTTTACTTCCTCAACAAGTAACCTCCCTCTTTCACCCCAAAATCTCCCCTCTCCTTTAGAAAACCCATACTCATCCTTTATATAAGTGAATTCTCACTCTCAACCCCATACTCCATCCTCCCTTGATCATTTTATTTTACCCTTGTACCCTTCAATGTCCTCATTTTCTCCCAAAACCCTAATTGGGTCCCTTAGACACCCTTACATCGACCCACGTAAAATTTTGCACCCAAGTCTCCAATGGATCCATAACTTTAACATTATCTTATTTACTTCCCAAAATCAACCTTCCTCCAATAATATTCATCCCTACGCATAATTTAGATACTCCATGCAGACTCCCCAACACCCACTTACTCGCAAAACCCTAATCAGATCCCTTATGCACCAACTCACGTACTATCTTTCATAATAAGTCTCCCATCACTCCAAGACTCTCCAAAACTCTCACTTACAACCCAAATCAACTTTTCCCACGTAAGGATCACGCACATGCAAGATCTAGTTCCCCCATGCAAACTTCCCAAATGTCCACTTTCCCGTTGTTCTTTTATTATCATTTCATGCTACCAAAACCCTGGCATGCATGTCCTAGAGGGACATATCATGTCACATCATCAACATCAAATATCAACATAGAACATGTCATACTCATATAATGTAAGGCACATACATCATACCTCATTATCCACGCTGCGCTACACAAACGGTTTATTCATAACACATGCATAATACACATTATCATGGCATACCCATCATTCATCAACACATTATATTACACATAGCACAAGGCCATAGCTTCGTCCTTACCTAATACGACACCGGTCTTGGAGCACGCTCCTATGCCTCCTCCGGATGTCGACTTGACTCGCCTATAAAAGGGAAAACTAGAGGTTACTTTTCCTCCGACCAAAACACTATTCTTTCTACCTTACCCTTATCTTTAACTTACCATTAGGGCTAAAAATAATAATATTACTTTTATAAGTAAAAGTATGGTAATTATTCTTAAGGTAGCTAATCATGCTACTACTAATAAGAGTAGGTATTAATAGTTACAATAATTTAAAGTAATTTTAATAATATTTATTATTAACGGTATTAGTTCAATGTTACTAATAATGATGATAGTAGTAGCAATAGTAAGGTTAGTGGTATGTGAAATATTACTAATAGTGACAAGGAACTAAAATAATAATAATAATAATAACAATAACAATAATAATAATAATAATAATAATAATAATAATAATAATAATAATAATAATAACCATGATAATAATGATAATAGTTATACTATTAATAATAACAATAAGGGTGTTAAAATAATAATACTAAAGTCATAAGTAACTAATAAATTAATACTAACAATTATAAATAAATCAAGGTTAGGTTGAATGATAATAATAATAATAATAACCATAATAATAATAACATTGATAATAATAATAATAATACTTCTAAAAATAATTAACATTGTATAACAAGGGTTTAGGGTTTGGGGAGCTTAGAGGACCACCTAGGGGTGCTGGTGGCACAGGTGGCGGTGCATGGCGCACGGCGGCGGCGGCGTTAGAGGGAGAAGGAAGGTGGAGAAGTGGTGGAGGGGAAAGGAAGGGAAAAGAGAGGTTGGCAGGGGAAACAGAGGGTCTAGGGAGGTTGGGGAAGCTCCCTTGGTGGTTTTGGGAGGTAGAGGAGGTGCTGGAAGTGGCGGCACGGCGGTGGGCGGCGGTGAGAAGGGCGGCGGAGTTCGAGATGGGTTTGGTCGGGAAGGGCACTTTGCACGCCTGGGGCGGCGCGTGTAGAGCAAACCAAAGGGTGAGGGAGGCTTGGGTAGGTGGAGGGTGATGCAGGGAAGGGTTTCGGGGTGGATCGAGCGGTGGCGATGGGCGACGGCGACGGGGCGGCGGTCTGAAGAGGGGGCGGCGCAAGAGGTGATTTCTGGGTATGATTTTCGAAAGAGCCCGACGCTGGGGCTTGTTGTAATACCCCGTATTTTCAAAACCTAATTTTATTAAGCCCAATGATTTTATTAGCGTAATTTGATGTAAATATTTAATTATTTTAATTTCGATTCGTTTTATGGATTTATCGACGATTTCGAATTCATATTTGAATTTAATTAATTGTTGTCGTTGCGAACCATTTTAGATGAATTCGTTCACGACCATGATTTTATTATATTCTTATGATTTCGATTTTCGGTTAAAAATATATATTCCCTTTCTTTCTCGTGTTTTGATTTTTAATATTTTAGATTCGTTTTCGATTATAACTTCGTCGTGTGATTACGACTTTATTTTGGAGTTATATTTCGTTAACGAGATATATTATTTAAATTATAAAATTTCGATTTAAATAGTTAAAGTTATTTTAATAATTTTATCTATAGAAAATATTTCCGACTTTAAATTTATTCGTTTTTAAAAATCGTTAATATCTTCGGGAAGTTTTAAATTAAAAATATTTTCGGAGTTTATTTATGAATTTCTTTTCGGAATTAATTTTCTTCCGTTTTACGATTTTTGGTTTATGGAAAATCGATTTCGGAAATTATTTAAGTTAGTCTCGGTTTATTAGAATTTAATTTAAATATTTACTTTTATGCTTTTAAATATTATTTCGATGTCTTATAATATATTTCCGTAAATAATACAAATTTTTATGTTCGTTGGTAAGTTTTCCGAAAATGTTTCCGAAATTCTTTATATAACTTTTTATTAATTTTAAGCTTTCGGAATCTTATGAAATAATTTTCGTTTAATGAATTTTAGATAAAATCTCCCAATAATAATTTTTAAATTTTTAATATTTTATTTTATATGTGTATTTGTAAAAAAAAAAAAAAAAAAAAAAAAGAGCCTAACCCGACCGTCGGACCCCCCCTCTTTCTTTTCCTTTTCCCTCCTCTCTCCCTTCTTTTCTATTTCCCTTTCCCGACTCCCCTGTGCTCTGCTCCCTGCGCAGAAACCCCAGCCCCGACCTCCTCCTCCCTGCTCCTCCTCGCCAACCACCGGCCAACCTCCAACCCCGCTAGCCCTCGTCGCCACCAACTGCAAGCAGCCGCGCCCAGCAGCCACGCACAGCAGCCGAAGAAGGCAGCAGCAACCGCGCAGGAGCAGCAGCGGCAGCAGCGACGAGCCACGCAGGCTGCGCCGCCATTGCCCGGTCACCGGCGAGCCTCGCTGACCACCGACGAGCCACCCCGGTCCCCGACGAAGCTTCTCCAACCTTCCTTTGCTCCGATTTCGTTGATTTTCGTTTGGTATAAATATCCGAAAACCCTAATATTAATTTGATTAATTGAGTGTGATTTAGCTTGTGATAAGCTAAATTAATTGTTGTATTATGTATATATGTGCTGTAAGATTGATTTGGATATGTTAATTGTATGGTTTGTGTTGAAAATTTGGGAAATTGAATTTTAGGTCGGGTTATGCCCAAATTTTTCGGATCCGTCCAATTTGGCGATTTTGGATAAATTGATTATACAATATGTTTTTAAATGTATTTAATTTCATGTCGGAAACCGTCAATTTGAGAAATTTATACGGAATCAATCGGAATTTGATTTCTAGGTCAAAATTCGTGTGTATTGAAATTGGGTTGCGTAATTGAGTCATTCCGCTCAATTGATTTTACAACATCGTTTGAAATGTATTTAATTTCATATCGGAAGTGTTGATTTGGGAAAATGGTATGTAATTAATCGGAATTGGATTTTTAGGTCAAAAACTTACGGGACTAAATCGGATTATGTAATCGTGTTGTTTTATTCAATTGACTATATAATTTACATTAGAATATATTTAATTACATTTTCGAACCGTCAATTTTATATTTTTGTCAAGAATTGATCGGATTTGCGTTTCGGGCTCAAAAACCCTAATTGTGCTAAATTGGGTATTTCTTTTAGCGGTTTTGATCAATTGATTATTTGATATGTTGTAAAATGTGTTTAATTGCATTTCTAAACATTCAATTTAATTAAATTAATAGAATTCAACCGAATTGCATTTTCGGGCCTAACACCCTAGATTTTAAGTGAGATTATGAAATTTGTTATGTGTATAATTGTTTTTCTAAAATTAAATTTGTAGAAATATTTGAAATGATCCTAATTGCTTTCTAATACCTTTAATTGGAATTAATTGATTTGAATTATCTGAGTTTGTGTCGTGGGCTTTAAAACCCTAATTTTGAAAACGGATCGTCTTGAATTGGTTAATCGGAAGACTGCTTTGTTAAAATTAATTATCTAGATTTATCTAAAATTAGTTTAATTGTGTTTTAAAACTATCAATTTGAGGTAATTGAAGTGATTTGGTCGATTCGTAGTTTAGGGATTTAAAAACCCTAATCTTCGGGGATTGTTTTATAAATTGATTTTGCTGTGTGTCTTTTATCTAATCGATTTCTGTCTTTGGGTTTTAAATCATTTGATTTATATTTTAGTCTTAAATCTTAATAGAGCTATGCTCTTGAGTCCTAAGTTTTGGACACGTTTTCCAAGAAAGATCATTCATATTCGTTTGTATTTATTTAATTATAATATGTGAATTATTAATCGATAAGATAGTTTCTAACCTAGTTCCGATTTCTATCGGCGATCTAGGAAAACTTTCTCGTGGATTGTTGAGCTTTCGATAGCTCTCTCTCATTCTCAATTTGCTTAGCTAGCTTCGGATTGAGGTAAGTCTTACTTACCTTTACTTATGGCTGAATTTGGATGTATGTCTACTTGAAGTGAAAGGTGATAAGTATGCCTATCGATTAATTAATTATGTCAAGTGGATGTTGTGTTCTGTGTGGTAATTGCATGTATGTACAAGTTTATAGCCTTAATGCAAATGTGTGTTAATATGACATTGGATATGGTATGTATTTGATTATTTGAATGGTTGAATATTGATTGAAATTATATGATACCCTATGCTGTATTCTTATGCCATGGAATTATTTATGTGGGCCTATTTTACGGTCGGTTAAAATCATTGAATAAGATACTAATTATTTAAAGTGAAAGATACGTGAGTTCGAGTTAGGGTATTTCCAAGGTGAAACACGGAGGCCTAGGGAGGTTGTTCGGCGGGGGTGTGTTGTCCCCGAGAGGTGCTTCAAGCCGTTCCACCGGTTCAGAATAGTGGCTCAGGAGCGTTTTGCCCTGAGAGGTGTAGAGTTCGTTCCACCGGACGATAATAGTGGCTCAGGTGACTTGTCCCTGAGAGGTGCTTCAGTCCGTTCCACCGGATTAAGAATAGTGGGGCCCTATACTCATCGTGAATAAGAATATGATATGAATTAAGTAATGAATAAGACACTAATTATTTAAAGTGGAAGATTACGTGAGTCTGGACCAGGTGTAGGATCCCTTCCACCGGATGATAATAGTGGCTCGGGTGTGTTGTACCCGAGAGGTGCTTCAAGCCATTCCACCGGTTCATAATAGTGGCTCAGGAGCGTTTTGCCCTGAGAGGTGTAGGATCCGTTCCACCGGATGATAATAGTGGCTCGGGTGTGTTGTCCCCGAGAGGTGCTTCAGACCATTCCACCGGTTTAAGAATAGTGGGGTCCCTGAACTCATCGTAAATAATAAAATCGAATGTAATAATGATTATCATTGGATTGTTAGATTGGTGTTACTTAGCATGCTATCGTGATTTCTTGTACGCTTGTATCTTATGTGTTTTATGCTTATTTCCATGAGTTTGGTAGTATTGATTTACTCAGTACCGGACCCGTACTGATGCTACCTTGATTGAATGGGTCCTGTGATGATCCACTGATGGTGGGGAGCAGACCTCTCATGCAGGTTTTTGATCGGATATTGTATTTGGGTGGAAGGCTTGACTTGAGAGAGTAGGCAATCCGGAATTTGATCTATCGGAATTGGTCTTGTTTAACTGTATTTATGTCTGGAAATTTCAAGTGTTGTATTTAAAATATCAAGGGTATTGTAATTAACTTTTAATTTATCGTACTCTGATAAGCTTTTAAAATTCGGATTTATTTCGCAGGTTCCGCTGATTGATTCAGCGATGATTTTATTTAGTGAATTGATTCACTTGTCATCTGCCTGTGGATATCTCCTTGTGGGAGTTTATTCTTACGGCATTGATGTTTAAAATTCTGTTTAACAGGTTTTAGCCTTGCATCTAGCATAAGATAGATGGTGGACATTTATCTTGTGTTAGATGTGGCGGTAACATTCCCCAAATTCTCTCCTAGCTTCTGCTTTATCCTTTCAAATTTTTTTTTTCAGGAGTGAATTTTGGGGGTGTTACACTTGTGGGGGTATTTATAGGCTCGAATTGGGAAAATCGAGAGAGGGGGCAAGGGAGGACAGGTCAGGCGGCGGTTTGGGGCACGCCGGCCGGCAGGGGCAGCCGACGCAGGTCTGCCATGGCAGACCTATGTGCTGGTCGGGAAAAGAAGAGAAAAGGTGCGGGGCGGCCTAGGGATGATGGGGGGTGTCGGCTGGTCGAGGGAGGGTGGCCGGCAGGGCAGAAAAAGGGAAAGGCGGCATGCAGGCGGCATGCAGGCGGCGCGGGCAGGCGGTCGGCGCAGAGGGGGAAGGGCGGCGTGTTGCAGGTCGCGCGCGGGAGGAAGGAGAAAAGGGAAAGGGGTTGGACCGGTCGGTCCAGGAGAGAAAAGAAACAGAACCGGCCGAGCGGTTCGGCGAAGGAGAAGCAGGCCAGGCCTGCGAGCGAGACGGGGGGAAAGGGGGAGAGAACCGACCTGGGCCGATGGGCTGGCCCAGTCGGGGAAATGGGGGAGAGAAGGGAGAAAGGAGAGGGGGAAGGAAAAGAGAAAAGAAAAGGAAAATAAGGGAGAAAAAGGGATTAAGGAAAATAATTAAGGAAGAAAATAATTAATATGATTTATGGGGTGAGTTATAGTATTTTTAGTAGAAAATTAAAATTTTAGTAATTTATCTTAATATATCTAATTATATTAGTTTAAAAAGGTAGCTTTTAGAAAAATATTGGTTTAAACCTTATTTAAATAAAATGAGTATGATAAAATAGTAATTTATTTATTTTAATTTATTAAACGCTCACATCTAATTTGGTATACTTAAAACCCCCAAAATAATTAAGTTAAATAAATTTAAAAGGCAAAGTCCTCAACGTAATTAAATTAAATAAGTTTAAGAGTTAAATTTTCTAATAAAAGTAATTTATTAAATTATAGGCTTTTAAAATTTTCGGGGGATTACAGTAACAATCTCCCCATGTGCTCCTTTAAAAGATTACACGTTATCTGCACTAGGTTTCTCGAAAGTGAAAGCATATATAAATGTGATATGTTTAAGCATGTGATTTCATGAGTTTTCCTTTAAACGCTTATAGGAGATATATTTTACTAAATACTTAATTGTATTAACCCCGTGAGTGGTGTTGTATTGATCCCGAAACATCGGGAAAGAAATTAGACTTGCTTTGCAAGTTACCTGATTTTGTAAAGTCTTATATGGCGGAGCGATGTTATTCATTACGTTGGTTATCCACACTTTCTTTTCTCGTCATTATTTCCCTATACCTATTGCACAATTTCTATTAAAAAGTTAAACATCTGACACTTCTATTTATTATTTTGATTTATCTCATTTAAAGAGTTTCTCACACTTTGATTTCCCATTAAGTAAGTCTTACATCTGTCTCTATTTAGCTACCAACCACATATGATTCCTTGACGTATGAGAACACCTGATCTTGACATAGGTTAGATAATTGTTATATCTACTCCATGTTTGATGAAGCGGTTTAAACCCCCATTTTTTAGCTTCGGTAAAACCATTTCAATTTTTTTTTTTGAGATTTCCATACTTTTATGGAACTAGGAAAACCAAAATTTATACCTCATTGGTTCTTTTGGTTTCATTTATATTTCGAACCTCGAAGATATCAAGGTATAATTTATATTATATTATACAATCCTTATTTCAGTGGTTGAGCTTCCCACAATGGAAGTAAGACTTATCCTTCTTTGAGTTCCCTTGTTTGCTTTTAGACCTCCCATGCTTTGATTTCTGCCCTTGGATCTCCCTTGGTTTGCCACAAGTGTCTTGGACTTTGATGACGAGGCCACAATGTCTCCTCTTATCATATCTTCTACTAAAAGTGATGTTGTCACCAATGTCATCGTGAGCTTTTCACCCAAGATGAAATTGCTAAGAGACTGACATAAAATCTCTAAGTTATCCAATGAATAAACTAGGAGCAATAAAACTTTAACTTCATCCCCAAACACTATCTCCACTTTCTTCAATTGGATGAATATGTTCCGGAACTCATTGAGGCATATTGTAATTTTTTTTCCATCTTCGTACCTTAATTTATACAAATTTCTCATGAGTTGTACCTTATTTATAGTAGTCTTATTTGCATAAAGTAGATCCAACTTGGAGTGCACTCCATATGTCATAGTTTCTTCCTTAATATAATAAATGACAATGTCATCCACCCATCGACAGATATAACCACAAGCTCTTATATTAAGCTTCTTCCATTTCCCTTTCTTTTATTTTATGCTCTCAAGCATGAATCATTCATTTTCAATCTAGTTGGCCAACTCTTTTACATAGAGTAGGTATTCCATGTTTCTCTTCCACTATCTATAATTCGTGTTATTAAATATCACCATGTCCTACCTACTAGCTACCATGATTGTGTAACACCCCCAAATTTACTACTGAAAAATTTCATTTAATTCAAAAGGTTTAGCGGAAGCAAATGAATTAAAACCATAAACTTGGGGGTATTACCGCCACACTTAGTACCGGACCGGTTCACTCCTACTTCCCCGATACTAAGTGCTAAGGCTAAACCACGAAAATCGTTAAGTAAGATCCATCAAAACATAAGTGCATAGTCATCATAAATCATTCATGAAAACAAGCTGCCAACCATAGTTAGAACATTGTTTAAAATTACAACTTAAGAGTTACACTCCAAGATACGAACATAATACAAATACGACTAAATTAAAATAGACGAAAACAAGGTTAGAAAAGGAGTCTGGCCGGCTCGCTCTCGGCCCCAACCAAGATAGGCTCAACAATCGGCCACACCCGATGCCTCGTAGGTATCGTAGGCATCGAAAACATGGTCTCCTACCTGCACAAGGTCAGATGGGCCCTCTACTCGTGGCAATGAGCAACACCCATGAAACGGATGATCAGTACGCTACATACTGAGTAAGGTAACAGACGAGCTAAGGCTAACACATAGGACATGTAATACAAGTTCAGCACATAGACAACAGACAATAACATGCAAGAAAAGGGCCAATTACTTCCTCAGTGCCTTATCCTTTTATTTTCATTAATGATAATAAGTCCATTCCACACATTCTTCAATAGTTCATGTGACTGCGGGAGCCCCACTATTATAGCCGGTGGACCGGAAGATAAACGCACAGGGCAGAACGCCTCTGATCCACTATTATAGCCGGTGGACCGGAAAGTAAACGCACAGGGCAGAACGCCTCTGATCCACTATTATTTGCCGGTGGATCGGACTGGCCCCGACTCACATGGTGTTTCGCTTTAAGTACTTAGTATCTTTCCCATGGATTAACTTATTCGTTTGGTTTGTCGAGCATGAGATCCCTCACTATTATAGCCGGTGGATCGGAAGGTAAACGCACATGGCAGAACGCCTCTGATCCACTATTATAGCCGGTGGACAGGAAAATAAACGCGCAGGGCAGAATGCCTCTGATCCACTATTATTGCCGGTGGACCAGAAAATAAATGCATAGGGTAGGACGCCTCTGATCCACTATTATTTGCTGGTGGACCGGACTGGGCTTGACTCAACATCTTTTGCTTTACGTGATTATGTCTTATCTGTGTCTTATTAAATCACACATCACCCTTAACATGCATGCCAAACAACATTCTACTGCTTTCCTTTCAAGCGGCCCGTCCCATATGTTGAGACTCTAACCCCCCCCTTTCACACCTCGACATTCTTTCCCATAAGCCTGGAGACCCTAGTTGGACCTATGTGGCCCAATCTCTCCTTACTCACCTCACCATTATTTGTTCCTTGCCCCCACATCTCATTCTTACCAGGTCAACCAAAAGGCATATCATTTTACTCCTCAACCTCACATGCGATCGGCGAAACCTAGTTGGCCAACTCAAACCCTAGTAGCTTACTTCTTCCCCAAGTAATTTCTCCTCTTGATCCCAAGGTCTCTCCTTTCATATGGAAACCCATACCCACCTTTTGTATAGTGAATTCACACTCTTAACCCATACTCCACCCCTCCTTAATCATCCGCACTTTCGTACTCCCCAAGTATTCACTTCCTTACCGAAAGCCTAGTTAGGCCCCTTATGCACCCTCATACCAACCTATGTACTATCTTTCACCCCAAGTCTCCAATCACTCCACAACTCTCCCACTCTCTTATTTACACCCAAATTCAACCTTTCTCACGTAGGACACACCCCCATGCAAGAGTTAGTCACCTCATGCAAGCGCCCCCAAGTCACCATGTAGATTTTAAGGTCCACCTACATGATTCACAACTTTCATTTATTTTGGACGTCCCTCCCACTTAAATCTTCTCTCATGGATTAGGAGGTATTTTGGTCAACCCCATATCCCCCCTTAATGGTCTCACTTCCCATTCCCATCTTATTATTCTTTTAGTCCCATTTCATAATATCGAAACCCTAGCATGCATGTCCTAGAGGGCCGTATCAACACAACATAATATCACACATAAAGCATGCCATTCTCATATCATGGAAGCACACATGACGTACCTCAATTCCCAAGTTGTGCTACACATGAGACAAGTTATCCATAAATCATATAATACACATTAGCATGGTACACACAACGATCAACACATCACATCACACATAGCACAAGGCCATAGCTTCGTCCTTATCTAACACGACACCGGTCTTGGAGCATGTTCCTACGCCTCCTCCAGGTTTCGACTTGATTCGCTTATAAGAGGGGAAAACTAGAGGTTAATTTCCCTCTGACCCAAAACACCACTCTTTCTACCTTACCTTATCTTTAACTTACCATTAGGACTATCAATACTAATAATGCCTTTATAAGTAAAAGCAAGTAGGGTTTCATTCTTAAGGTAGTTAATCCTGCTACTACTAATCAAAATAGGTCTTAATAGTTATGATAATTTAAGGCAAATATAATAGTATTATTTATTAACGGTAATAGTTTCAATGTTAATAAAAATGGTAACAATATTTAGTGCTAGTGAGGTTAGTATTGTTCTAATACCACTAATAGCAATATTACTAATGATGATAGTGAGAATAATAATAATAATAATAATAATAATAATAATAATGGTAGTAATAATAGTAACCATAATAGTAATAATAATAATAATAAAAGTAATAACGAGGATGATGTTGAAATAGTAACACTAAGTTTATAGGTCATTAATATTAATAGTCATACTAGTTATGATTATTTCGAATCCAGGTTAAATAATAATAATAATAATAATAATAATAATAACCTTAAGAATAATACTAAGGATATTAAAAATAATTAACACTTGAACAGCAAGAATTTAAGGGTTGGGGGAGTTTAGAGGGCCACCTAGGGTGCTGGTGGCACAGGTGGCGGTGCACGGCACACGGCGGCAGCGGCGGCGGTGGTGATAGGGGGAGAAGGAAGGTGGAGAAGTGGTGGAGGGGGGAGGAAGGAAAAGGAGAGTTTGGTAGGGGAAACAGAGAGTCTAGGGAGGTTAGTGAAGCTCCCTTGGTGGTTTTAGAAGGTAGAGGGGGTGCTTGAAGTGGCGGCACGGCAGTGGGCGGGGGGGCGAAGGGCGGCGGGGTTCGAAGCTGGGTTGATCGGGAGGGTCACTTTGCACGGCCGGGGTGGCGCGTGCAGAGCAAACCAAGGGGTGAGGGAGGTCTAAGTCGGTGGAGGGTGATGCAAGGAAGAGTTTCGGGGGTGGATCGAGCAGCGGCAACGGGGCAACTGTCTGAAATAAGGGTGGCGCAGGGCGGTTTTCTGGGTTGTGGTTTCGAAAAAGCCCGATGCTGGGTCCTTGGGGGTATTTATAGGCTTGAAAACGGGGGAGTATCGAGAGAGGGGACAGGGGGAGGTAGGTCAGGTGGCACGCCGGCCAGCGGTGGCAGGTCGACGCGGTTCTACCATGGCAGACCTGCTGGTTGGTCGGTAAAAGGGAGAAAGGTGCAGGGCAGGCCTGGGAGTGATGGTGGGGTGTTGGCTTGTCTGGGGAGGGTGGCTGAAATTCAAGAAGGGGGGAAGGTGGCGCGCAGGCGGCATAGGCAGGTGGTCGGCGCAGAGTGGTGGGCGGCGATTTGCAGGTCGAGTGCGGGAAGGAGGAAAGGGAAGGAGGCCGGACCGACGGTCCAGGGGAGAAAAGAAAAAGAAGGGGGGCCGGCTGGTTCGGCAATGGTCCAACGTTTTAGTAAAACGCGGTGTTTTGGTGAATTTCAGGATGAAACGCGGCGTTGAGTTGACGGTAGGCAACGACTATTTCAGGAATTGAGACACAGCGTTTCAGCAGAAGGATGGGTGAAACGCTGCGTTTGGCTGCAACAGAGGCTGAACGGCGCTGGGCCGCGGGGGAGAAAGGAGAAGGAAGGAGGGAGTTGTGCCGCGGGCTGGCCCAACCGCGAGAAGAAGGAGGAAAAAAAAGAAAAGAAGAAAAAGGAAAAGAAAGGAAAAGAGGAAAAAGAAGATTTTAATTATTTTTATTTTATATAAATATTTAAGGTATTTTTCTTGGGCACCTAGAGTAAGAATATAAAAAATTTTATAAAAAAATATTAAACCTTCTTTTTAGGCTAATTTGGGGCCCTAAAAAAATATTCCTCCTAACTCTTTTTAATTAGCAAAAGTCCAATTTTCCTCCTTTATAAATTATTTAAAAATTCTTATTAATTTTCCCTACATAATCCCTCTTAATCCAAATAGAATAATAAGTTAAATTAAATTAGTTTCCTAATAAATCCTTATTAAATGACATATCTCAAAATAATTAATTTTAGGGTATTTCAGATTGAGGCCATAATATCATTACCTCCTCCTTTTTTTCACATTTTTGTTCGAAATGTTCTAGAATAATCTAGAGTTGTATAGACTCTAGCAGAATTATATATACTTGTCTAGAAATGTGTGGGTCCTTATGTAAATATTTAGAGATGTCCTAGAATGGTGAAAAACTCTCTAGAATCCAAAAGGTTAGAATGATTATGAAGGGATCTCAAATATTCTTTTGAAATATCTTGTAATCTATAGAAAGGTCCTTAAAAATATATATAGGTTGCGGAAGATCTAGAACCTTCAACCAAAGAGGAAAAAGGGAGGGGTACCTCAACTATAAATAAAGGGCTACCCTATTTGTTCCCGCCATCTTCCAAGTTATATGCTCTCTCTCCTCTTTCATCAATAAAGAGTTCTCTTCATACACACTATTATATTCTCTAAGTTTCCTAAAGTCATCCAAATGTTGGTGTTCTTACTCATCCTCAAATGCTCGATAATATCCTAAGCGTTGGAAAATCTGACATAGTGAGTACTAAAGAAGTCATGCTTCTAATTGATGCACATGAAATAATTAGGTGAAAAGAAGTCAAGTCGTGACAATAAGCTCTAATACCTCTTGTTGAGGATGACGTACCCCTATCCTTAGCTAGAAAATAGGATGGCATACTCCTTTCAACTAGCTGAGTGTAGAAGATAAGATAAAAAAAAACAACAATAACTAAGGATCTAATCCTTGATTCATTAATGCAATTATAAGAAAATATAAAAGTAAATTACAAGCACAATAATAAAGATTTATAAGAGAGAGAATTGCAAACTTTTATTGAATATTACACATATGAGAAAAATGGGAGCTTGTACCCTTAATCACAAATGGTCAGCATGAAGGCATTTTATACCATCCCTCATCCTTAATCAAACACTTAACCATCATTAGCCGAAAAGCTTAGTACAAGCTTCTACATAACATCAATAAGAGTTAAAAGAAGTATACAAGTTACCCCCTAATAATTATCTCTATGAGTTGACCTTATCAAATCATAGGATGTCATGCCTAATGAGAATCAAATATTTTGAATTAAGTGATTTTCTAACCACTCCATTACTTCTCCTCTTTGCTCCAATTACGCCTTCTCCCTCAACCTTAGCCAACATGCCAAGCCAGCCCAAACAAGAAGTTTCCCTCAACCTTGACTTAGTCGAGCTCTTTTCAAACATGGTAAACCAACTGATCCCATCAGTGGTTCATTTATTGGTTGATACCCTTACCTGGCCGACGCCCTTTGTGCGGCTGACACACTTTACTTGGCTTACTCACTTTGGCCAACTAGTACACTATGTCTAGTCAGCCTACCTTAGTCGACCAACGTACTCTAGCCGATTGACTAACACCCTTTGGTTGACACACTCTGGCTAACCAACTAACATACTTTTTCTTGTGCCTCGCCATTAGTCCTTAAGACACTTCTCGTGTCAAGGAACCCCAACAACAATATCTCTTGCCAAAATGGATTTTTGCTATTTTTGGCTGCGATTTTATCTTCTGTATGCTACCTTCCTAGGCGATGGCAAATTTTGACTATCTTGTCTACAACTAACCTCTATTTTCTCATGATCTCAATGTTGCATTAGAAAGGTTTCTTCCTTCATTGTTTCTGCATTCTGCAGCATAATCTTTTCAAAGCAGCTAGGCATCAAGAATGGATATGAAAGTATGTATAGGTCTACAATTTTTGTAGGGGATTAATTTTAAGCTCTAAAATGATAACTATTACACTGGTTTTACCTAAGGTGATTCCTCAATAAAATTTATGTCGACATTCATCGTGAGATCAATAGGGTCCTTGCATTTGGATGATAGGATCAAATAAAATATATATCTCCGTATATTTAAAGTTAAAAAACAATAAAAATGCATTTTAAAGCCACCACGTAATCAAGTTGCAGCAGCTCATGAATAAATACAAATAGTCAAATTAGTACGCAAATTGATATAGACATCATTTTCATTGTTCACAAATGGGACGTGGTCACACAAAAAAGATTCGGCAATATCTGTTGCCCGCCTATCATTGCCATTCGGCATATTGTTGCCATGAAAATGTCTCCGCTTTGCAAACAGATTGTTGCAAGTCTATTACAGAAGGGACAGAAAACACTATTTCCTAGTTCCTATTATCATTTCTCCGTCTGCAAGTAAAGAAGCGAGCACACTTACACTGGAAAATAATGCAGGGGCACCTTGTAGAATCCTACGCAAAGACTAAACTTGAGAAATGGATATAAGCCTCGTCGATCTATGTTTGATTAATCAAATGTCCTGGTGATGGTGACACTGGTTCTGAAGCAAGAGGACTTCGGCGTAGACGAAAACCAGTTGGAAGTACAACCCTGGGGCTTAGAGAGGAAACGATTCTCGGTGAGGCGCCACAACTTCTATCACATCTAGGAGACAAGTTAGTTTGCTCCAATGCCTGAGCTTGAAGCCTCGAAGGGTAATCTCTAAGACAACCAATCCTAGGCCCGGCTCCGGTTGTCCACTTGCAAGATAATTGCGCACCTAGTTGATAAGATTTCGTTCTTCTGTGAGAATTGATCCTTCGTAGAATGGCTTCCTCCGGGATCGGAGTTTGAAATTCCTCCTCTTCCTCTTCTGCGAATAAACATAGTTTAGGGAATGTGAAATCATCTTCAGATAGCAGTGAGTCTTCTGCAGTTTCATAGCCATCTTCAGATGATACACCGTCTGTAGGGCTGCTACAAGCGTCTGGTGGCTGCTCTGCTTTAAATGCTTCCAACACATCTTCCCTGCTTGGTATTTCAAGTTTCTTAATCTTTGAACGGAGACCACGAGACAATCTTGATACGTCCAGATTACTGTCTTCAACTGCATCTGTATATTGTTCCCCTGAATTTTCCATCTCCTCACCTTCACCAAAGCTGGTCCCTAGTCCCGCAAGAGATTGGCTCTCTGCATCGACAGTGTCCCATTCCTTCTTGGAAATAATTCCTTCTTCCTCTTCAGAAGAATGCTTCTGCGAGAATGAAATAAATAGTTACCTGAAGCAGGCGGTTTGTCAAGGATAGACAAAGTTGAAAGATGCAATCGAGTAATTTCGCATGCATGCCGCAGTAAAATATAAACCTAAATATATATATATAGATACATGTTAAGCTACGAGAGTGCTAAACTTTAGCTATCCATACCTTCACATGAGTGAGATCTACATTGTTTTCCATAAGGAATGACATAAATGCTTGGAAGTTTTCTTCCGTTGGTAGATAATGGCCACTGTGAGGCCAAACTGCCTGCCAATGAGGAAAGGGGGGAGGGGGGACATACGTCAAATGATCAAATATAGTAAAGACCGACAGAAAACACTTGCGTAGAAGGCATTCTGTGACACGGTGCATTATACCTTCAAGATACCATCTTCAACAACTAATCTTCCCGCAGACAACGTGGCCCCTCCAGCCAAAAAGCTCGAATGCTGAAAAGTGCCCTTGTGCTTTTGCCCGACATAAAATGATTTAGCGGTGCTCAGTACAAAGATCCATTTAGAACCTTTTGGTGCTTCAGTTGTGTCAAGGACCTTCCCGGTTTGCTTATAAGTAAACTTTCCATTCTCCACCACAACTTCATAAGCCTCCCTTTCTTTCTGCAATATGAAAGGCTAATTTCAGAAAATTAAATACACACCCCTATAGATACTTGAAAATAGAACATAATCCTGAGTCAGTAATGTCTCCTTCATGGAAAATGGTGCACAAAAGATCAAACCCCCCCCCCCGGGCCACCAACCCAACCCAAATTCCAAATCCAAACACAAGAAGTGCTCAGGTCCCTAGAATAGAGATTCGTATGGAATTTAGCTAACTAGGAAGATTCAGACATAAAAGATAAAAACGAGTTTCATCGATGGGATAAATGAATGGAGAAGGAGCTTACAGGTCCAAGATACTTAATGCACTGTACTTGAAGCTTTGATCTGGGACATATGTCAAGATTGGCTCCCCTTCCTTCTCCTATATCAAGCCTGAAACCCAGAATGGATTTACCACATTTAAGGTGACAAAGAAGCGTTCTCCTACCGTCAATCATTTCCTCTAAACCAAATACGCATACCAGTAGAAGAAGGGTTGCCTGCTGTCGCAATGAAGCCACTCCACGTAATAATATTGAAGGTTATGACCGTAGCGATGCCGTGGATCTATCTATCGACAAGAAGTCCGTGAATGGGTATTTTCATTATAACAACAACAAGAAGAAAAAAGGAACTCGGAGCATTTCTATCAACGAACTAAATATTAGGCTTACTGCTTCAAGCCAATGCTGCAAAGCAAGTTTCCGAGCCTTCTCATCTTTAGAAATTCCTTTTCCAACCTTGAACAAAAAAAAAAATTTGAACAAAAAAAATGAATGAATGTTCTATTTACTAATGGTATGCATTATGATTCATAAATTCAACCCCATACTTTGGCAGCTCTAGTCCTCGCTCTTGACCATCGTGAAATAGCAGATTCTGGTTTCTCAATATCAAAGAATGATATGGAACTTCGCTTGAGCTCAGCAAAGTCCAATACCTTCCACCTATTCAGATAGAAAATATAGATATACACACAAGCAAGCGCGCATGCATCAGATGCGAGTAAAAATTTGTAGACAACAACATATCATCAATCTCTGTATACGCTTCTTCTTTCTTTCCTTTCCTTTTTTTTAAGCCCGATAAAATCAATAAGAGTAAAGATTCAACCGTATACCATTTCTGTTCTACAAGAACCGCACAATCAGCTAGCTGCCTTCTAGTTCGAAAACTCTTATACACTTTCTGTAACTTGAGCGCTGCTTGGTATCGCCTCTCATTTCCTAATTCAGGCGCAACACCGATACCCAGTTTCGGGGAATAATTATCACTTTCATTGGTCCTCTGGTTGATAACCTGATCGAGATCATCATCCAGTGAGGGGCTCCTGATTGAGAACATAGCTTCCAGTTCCCTTCCGTCGAAACTAAATGAATTTCTCAGCAACATTTTCCTCGAATCAAACGGCCTACCCAAACAGTTTTGAATCGCAACCATCGAAAACACAGGAAACTAAAAGCTCTCTTCCACGTTGTCTCCAAGGAAAGAAAATCTATACGATTGCGGTATAATGCTTTGTAAGCAAGTCTCCAACTCTCATCCACCGCGATGGATAATCAAAAGTTAGGCACTCATTCCCGTCCACTATTGACGATCTGCAAATTACAAAGAGCTTCAGATTTCGAGTCCTTATACATTAATTGCAGGGGATATGTAAGAGATCAGATTGGAAGAATATACATGGTGGGCGTTAAATAGCATAATAAATCAATGAAGCAGATATAAATAAATTCATGCAGATAAAACATATATACCGTAGACGAACATTACCAAGACACTGGGTTTCGGTCCTGCTGATAAATGCTTTCTAGAAATAGACTCCTCATGGTTGTATGTTTCGATATGATACAAAAACTTAGAAAGTCAATCGATTCTCACAAAAAATATGCAGCCATCCAATAGGGAGGAGGGGGAGGGGGAGAAACTTTGAAAACCGTGATCAAACAAGTCGGTCATGACAAGGGCACCGTAAAGCAAATTAATCATCACGTCATGCCCACATTGTCTTCAATGGAAATCCATGTAAGAAACTGCGAAAATTTGATGACATGTGTATGATTTCTAAGAATTCAAAAACCACTACTTCGACGTTAAATGTAAGATCGTAATGCACAAAGGCAGCAATTACAATTTTTTTAAAATTATTTTTTTAAAATAAAAAAGAATAAACTAGATAGAATAATCATGTACAATATTTTCACAGGGTCATTTTTTCAAACATTACAGCAACATCTAGAAAAAGAAGAAAAAGAGAAAAGAAAAAAGAAGATTGATCATCTCATACAATCCCTATCACCCATCTTCTCACAGTCGAGAAATAAACAAGGTAGAATAACCAGCACGTACCATAAGAAATGCTCGACCCCATAATCATCTCGCAAGCTTTAATTAATTTGTTTTCGCTTTTTAATTTGTTACGGATGGTCAATAATAATTAGTATAAGAGAAGAACGCAACAATTGAACAATGAAAATCGAAACAGGGAGAGAGAGCATGAAGGAGACTTTCTTCAAACAGAAAGCGAGCAAAATTTGTTGAGGCAACTAAAAATTGGTGGGAGAGATCCAGAGAGCGAATACCGCGGGAGCAGGGAGAGGCTCTTGTGCTTTTGAAGGGTAAACTGACTGACAATTTCCTGCTTGATTTGTTTATTCGAAAAAAAAAATTTACATGTTTCATTCATACAGTTTGGTTTTTCTATAATTGGTTCTACATTATATGGAAATCGCACAACTTTTTTTTGACAAAGCATTATGTCATGTACATGACATATCACATTTGTTTTTCGTATCATTGGACATCTACTTATTTAATCAATTTTTAAAGTAATTTGATCTAAAAAAAATTAAATAATTAATTTAATTTTTTTAAATTAAATATTCGATTCAGTTAACGAAAAGTCAATCAAACTATATATTCAATCCGACAAACACAAATAATATCTGATCTAAAAAAATATTTATATATTTTTTATAATTTTTTATTTTATATATAATTATATGTAAATAAATTTATGTGTGTATTTGATTTAGTATTTGGGCCAAAATTTAATTTAGTTGAAATTATATTTTTAATGTAATACATTTTTAGATCTAATAGAATCCAATTAAATCTTGTGATGTAGTAGCTTTAATTTTAATTTTAGCATCTAATATTTGTTGATCAAGTATGATATTTGTTAAGCGGATCGGATATTTGCTCAGTAGATCAGATAATATTAAATATATTTGTGATTTGGTGGTTTTTTTATATTTGAAATTTTATTTGGATAATATAAGTTATATTTGATATTCGATCTAAAAATTCAGATATCCAAAGTTTCAAATTAAATATCAAATATCATTTTCAGATATCAGACAATTAAATATTCGACATATCGGATCTTTAAACTGTGAAATAAGTAGATATCACTGGGCGGGTATGGGTTGGTCGAGTTATATACAAGTTATTTTTTTAAGGCTTAATTATAGGTCGGGTTGGTTTTAAATTATTTCGAATTAACTTATCGAGTTGGATCGAATTTAAAGATATAAAAGGGACGGATTTTACTTAAAATTTAATGGATTTTATCCATCGATAATTAGATATGGAGGATAAAAAAAACATTCGTCGAGTTCGGGTTCGGATATGGTTATGGGCATATCCGCACCCATACTCATACCTATATCTATACCCATTTATTATATATATATTATATAATTAATAATATTGACTACTAAAATTAATCTAACTCATGAACCTTGTAGGTAAATATTAAATTTAAATTCATATAAATATGTGATTAATAGTGTGTTATTAATTATAATTTGTTTATGATTATAATTTTTTAATATTGTGTTTTTAAGCAAAAAAAATAGATAAAATTAGATTATTATCAATGAATAAGTAAAGGCATAGTAAAAGTACAAAAAAATAAGTAAAATTTAAATAATAATATATTTTTAAAAGTTTTAAATACATAATATGACATATGTATTTTTGTATTATAACTGATTAATATTAAATTTGATTTTGTTGAATTGGGTCGGGATAAAAATCAGTCAGGTTGATGGCGGATTATATGTTGGAGTAAGGTCAAGATATTTATATTCAAATTATCGTCGGTTTAGATACATTTTGGATCGAGTGGGATCAACTTTTAACGTTATAGCAAACAGTGACGTTGTACAGATTAGTTAATGTACTAAATAGCCACCGTACTAATTAGCCATACGCAACAGTTAAGATTAGTTAAGCCTAGCTAATTTGTTAAGTTGTTAAGCTGTCAGGATAATTAGATTCAGTTGGTGGCATTATTGTAAATACAAGCTGTTAATCAGCATATAAATACATGCGGATCATCTTCTACACGTGTACTTGACAAGACATATCAGAAAGTCCCCCTCTATTTTTCTCTATTTTCAGTAGCTGTAAATGTAATATCAGCCGAACCAATGCCGGCGTATACGCACAAACACAGCGTGATTGGTGAAACCTTGATGTAGTTTGAACAAATTTTGATAAATTTGTATTCAAAGAAATTTTGTATAAAAATATAAATGGTTCGACTTTTATCATATTAAGATATTATTATTTTCTAAAAAAAATTAAGTTTCGAATGATTCTTATTATTTTTAATTTATGTTTTAACAATAACAAACTCTAAACAATTATGTCTTAACAAAAATAAAGTAAAAAAGTCAAATGCCTTAATTTTTTTATCTCTACAATATTTATTTCTTATTGAAAATAAAGTTTAAATATTTGTGTCTTCATGAAAAATTTAAAAACATTTATATTTTTTATGGAAATAGACTCAAAATGTTTATAGCTATAAAAAAATATATTTATATATCTTATTTACATATTTTAGATGTACAATTCATAAATATATATTGTAACACTTTTTTCCATTATGACTGTAACCTCTAAACTCTACGCATTATCCGTCTCCTTTTATATTATCCGCCTCTTTTTTTTCTTTCATAATTGGTGTAATAAGTATAAATACTATATAAATGGAATATGCATGGTGAATTGTAAATAAAAGAGAACCCGTAAATATAAATGAATAAGGTACTCTCTCTTCTTCCCTCTATCTTATCTTATTATATATATTTGAATTTCTTTAAATTACAACATGTTATAAGTACGATTATGCTCTTGATGGAAAAAAAAGTATGATTTTTGTTGATCTTGCTCGGGACATTAGGGGTGTCCAGAAGCCAATGATCATGGAGTTGATGTAGAGTTCCATTAGTATGGAGATGTCAAATTATTTTTGGATTATCTCGTGTGTGCTTAATAAAAGAGAGTGATATATCTTCATTAGTTATCATTATATATGGATATGATTATTATGTGTCACCGAAGAGTAGCCTATTCTTTCTTTTTTTTGTCAAATATTAGTTTTTGCAGGCATATGAAAGGTCGCATACATGACATACCTTACAATCAAGGAAATTTCAAGAACATCAATCCCTCCCCCCCCCCCCCCCAATTTGAATTAATTAAGTATTTTAAGGAGAATATAGTCTAAAATTGGCTCGTAACAAGGAATCTTATTTTTATCCCCAGCTTGACTTTAATCTTATGCTAATTGATATTTTTATTAATTTTAATTGTATATATTGTCAATATGTAATTTAATTTAATTGTATGTATAATAATCTCCTTTCTAATTATGAGATAATTAATAGTATAAGACTAAAGGTGTCTCGTTCAATAAACTCAAATTGGATCTAATATGATTAATTAAAAAATCAAAAGTGATGGATTGACAAACACATTTTCCATCACTATATGTAGCTCTCCATCACTTGAAGATGATGAAAATACATCTAAAGTGGAAACATCAACAAAACTATATCAATTTAAAAGTGATGGATTGGGAGACTCCATCACCCATCACTGTGTACATAAAAGTGATGGATCAATGGTCTCATTGTCCATCACTGCATACATATCTGATCACCTAAATTTGATTGAAAAATATAGTGAAAGCCTTAATTACTTGAAGTTAATGGAAAGCCACTAAAAGTAGCTAACTTTTTTTCCATATACCTAAAGTATGGATAGGTGATTACACAAGTGTCGGTGGAAGCACAAAGTTCTCGGCCAACAATATTATTTACAAATATGTACCTGAGGTATAGAAGGATATGACACAATTGAGGTGGAAGCTGAAAGTCGCACCTAATGATTTAACGGTCCTAAATACCTCATGCACAATTGGCTCCCAAAGATTGAATGATTAAAATGCAATGAATACTTTATGTGTAATTTGGTCAAAGAGATCAAATAGTTGAAATTATTTCAAGACTTATGTAATATCCATCAAGAATATTGGATGGTATTAAATCCCTCATGTGTACTTTGATCCAAAAGATCAAACTATTTGGTGGTACATAGGCTCCCATACTAATTTTATTTTTCACACTTTCTATTTATGCAATTTTAATTTTTTCTATTTGCTTTCTATGATTTTAATTTTCTTAATATTTAAAGTATTTATTCTACTCATTAAGTAGGGACGATGGCTTTGTGCATAATTGGTCAATCATTTATTCATGAGACTATGTGTCGACTTTGTCATTCGTAGTCATTAAAACATACCAAAATAAAGTATATACCTCCATTGTAGTGGTTGGAGTATTTACAATTATAATACCCTAAAATTTACTAGTGAAATTATTATTTTAGCAAAAGCGTAATATCAAAATAGTTGGATATTACCACAATACTTGACATAATTCTTAATTACCATACCACTCTTTCATAACTTTATGCTCAACCCAGATCCATAAGAATCACTCCTCCATAAATAAAAGCATCATATGCAATGCCAGGCATTAACCACCCGGTGAAGCTCCCTCCTATCTCCTTCTCCCATGGAAAAGACAAGGAGAACTGTGCTTGCTGCCAGCAAGAGTCGCTCGCTAGGGAATAGTTCAACCGAAAAGATTACCTTATCTCGATTGGTTGATATTGAAAAGGGTTCGCCATTAACGTCCGCTGAATCTCGATTGATTCTGATTCAGGAAGAGAATTTGTTGAATATGAATCAAGATGCTATAAATCCTGATGTTGTTGTGGTGAAAGAGGATAATACCTTAAATCGAGTATTGGATTGTGATCAAGAAACAACTATTCAACCATTGACGGTTTTCCCTAATCCTAATCCTAATTCTAATAATGCAAATTGGGATCAAGAGTTATTGATGGTGATAATTCTGATCAAAATATCTCTAATATACCTATGTAGAAATCATGGAGGGATACAGTTATTGGGAATAGATCATCTTCGAACACAACTGCACTCAATTACATCCCACCTACTCTTACAGGGGACCGGTGGAAGGTTTCTATCCTTAAAGAAAAGGTTGAGAAAAATTGCAAACACTGGATGGGCACTTTGATAGGTTATGTGATTGATATTCATCCTACTTTGGGACAGATGAAGTCTTTTTTCCGTAACCAATGGCTTTCTATTCAACCACCACAAATTTGCTTGCATGATGAGGGATTTGTGGTGTTTAAATTCAAATCAGATCAAGACAAAGAATGGGTTCTTAAATCACCTTACTGGACTTTTCTAAATAGGTCATTCCTTCTCAAACCATGGCATTTTCAATTCTAGTTTGTTAAAGAACGATTATAGTTCATGGCTTTGTGGATAAAACTCCCTAATCTTCCCCTAGAATATTGGGATGTGGATTTCATTAGTCGTATGACCAGTGCTATAGGGTGCCCCCTATATTTAGGTGAGCAGATTTCTTATGCTCAAGCATTGGTGGAGGTGGATGTGACCAAGAGGTATGTGGAACAAGTTGACATTGAAGATCCTGAGGGTAGCACAATCACACAGTCTGTTGTATATGAATAGAGACCCTCTTTTTGTAATTCCTGTGAATCATTTGGTCATAATTCATGGTCCTGCCCCAAAAAAGAAAAATCGGCACAAGTAACAGCTGTGGGGGATAACACATGCCATGGTGCCTATCTAAGAGAGGATGTTGCACCTCAGCATATGTTACCTAAGAATCCTAAACTTCCTAATCATAATGCAACACCTATACACCAGAGAAAACCCATGTGGAGACCTTAGCAACAACCTCTAAGGATCACCCTCGATCAAGATTCATATCACCAAGCTGCATAAAAAAGATCTGCCTCACATTTCTAACCCAAATAATCTTGATAGCAGAAGATGTACTCCCTAAGAAGAGGAGAATGGACCAATGGATGAATGAGGGAAGCAATTTATCACTGCCTCTTCAGTAATTTGCCTAATTATGCTGGGTGTATGGAATGTGAGAGGCCTTAATAAACCTTTTAAACAAAAGGGATTAAGGCATTGACTTTCTTTAAATAATATTTCTCCTATGGGTATTTTAGAAACCAGAATAAAAGTTGTAAAAGCTCCTCCAAGAAGGAAGAAGTTAGGTCATCATTTTGATTTTCTAGACAACTACTATCACTACCATAATGGAAGTGTTTGGTGTTTATGTGACACAAGAAAGTGGCATGTGCAACTCTTGCATGCCCATGGATAAGGTATTTAAGTTCATGTTACTTACTACACTACAGGTATTGTATTTTATGCTTCCTTCATTTATGCTTATAACCAGGGAAATAATAGGAACGATCTCTAGCAACGGCTTGAAAATACTGCTATTTCTCATTCACCTTGGATTGTTCTTAGAGATTTCAATGTAGTACTACATGACTATGAGAAGCTACAAGGAACAGGTATTTCTATGGATGATGTAGAGGACTTCAACACCTGTTTAAATAACATAATGGTTGCAGATCTACATTACACAGGGCAAACATACACCTGAAATAATAGGAAATTAGGAACTCATAGATTCATGTGCAAGCTAGACAGGGTCCTTTGCAATGTTAATTGGCCGGATAAGTTTACTAACTCCATGGTGGAATTCCAAACTACCCTCTTCTCTGACCATTATCCTACAGTGGTAAACATGAACCTTACAAGACCTCAACTCAAAAACAGGTTTAAGTTTTATGATATATGGACTTTTGATGTTGATTTCTACAACATTGTTATAGAGATATGGCAACAACAGCACCATAGCTCACCATCAACACATATCAAGAATTCTCTGTATCAACTAAGGTATAGGCTCAAATGCCTCAACAAGACAAAATTTGGCAGCATTACTAGTAAAGTTAATGCTCAAAGAAGCCATCTTGAAAATATTTAGGGAAAACTGAGAGATAATCCTTCTTGTTCTATTCTCCACCAAGAAGAATAGGATTGTCTAAAAAAGTATGAATATTATGCAAAGTGTGAAGAAATTTTCTTGAAGCAAAATTTGAGCATAAAATGGCTTCAACTGGGTGATTCAAATAATCAATTATTTTTTGCTAATATGAAAGGTAGACAAAATAAAATAATGGTTTCCAAAATTCAACTACTTAATGGTGATTGGGTAACAGATCCTAACTCTATTAAAAATGCCTTTGCTGATTACTACAAAAGCTTGAGGGGGATTGAAACTCCAAGTCCTATGTCTCCTGTGGATAATCCTATTTAACAAAAATGGCTAGTGCTCTCTATTGACCAGTAGCAAAATCTTTTGCAACCTATTTCTTTCTTTGAATTTAAAGATGCATTATTCTCCATTGGTAACACTAAAGCTCCTGGTTTAGATGGGTTCACTATAGGATTTTTTTAAGGCTTCTTGAGATATAATAGGCAATGATATTTGGTGCTTTGTCAAGGATATTTTTTACTCATGGACAATACCTTCTTTTGTCACTCCTACCCTATTGGTATTGATTCCTAAAGTGGACAACCCCAATAAGGTAATAGATTTCAGACCCATAGCCTGCTGTTTCGTTTTGTACAATATTCTATCTAAGGTATTGGCTTCTAGGCTTCAGCCTTTACTTCTTAATATCATCAATCTATCACAATCTACCTTTGTCAAGGGTCGGTTGATTGGATAGAATATTTTACTAGCTCATGAGCTTATCAAAATGTATGGTAGGAAGAATACTTCCCCCAGGTGCATGCTGAAAGTGGATTTAATGAGGGCATATGATTCTATTAATTGGAAGTTTCTTGAGCAATTCCTTTTGGGCCTCATGTTCCCTCCTCACTTTGTGAAAATTCTTATAACCTATGTAACACAAGTAACCTACACTCTCTCCATCAATAATGACCTTATTCCTCCCTTCCTTGCACAAAAGGGATTGAGACAAGGAGACCCTCTTTTACCCTATTTGTTTGTCATTACTCTTAAGGCTTATCCATCAAATTTGGAGTAATAAGGACTTTAGAGGTCACCCAAAATGCAAAAGTCATCACATTATCAACCTTTTTTTGCTGATGACCTCTTACTTTTTTGTAGAGGAGACCTGAAGTATGTTACCCTACTTATGGAAACATTTCACTGCTTCAATAATACCTCAGGACTTCATATCAGTCCTACTAAAAGTGTTTTCTACTTTGGAGGTGTCTCAAATATTGTTAAGTAGCAAATCATTGATTTCCTCTCTTTCCCTAAAGGTGCAATGTCATTTAAATATCTTGGAGTTCCTCTTTCTTCAGCAAGATTGGTCTACATGGTTGTTATCATATGTTGGCAGATTACAATTACTAAAGTTTGTTATCTATGGAATTAAGATGTATTGGAGCCAAATTTTAATATTGCCCAAGAAAATTTTGCTCAAGATTATTGGTCTATGTAGGGCCTTCTTGTGGACTGGTAAAGGTAACCCTAGTAAAAGAGCTCTTATTGCATGGCCAACAATTTGTTTTTCCTAGCAAGAAGATGGACTAGGTTTGCTAGACATTCAAACTTGGAATATAGCAGCGGTTGGCAAGAACCTTTAGCACATTGCACAAGACAAAAATAGCTTATGGATCAAATGGGTTCATAGTTATTATCTTAAAAGAAAGTCTATTTGGGAAGCTACGTTACCATGTACTGCCTCTTGGACTATGCACAAGTTATTTAAACACGAAGAAGTATTACAACCTACTATTCTGTCTCTTGATCCTTCCACGTCCTACAAGATAAATGTGGGCCATGATAAAATTCGACTAAGAGCCTCTCCTATTACTTGGTGGAAATCAGTTTGGATAAATAATGTAGGTCCCAAGCATTAAGTTGTTCTCTGGATTTCCGTTTACTGTAGGCTTCCCACAAAATAAATCATCAACAAATATTACCACATTATAGACCCTGCCTATACTTTTTGTGATGCAATTGAGTTATTTCTTCATCTCCTATTTGAATTTCCAATTATGAAGCACTTGTTACAAAATGCCTTTGCTTGTGTCGGTCTTCAGGGTCCTATCCATAGTTGGCCTCAATTTCTTGATTATTTGGCCTATAATACAAGAATATCTAGAAAGAAAATTCAAGTTGCTAGAACCTTAAGTGCAGTGTGCATGTATGAATGATGGTGTGATTGTAACTCCAAAATCTTCTCCTATAAAGATTATCTTTGGAAGGATCTTCTTAAGAAAATAATTTACTTTGTCTCAGCTAGGTTTACATCCTCTTTTGGAAGGATAAGTAGGGAGTTTCTTGAAAGTTGTTTGAATAAGTTCTATGAACTTAGTTGTAATATTTCCAATCATTAATACAAATTTTCTTCTTCTTTTTTTTAAAAAAAGCATCATATGTAGAAAAATCATCAAAGGGTCATCATCGACTTGCACAAAACCATCTAGGTCAACTACTCATAAGAATGACTAGCACCCATGAAAAGGATGGTCAATACATTACGTACTGAGTAAGGTGACAATACATCTGAATTAAAGTTACACAAAATATATAAGTTCACATAGGAGAATAAAGCATAAATGTGTGCTAACATGAAGCGATTCAATGCAAATATTGATTCTATAAGTCAATATTAGATATAATAATAATTCATACTTGTATTTACGTTGAATTCAAGAAACCCCACTATTTTTAATATAGTGGAACAAAATGAAACACTTCTTAGGGAAAAATACACCTGAGTCATTATTATCATCTAGTGGAACGAACCTAACTTATAATAGGGAAGAAACTCCTGATCACTATTTTTAAACCAGTAGAATAGTCTGAAGAACCTTTTAAGGAAAAATACACCTGAGCCACTATAATGGTCTAGTGGAACAGACAACAAATTGGTCCTAACTCACGTAATCTTTCACTTTAAGTGATTAATATATTATTCATTAGTTTCTTATCTCTGAATCATATTATCATTCACATTGAGTTCATGGGCACTATTATTAATATAGTGGAATATATTGATGCACCTCTCAGGACATAATGCTCCCGAACCACTATTATCGTCCGGTGAAATGGACACACAACACCTTGGCCTGACTCATGTGATCTTTCACTTTAAGTTAGTAATATCTTCTTCATAGTTTTTTATACAAATATTACCATGTATAAATCATATATATATGAAAAACACATAATTGAAAACATATAAAGTACAACCACGTAGTTATTGGGGTATTCCCAAGGACAAAGTTCATAGTTCCCTTAAGAAACACTAATTTTAGAAGATGAGAATAACTTCTCCCATAGGGCTCATTCCATCACCAAATTTAGTACACCAACCTAAAATAATATAACTAATATTATATCCAAAAAAACAATGTCTAACTCCAACATCTTACTCGTGCGATAACAATCCTATCTCTAGGATTAATATTCATGAATCAAGCCATGTTCTCATTTATTATAGTTATGCTAATCATAATTATCCTGAACATTTCCAGAATCATACTTAGTATATTTTAATTCTATTCCAATTTCATAATCACCAAAACTCCATGTTTAACCCATATTGACTAAAATACCCTTATCTTATTGAAAACCTCAAATCTCATATTAGATAACGTGTACCTTCCTCAACTATCGTTTGATCACATTACTTATTAAATAATTTATAAAGCCATCAAATCTTATCATTTCATGATTATTTTTCATACTCTCATCAAATAACCGAAATTCCCTTACGATAGCCAAAGTACTCATATTTTTGCAAAAACCTTATGAGCCTCGATATTAATGATTTTCAAACTCCAATATATATATATATATTATATATATATATATATATATATATAATCATGAAATACACAACAAAAATTATATATAGATACCACATTTCTCAATTCATGCCAACCAACAATATGCACAAATGCATACTCACTTTTTCATCTTACGACACAAGATATCACATAATAGCATTATCATAATACCATCATCCATATAACATTAACAAACATGATATCACATATTAATACCAACACTGCACATAAAATCCCTAGCTACAATATTTATCCTTACTAAAAGGGTTGTCGATCTCTAAGCACATATAAGCTTAACCCGCCTCCTCCAAGATCATCGGAACATCACCTGTGAAACAAGAATAATACAAAATTAGAATATAAACAAGGGAAAATTTAAGGTAAAGGAAGTTTGAAATGGGGATAACTAAAATAAGTGGAGGAACACGAGCTATATGGAGTGTGGTGGAATGTACGCTGCAAGGAGTGGTGCACGGTGGTGCTAGGGTGGAGTACGAGGCATGCTAGAGCGAAGGGCACGGCTATGCCAAGGAGAGGCCAAAGGGTCATGGGCATGCATGCATGGTCAATAAGGAAAGGATTGCACGGGCAAGAATGAAGGGTGTGGCTGGCTGTGTGTGAAGCGCGTGGATGAGAAGGAAATACGTGCATTAACTATGCTCGAAGTTATGTGTGTGTCATGCGAGAAAGACATGGTTGGGGAACCTCAATGAAAAAAATTAATAAAGCTTAATGGGGAGAGGAAAAGGAGTGGCTTGGGTTGGTGAAGGTTAGGCGACAATGAGGAGGTTTGATGGGAAGGTAGGGGTGGTTGGTTTCTAGGGAAAATGGCGGTGCCTGGTGGTCAGTGATGGCGAGTGGTGTGGTGATTTATGGTGTGGACAAACAGTTAAAGAATGAAGGAGAAGAATAGGGTGTTTGAGGGTTCCATTGCTCAAAGGTAATGGAGGGAGGGAGGGAGTTAGGTGAGTAATAAATGAGGCAGAGAGAGATTTAAAGAGGTATATATATATATATATATATATATATTATATATATATATATGCATATGCCAATATGCATAAAAAGATTTTTTGGTACATATCAATCGCATATTAAATTATCCCTTAAGTCAAGTCAAATGGGATGAACCTAATACTTATTGTAACACCCTATAATTTATAAAAAATAATGGGTGTTACTACCACACTTGGTATAAGTATAGCTTCCTCTAATATTCTTATACTAAGTGCTAAGGCATAAAAATAAGTCATATCCCGAAATAAAATAATGGAAATAAGAAACAATATATATATATATATATATAAAAGTTACGAATAATATTCTCCATACAACAACGATAATTAAAGTATAACAAAGGACTTAAAGTTCCAAAAGAAAACCAATTACAGAAAAAACTAGTATATAAAGATACAACACTTATTTGTTCTAACTCTTATACCCGAAAGCTCATTCCAAGAATTGGACCTTTTTGCAAGGGCTCCACTTATCATTGCCACTATTATATGCATCAAAACACTCTATAAAATTCACATAATCATCTATAAATGTAGTATTTGTACAATTTTCTCATACTAAGTAAATCACAACACCTCACAAGAGGTAACATATACACATTGAACATAGCCACACAAAAATTTGAAAATCATACTCGAGCACATACCATAACCACATGCAATAATTATGGGATAATGTATATAACATCAAGTCTCAAGCTTAGTAGTAAAACATATTAATTCACTTCACATCATCACAAGGTACAATAGGCATATTTGATTTATCAAATAAATTCCACAATTTCAAATCAATTTCAAGTACCAAGGTAGGGTAGTAAGGCAACTATCAACCCCAAAATTTCAAATCAATTCCAAATAACAAGGTAGGGTAATGAGGCAACTACCAAATCAACACATCCAAATTAATTCCAAATACTAAGGTAGGACATTGAGGTAACTACTAACCAAGATAATAATCTAAAAATAATTATTTTTAATTTTTATTTATTTACTCGAGGGGGATACAATAATAACTTGAAGACATAAAAGTACACCAGTTATACCAGCGTACAAGGTAACATGGTACCCTCCCAATCATCCAACCCATAGGCATAACAACACTCTGGTAATACTGGTACATAAAGCAACATAATACCCTCCACACCTAGGATACCTAATCATTAAATATTGATACCCCATATAGGGCCCGTAGGTAGCCTATAGAGTAGATAAGAGCCTTACTAGGGTACAATGGCACACCAATGAACCAAACAAACCAAGGGTTCATACCTTGTCTCTAGCATAGCTTTCGCTAGAGACCAACTATTTTCAAATTTGAGGTCTTCTTTTTTAAGTATTAGTTCTTTATAAGGTAACCACAGAAAGCACATGTTGCATAATTATTCATTTTTTTCCCTTTATTTCCAACTATCCAAGTCAATCCTAAGGTCAATGGTATAAGTCAAGGTCAAAGTCAACAATGAGGTCAACCTAAAGATATTTTAAGGTCATCCTATATCTAGTTATTCACTCGAAAATGACTAAAATGAGCTCGAAACCTTAATTTTGCCATTATTACCTAAATTACACCAAACATTTTTATTATAAGAAATTATTCATGAAAAGGCTAAAATACACTTATTAATAATATTTTAGCATGTGAGTAATCTTTATGATTTAGCGATAGACTGTATTTTTCACTTTTCATGCATTTAGTGAGTTACGCCTACAATCCCTAATCATGCATTTCTAATGCATCATATATTCCATGCAACACATACGTATAGATATTTAGCATAATATGGCATTAAATAGGGAATTTAACATCACGGTGAAAGTAGGAAAATATCTCAAATTCTAGAACTTGTAATTAACAATTAGTGTATGCTAACTCTAATCATGTGTGCATGCTTTTATATTATTTATAAAAACCCTAACTACCATTCAATAATAGTCATGAGATATTTATCATAGCATTTAAATCATAATATTATAGGTTTCCAAATCCTAACAAAACCCTAGACATGCATACGTAAATCATTTAACATATAATTTATTTAGCATGTCATCATTTCATCTTGCATGTCATAATACTTGAAAGATATAAAACCCTAACATGATTCTAAATCTAAACAAATCTAACATGCTCGCACATAATTTCTACCATCTCACGAGTTATTGGATTTACCTAAATCTAAGCTTACACAAAAAGGAAAAAAAAAGTCTTCTCCAAGATCCTCAAGGATTGCCTAAGAAATTAACACGCAAAAACACATATATTAGCATCTAATTTAACACAACAATACCCTAAAATCAATTAAAACCGCTCAGGAAAAAAGGTTAGCAACTAACCAGGCAAACAAGGCAGCAAAGATAACAACACACAACTCACAAACCCAGAGAGGAAGGCAACCAATGGAAGGAGCCGAAGAGAGGTGAGAAATGGTGGAAGGAGCCAAGGAAAAGGGTGAGAATCAACAATATGTGTCATTTCTAGGAGTGGAGCTTTGACAAATTTGGCTAAATCCAAAGGAAGGGAACCAGTGGTTTTAGGTGTTGTAAAGGGTGGGGGATCGATAGCCTTTGCTGAAGGAAAGGTTGTGGCTATGAGGGGTTCTGCCAAAGCATAAGGGAGGGTTATTATAACATTGGTCGGTGGTGGAGGGTGAAGTGTAGTAGCTTTTGCCGAAGCAAAAGGGGGTGGAATAGAGGGGATGGTTGATGGTGTGGCAGTGGTTTCAGTGGGAGTGGTCAAAGTTAAGGGGAAAATGGTGGAAAGGCGGCGAATGATGATGGTGATTGATAGGGCTTCTCTTGCTTGAGGGAGCTCGAGGGAAAGGGAAAAGAGGTGCAAGCTTGCTTGGGGTTAATACATGAGACAAAAAAAAATGAGGGGAGGAAAGGTTTAAATGGAGGGTGGCGTGAAGGGTAGAGTAGAGAGGGAGGCATGGTGCAAGGGTATGTTGTGAAGGGTCTCATCGAACAAAATAAGGGGAGGGAAACATAGAGGAGAGGAAGGCATGGTGCAGTAGGTATGGTCAAAATCTAGTATAGGGTATGGGTAATAATTTCTAAAGATTAACTGGGGTAAAAATATCTAGTTACTGGGAGTAGGGTTACTCGATATCAATTAGGGTCTAAACTAGGATTAATTTAATAATCCAAATCCTATCATATTTTAGCCTAATTAAATTTATATATAATATGTCACAATAATACACATATAACTAACATACTTAATATAAAATACTATACAATAATTATTATAACTAATTACACATAATTACTGGATTCTAATTAGGGTTTTTTTTATATAAAAAAATGGGGTATTACACTTATCTTAAAATAATTGGATGAATCTTATATGTGCCTGCACTCCCCCAATGGATATGAAATTAAGCCACAAAAAGGAATAGGAATGTTTGTTTCCTTAGCTTTAAGGGGAGGAAATAGGAGATTAAGATTATAAAGCAAGCAAGTACTTAGATGATATTTTCAATAAGATATAGGCCCAAAAAAAATCAAAATGCACTTGATGATTCTTATGCATGCTTTATGTAGCTTAGCTACAACTTGTGTTTATTATGGCTAAGAAATTTTTAAATTCATATGTGTCTTGGCTAAAGTTTTAACTCATATAGATGTCATCGTGGTGACTTCAAATAAGTTAATGGTAGGTGTGATACAAATACAATAGAAGTATATGATATAGGTCCATAGAGCTAAATTCTTATAAAAGAAATTATATTTCTTAAAAAGGATAGAAAACTTGCCACAATAAGTTACATGTCTATATGGATAGAATTCAAGAGTAGATCGTGTCACTGAATAAAGTGTCTATAAATTATCCTTATACAGGTGTAAGATAGTATAAGATAGACAGCGGTGATGTTTTTACTTAAACAATTACAACCAATAATGAATAAAATTAAAAATTATTCTTAATTTATTATGAAATATTGTTAGATAAATAATTGTTGAGTTGAAATAATCAAATGTATTTGCTTAATAAACATTTAAAGGTCACGAAATCCAACATTTAAAGATATCATCCTAATTAATTATAAGCGAAAGTTTGTTAAGAAACAATGTCAAAGTTAATTTGGTGACACATATCTTTGTATAAAAGTTAGATTTTTATCCTTGATATAATTTTTACTGATAAAGTTTCAAATATAAACACTATCAAATTATTATCATACATACAAATAGATTCATATGTCATATAACGTATCCAATTACACCAATTAAATTTTGTCTATATAATTATACCTATTAAATATTGTCTGCTAACTTCATGACATGCGACGACCTTATTTTGACGTATTTATGTATATAATACATTTCCTAATGATCCGTAAACAGGGTATTTCTGGTCCTTTATAGAGAAGATAGATCATAGATATTTGTAATCCATCATTTTATCACTTGGGGAAGGAACAATCGCATTTCATTGCTACAAGTATGGATTATTGAAAAGAATAAGACATGTATTTGGACATTTTCCTTTAACTACAAAATAGTGAAGTTAGTTATTTCACATAATAGGACTAGTTGAAGGGAATTATCCGAAAATCAAATGGATTATGGGAGTGTGTGACTTGAACTATTGATTAGGCTATGCAGATCCTGTCTCTTTCTGCCACATTGAAATTCACAATCCAATGTGTCTTTGTTCCAACCGCTGTATAAGCTCTATACAGAGGATAGGCCGGTTCGCTTGAAGAGAATCTTTTCTATGATCAATCCCAAATTATGTCATACATGAACAGGCTCCGTAAAATCCAGTTGAATCAGTAATTTGGCAGAACCGAGCGTATGTTTTATCGGTTTAACTTAATTGAATAATTGGATTTTCGCGTTTGAATAGTATGGAAATGCATTCATTTTCTCTGCATTGACTTGATCTATGATACTATCGGAGTGAAACAGGGGATCTAAAGAAGAAGAGAGGCTAGAGCCTATTAGTAACAAGTAAATCTTTGTATGTAAAAAAAAATTGGAGATAAAAACCAATCGCAAAGTTTGAGACGGCCCAGAAAGCTTTTGATCATTATCTATTTTGTAAGCCTACTTGGGTATTGAGCATTAAGAATGGAGTTCCTTATAATAACTAGTTGCAACGAAAGAAAAGGGAATCGAATCCATTTTTCTTACTCTTACAGAGAACCATTCATATATGGGGGTAAATAGAAATAACATATATGTTTTATAAAACATAGATTTTCTTTGTCTATGGATCTTTTTTTTTGGTTCTTTTTCTTTTTGCTCGAGCCGGATGATGAAAAATTATCATGTCCGGTTCTTTCGGGGGATGAATCCATAAGAATTCACCTATCCTAATAACAAAAAAACCTGACTTGAATGATCCTGTATTAAGAGCTAAATTGGCTAAAGGAATGGGTCATAATTATTATGGGGAGCCCGCATGGCCCAATGATCTTTTATATATTTTTCCCGTAGTAATTCTAGGTACTATTGCATGTAACGTAGGCTTAGCAGTTTTAGAACCATCAATGATTGGTGAGCCAGCAGATCCGTTTGCAACTCCTTTGGAAATATTACCTGAATGGTATTTTTTTCCCGTATTTCAAATACTTCGTACAGTACCCAATAAGTTATTGGGTGTTCTTTTAATGGTTTCAGTACCCGCAGGATTATTAACAGTGCCTTTTTTGGAAAATGTTAATAAATTCCAAAATCCATTTCGTCGTCCAGTAGCAACAACCGTCTTTTTGGTTGGTACTGTAGTGGCCCTTTGGTTAGGTATTGGAGCAACATTACCTATTGATAAATCCTTAACTTTAGGTCTTTTTTAAATTTAAATTTAAATTTCAAATAAATTGAAATTCATTTAATTGTGAAATAAAAAAAAAAAAGATATGTGTATCTAGGGAATAGTCCCTTCAAGGTTAATTTTCCCTAGATACATCTCTTCAATTTCATTCTGTGGATCTATTCAAAAAATATGGATTGTGCTAACCATTCCATCAAAACTCATTATTCGTTTTTTTTAGTTTTTTTTTTTACAAAAAAATGGATTTAAAACTTTTTTTTCGGTAAATCAATTGCGAAATACTTTTCGAGAGTACCCAATATCTGTTTTACATCTTCTATCCGAAAATTTTCAATTTTCATAAGATCTTCTTGATTGTTATTCAAAAGGTCAAATAATGTATGTATATTGGATTTTTTGAGGCAATTGTAGATCTTAGGCGGCAATTCTAATTGGTCAATAAAAATCAATTTCAATGCTATTTTTTCTTTGTTTTGTTTTAGTTTAGTCAATCTATCATGAACGGTAAAAAGGGGTAAAGTAACCTTGTATTTATTGTCCTCTAAATTAAAGTTTTCTTCTTCTGCATGGAGAAAAGGAATAAATAAATCAATTAAGTTCCGAGAGCCTTCATAAAGTGCTTCTTTAGGAGTTAAACTTCCATTTGTCCATATTTCGAGAAAAAGTATTTCTTGTTTTTCATTCCCATCCCCATAAGAATGAATACTATGATTCACATTTCGAACAGGCATGAATACAGCATCTATAGGATAACTTCCGTCTTGAGAGTTATTGGGTGTTTTTATACGATATCCACGATTCCTCTCGAGTTGTAATCCAATATAAAAGTCAATTGGCTCCGTCAAACTAGCTATATGTTGTGTATTATCAATAATTTCCACAGAAGGTGGTAAGATGATATCTTGAGCAGTTACACATTTAGGGCCCCGAACACAAATAGATGCGTCACAAGTTCCATATAGATTACTTTTCAACACAATTTCTTTCAAATTCATTAAAATTTCGTGTACTGATTCTTGAATACCTATTATAGTAGAATATTCATGTGATATTTTCTCAGATTTTGCACGTGTAATACATGTTCCTTCTATTTCTCCAAGCAAAGCTCTACGCATCGCAATGCCTATTGTGTCGGCTTGACCTTTCATAAGTGGAGAAAGAATAAAGCGTCCATAATAAAGACGTTTACTCTCTGTTCTTGATTCAACACACTTCCACTGCAGTGTCCGAGTAGATACTCTTATTTTCTCTCGAACCATAGTAATATTATAGATAATAGATCAGATCATTGAATCATTTCTTTCTCTTGAAATCTCTTCAATGTTTCTTTCTACACACGTCGTTTTTTAGGAGGTCTACAACCATTATGTGGCATAGGGGTTACGTCCCGTACGAAACTTAATAGTATACCACTTCTACGAATAGCTCGTAATGCTGCATCCCTTCCCAGACCAGGGCCTTTTATCATAACTTCTGCTCGTTGCATACCCTGATCGACTACTGTACGAATAGCATTTCCTGCTGCGGTTTGAGCAGCAAAAGGTGTCCCTCTTTTTGTACCTCTGAATCCACAAGTACCAGCAGAGGCCCAAGAAACCACCCGACCTCGTACATCTGTAACAGTCACAATGGTATTGTTGAAACTTGCTTGAACATGAATAATGCCCTTTGGTATTTTACGCGTACTTTTACGTAAACTAATACGTCTATTACTACGTGAACCAATTCTTGGTATAGGTTTTGCCATATTTTATCATCTCATAAATATGAGTCAGAGATCTATGGATATATCCATTTCATGTCAAAACAAATCCTTTCATTTTGTTATTTGTCAATTGATTCTTTTCGCTCTTTTACTTTGAGTAGGAGGATTATCCTTGTCGTTGTTTATGTTTCGGGTTGGAACAAATTACTATAATTCGTCCCCTTCTGCGGATCAGCCGACATTTTTCACAAATTTTACGAACAGAGGCTCTTATTTTCATATCTGTCATTCCTTATTCTAATTCCGAATCTATTTATTGGAAGAAATTAAGTGTCTTTAAATTTGGAACCTCGAATTGGATTCCGGAATGCTGAAGTTTAAAAATCGTTTAATCAGTTGAATCCTTGTTGCGAAGTCTATAAATTATCCGTCCTCTAGTTGAATCATAACGGCTTACTTCAATTTTAACTCGATCCCCCGGGAGGATCCGTATAAAACTACGTCGTATCCTTCCTGAAACATAACCTAGAATCAGATCGTCATTATCTAAACGAACCCGGAACATACCATTAGGAAGTGATTCAGTAATCAAACCTTCATGAATCCATTTTTGTTCTTTCATTCCAGGTAAAACCCCCTTAAAGTATTAACTAATGGAGGAGTAGCGCTATTCGACAAGCCATTCTTTTTCTTTTTTTCACAACTAAGAAGTTTTGGATCCAATTCGGATATTAATATTAGAAGGATTACCATATATAACATAAAATTTCTCCGCCAATTCCTTCTAATCGAGCCTCTCGGTCTGTCATTATACCTCGAGAAGTAGACAGAATTACAATTCCCATTCCGCCTAAAATTCGAGGAATTCGTTGATAATTAGAATAGATTCGGAGACCAGGCCGACTTACTCTTTTTAAATTTAAAAGATTTCTACAAGGTCCTTTACGATTTCTTCTATGTCGCAGAGTTAAAACAAAAAAATAGTTGTGTTTTTCCTGATGTTTTCTTGCGTTTTCGATAAAACCTTCTCGTAAAAGTATTTTAACAATATTTTCGGTCATGTTAGTATATGCTATTCGAACTGTTCCTTTTCTATTCATGTCAGCATTTCGTATAGAGGTTATTATATCAGCAATAGTGTCCCTACCCATGATGAATTCCAATTAGTTATGCTTTTATATAATCAACATGCTTTTATTAGTTTATTATTTATTTGAATTTAATTATTACTAAAAATAAAAGGGATATACGTGATACATAATCTACTAAAGGAAGTTGAATTGATTTTCTTTTTATTCAAATATCCTATTCTAACTATACTATAGTATAGTAGTATAGTTGTTTTTTTATAATACTTCTGAGGCTAATGAAACTATTTTAGTAAAATTTAACTGTCTCAACTCTCGAGCGATGGCGCCAAAAACTCGAGTTCCTTTTGGATTTCCTTCGTTATCAATGATAACTGCAGCATTGTCATCATATCGTATTATCATACCATTATCCCGTTTGAGTTCTTTACGGGTACGTACAATTACAGCTCTGATCACTTCTGATCTTTCTAAGGGCATATTTGGAATTGCTTCTTTTATCACAGCAACAATAACGTCACCAATATGAGCATATCGACGATTGCTAGTTCCTATGATTCGAATACACATCAATTCTCTAGCCCCGCTGTTGTCTGCTACATTCAAATGGGTCTGAGGTTGAATCATATCATTTTTTATCTTTTAATGCAAAGGGCGAAAAAAAGAAATATTGTTTGTCCAAAACCAAAAACATCTGCGGTTGTTTTTTTATCCTAAAAATAAATTTCCTTTGATTTTATATTCCTATTCTGAAATAATGAATTGAGTTCGTATAGGCATTTTTGATGCCGCTATTGAGATAGCCTTTCTGGCTATATTTTCTGTTACTCCGCTTATTTCATAAAGTATTCGACCTGGTTTTACAACAGCTACCCAATATTCGGGGGATCCTTTGCCCGAACCCATACGTGTTTCTGCAGGTCTTACTGTAACTGGTTTGTCTGGAAATATACGTACCCATATTTTTCCACCACGACGTGCATTTCGTGTCATTGCTCGTCGTCCAGCTTCTATTTGTCTAGATGTGATCCAAGCAGGTTCAAGTGCCTGAAGAGCATATCTACCGAAACAAATATGATTACCTCGATAGGATGTTCCCTTCATTCTTCCTCTATGTTGTTTACGGAATCTGGTTCTTTTGGGGTTATAGTTGATGGTTTTTTCCACATTCCATCTCTACTACAGAACCGGACATGAGAGTTTCTTCTCATCCGGCTCCTCGCGAATGATTCAATTCAAAGAATCTTATATGAAAATATATATGGATCTCATAATAGACTTAATCAATCAATTTTGTGAGACTCATTTTATTTATTCAAATTTTATATATTTATATTATATAAATATGATCAATTTTGAACTCTATTTTTTTTTCATTTTACAATTTGATTTCATATATTCATATATAAATCAGATCCATATGATTTCTATATTATAAACATATAATTAGATTAATTGATGAATATTTCATATGACCTTCATGTTCTTTTTGTTTTTTATTTTCTTGTATGAGATTGCCTAAAGGTTCGTTTTAAGAATCCAAATACAGAATAAACTTTCGCGGGCGAATATTTACTCATTTAAGATCTATTTCAGTTGAGTTATAGAATTAGCTCATGGCTTCTCAGAATAGATTAATTTTTTTCTGGTTTGTTCCGCCATCCTTTTCAATGAATCATGAGGATTCTTTTTCAATCGAATCTTCTATATTCAAAGTTTTCGTCGTTCCCATCGCTTCTTGATTAATATGATTAGGCCTTACTTTTACAATGGAGCTTTTAATACAATTTTTTCTTGAGCCAACCTTCTTAGTCTCTATTGGCTCGAAGCTCTCAATTTATTTTGATGAATGGATTCATATTCAGATAATGATAGATGAATCTTTATTGATGCTTTATTACACTGTTGTTTATGAGGTGGTTTATAGACCTTACATATTGGGATCATATATCATTTATATATATATATTAAATTTTTTTCTTTCTTTCACCTTTCCAGTTATCCTCATCCCTTTCTTTTTATTTTTTTCACTTTAATCTCAAATCAAATTTCGATTTCTTTTGTTGAGTTTATGACAAAACAATTTCAGTT